>OY982562.1:4119829-4309744 GCA_963859945.1 Euplagia quadripunctaria | reverse complement strand
TCAGCTTCTTCACTGTAATGATTACGTAAAATATATCAAGATTGTTTTTAACTTTTTTCCGCTTAAATGTACCCTTCGTAAGATATTTGCTTCATACCAGTAATTTAAGTGCTTACCTGTCATAGTTGTTGATAGTGCTGTGGGAGCCCCAGGGCGCGTCGTCCAAGCTCTCTTTCACTTCTGCCAATTTATTCACTATTTCTGGGAATAGCGGACGCGCTTTTGGCTCGTACTGCAATAAAAAACATTGTCAATAACAATCTACTTAACCTGACCTAAACCTCATGAGGACAATTACTGTTCTTTTATTGTCCTATGCAAATAGGTAAGTGCTTACAATGCAGCAGTTGAAAGCGAGCCTGAGGAATTCCGGCACGGTGTCCTCGTCGCAAAGTTCCACGAACGCCATGTAGTTGAGGCCGAAGTTGTCCGTGCGAGGCAGGACGTCTGGATCGGCATCCACCTGTAAAAAGACAAATTGAATGATGATTTCATTGGACATCTGGAGGCTTTAGCAGTACAGGTCAGTTTAATAAAAGTATGGCGACCATCACATACAGAAAAATTACACTTTCATGTCATCTAGTAAAAGACACAACGATTTATGCAGTAAATGATGAACCTGTATCGCGTAAAGAATGTTCTCGCGCTTCTCGACATGAACTCTGCTGCTCGGAGGATCCTCTTTCTGTACTAGAGGGACATAACACCCGTTCACCTACAAAAGTATATTACGTACTCACCCTGGCGATGAGTTGGCACAAAACGATTCCATAGGAGAAAATGTCAGAGCGGTGGTCGTACCACCGCCCGCGCAGGCACTCGGGCGACATCCACCACGGGGAGCCCACACTCGGTAGCCTGTAGCCGTTTCTGAAATAAACGTATTATCCTTAGCTATATAAATTAATTTGTCATCATATATTTTACAAAATTAGCAGTAACTGAGACTGCTATTAGATATGGCAACACTTGTTAATATTATTTTTACGTGACGGTAAATTATGGGTAACTAACGTCATTTGCCATAGCGGCCGAAGAGTATTTTTTTTTATGGTATAGGGGGCTAACGAGCAGACGGGTCAATTGATGGTAAATGACTACCGCCGCCCATGGGCACCTGCAACTCGAGAATCACAAGTGCGTTGCCGCCCAGGGGGGAGAGGCCGTGGTAACGAGCGGAGTCGAGCCGGCCCATACGTGCCGAAGCAAGGCTCTCCCACATAACCACGTATTCATCAATCGTTATAAATATTGTAAGTACTAAATATACTCGTAAATTACCGGGTTTTTGGTATTATCATGATGATTTTTACAAATAGATCTTTTTAGACACTTTTAGATGTCGATTTGTTCTTAAAAGTTAGATGGTGCGAGCCTAGAGAAGAATAGCCGAAACAAACTCAAGCATCCAAGTCTACATAATACAAACTGTGTAAGTGCCGTGTCTGCCTAGGGTAGTCCTATATGAAAGAACCATTTCAGTTTTGAGCTGACCAGTCACGAGTACACGACACCCAGTAGGGTAAAACCGGGATGGATGACGCGGTGCGATAGGTGCCTCGTTTCGGAGAACCTGACTTCCTAAAGTCTCAACATCGAATTAAAGTTTAAATACAACATCGAATTAAAGTTTAAATAAGTAGCGTAAACGCCACATACCTCGGTCCCGCCGTCGTACAGAATAGAAGTTTCTGTGCGTGTGATTATCTCCGCAGCGAACGCAAAAAATGCTTCTAAATTTTAGAGGTAGTATTTGTTGTTGCATAACTTTATAAGTAATAATAAATTTCGTTTCATTTTTTATTTTATCAATACACTGGGTTATTAATACCTAGGTGTTTAGATTCTAATAATAGCTCTTTCATATTTATTTTAGTTAAAAAATAAAAAAGGTCTCTATCCATATCAAAAAAATATAGTGGCCCCGATTTTTCGCGGTACAGGTGCCTTTGGGGCATCTATCCCCACACACCGATACATATGACACAGATACAGATTTTAATGTTCTACGGGACATATTTATCCTGATAGTGCTAGCGTGTTATAAACAAGTACCGACTCTATTCCTTATTAACAAAAAAAAAAACAGGAATCAAGGAAATATCCCGACAATTTGGGATTCCATCCAGAACTTGAAATTTGCCATCACATTTCACACAAGATGTGGAAAACTGAAAGCAATTCCAAGTTTAACCTAAAAAAGTAGGATTGACCTTCATATTGTAATGATATTTATTTTATTTTAAATAACTACTACTTAAATTAGTACACGTTTTAAATGTTCATTTATTGTTGGACAAATGCTGTTAATTATGATTTGTGATTAGAATTATCTCCTTAAAATCTTAGGGAGCTCTACGACTATAACCGGCCTGCCAACGCAGTCAGACATTTGGGAAGGCCAGGGAAATACTTATTTGGGGTCCATTCGGACGGTACCAGGGCGTTCAGTATCACTTCATAAACCAGATTACCACTCACCCCGAGCCAATTTTGACGTGCCATTGTTTTAACTATGAGTTGATTTGACTTTGTATTCATACTAATAAAGGTTGCTTATTCAATTAAATATTTTGAGACTTATCTACACTAATATTGTAAAGAGTTAAGCTAACAAGTTTCACTTTTCAGTTCCTTTCTTCTTTCGTCAGTTTAAGGTTTTGTTACAAAGTTTTTATTTTTTAGCTTTTTGTGGCTAAAATAATCAACTACAGGTCTCCGTCATGTTGTAGTATCATTAAAACTATAGGTTTGTGCTAAGTTTCAACAAAATCGGTTCGCAGATGAAAAGACAATGGGTGAAAAGCATTCATTCCCTATTTTTCCACCCTTAGGGTTGAAATATTTGTTTGAAATTTAAATGGGACCAACTTCAAAGTAAGCCCTATCTAATAAAAAAAGAATTATCGAAATCGGACTACCCTGTAAAAAGTTAAGCGTGGTCACACATAAAAAAAAAATATATATATATACGGGTTGACTTGAGAACCTCCTGCGTTTCTTCGTCGCTTAAAAAAGTAGGTAACGTTTCTCAAAAATCTTCAAACTTTAAAACATAATATTATTATACAAGGACAAGTCCACAAGGAAGCTGCTAGAAACAATGAGAACGACATTTGAAAATGTTTATTTTTAATTACATCAACTTTTTTGTTTTTTCTGTTTATAAATACATTAATAAAGTTTTATTGAAGGGGAGTCAAGTCATTTAGTTGGCGGTAATTTACATGGTAAATTTGAGCAGTGAATAATGATTGGAAGGTGACTAATAGCGAATATTGCATTAGCACGCAAAATTGCGTGCGTGGATCGGCGAAGCGTGCACAAGATGCTTGTGACAGTATAATTGTAAAGTTTACGTTCTCTGCAAGATGTGGTAGTTACTACGGGTTTTATAACGGTATTAAAAATGGTTATTTAAAGTCAAAAACCGGCCAAGCGCGAGTTGGACTTACGCACCATCGTACTAGACAAAAAAAAAACCTCTCTAGTAGGGGAACCCCTTTTTATTTTTATTATTTGTTGTTGTAACGGCAACAGATATACACATTCTGTGAAAATTGCCAACTGGCTACCTATTATGGATCATGAGATACAGCCTGGTGACAAACAGACAGACAGACGGACGGACAGTGGAGTCTTAGTAATAGGGTTCCGTTTTCACCCTTTGGGTACGGAACCCTAAAAAAGGTTCTATCGATATTATTTTCAAGTAGGTATTCACCTGGTTGTGTCAGGAACAGTTGCTAAACAGGACGGTTGTTATAATTATGTATTTAAACAGGAATTAACGCGATCACGAAAAGGTATTACATACCTCTGAATTGCCTGACGTTTCGACCAGGATGCACTGGCCGTGGTCATAGGCTACTAACTTTTAAACTTTCGCGTTCCATGATATAATTATGTATTTAAACGGGAATTAATGCGATTATGAAAAGCTATTACATACCCCTGAATTGCCTGACGTTTCGACCAGGTTGCACTGGCCGTGGTCACAGGCAAAAAGTAAAAAAAAAAAGTTAGGACGGTTGTTGATTGAGTACACTCGGACACATTTTTCACAGTACCAAGGTATACAAGAATTTATTATTTTGTGGACCGGTCAGGCTTTTTCTTCTTCGTCAGATTTATCCATTTTTTAATTAAGTAACTTGTGAATCAAAATGGGTAACGGCAAAGTAGCATACGGTACTCGTGATGGCAAGGATTTAGCGTAGCTTATATTGTTTATAGATTTATATTTCTTCATACCACTAATATTGTATACAGAAAAGCCAACGGAGAATAAGTTCTCACCTTGTCTTTAACATGCTATTTTTTGAAGAATATCAGACTTTAATCAATTGGAAAAACAAGGAATAGCTTTCATTCATTTTAGTGTCTACGGTAGAAACATTATTTCGAAGCTGACAGTATGCAATCTGTCTAGTTTTAAAGTAGTGGAGAAAACTAGTGGAGTGCGGATCGATGATAAAAAGCAAAGAGCATTATCTAGAACAACTTTTCAGAGAAGAAATCATTGTTAACGTAATAGGCATTTCCGCTGGTATCACAAGGAACAAAGAATGATCTTCACTGATTGAAAAAGAGTATCAGTAATTCATCTGCCTAAGTTATTGCAACAGTATATTATTTCACTACCTGTTTCTGTATGTAGAATATTATAATGTTGTTTGAATGGTGAAAATAGGTGTTCCAATATCCTAGGACTTATTACTAGACCCAAACTAACCATACATTCTACTATGGGTTTTATAGGACTTGGATAAACATACTTATATATAGCCACGCGTAGCGGGAACTAAATTGAGACGCACGGCGCCATCTTTTAGCGAATAAGAGAACTAATAGTCTATCAATGAGGATCTACTGAGTTCTAGAAGTTCCAACAGCGGTTGAGTTAGATAGATAGTACTAGATGTTTTAGGAAAGTTCACGAACTTTCTATGAGATGTTTTTCGAACCATATAAGGAAGTTGCATGGCCGTATGGACATTCAGTTCCTATTTGAGGGATACCAAGAGTTAAGAAGTGCGAAGTATAGCGAATAGTACAAGTGAGTAGTGAGAATTATTTGTAATTGCGTTAACTGCTAATTATTTAAATAAATTGTGTCTATTTCGTTATAAATTGGTGTACCTATCTAATCCCGAACCCCAGCTTGTAACAGTATTATTCTTTTTGTAAATACATACATTATACACCCAGACCAATGCAAAAAGACATACTTTGCACTGAGCGGGAATCGAAGCCATGACCGGCAACGTGTCAGTCGAATGGATCACGCAAAATAAATCGTTCAAGAACTCCTTTCGCAACTGTATTGTCTAATTTCAATCAACCGATGAAAATTGTTTTATTTCTAACATCATTTAATGAGTCAGTAACTATGTTGGAGCCGAGTCTAATCGATTTAATATGGATATATGAATGTACTTCATACCGTTAGATGCCAATAAAGATGTACGATACGATGGCATGCTTGAGAATTAATGTGGAGCTAAATGATTATAAGAACTGTATGTTACCGCTAAGATTGTCAGCTGCCTGTCAATAGTGCCAACACCAGGATATAAGTGAAGCTATCAGTTGTAAATTGTTCGTAATTTGTTCGGAATTCGGAAATCGGAAGAAACTCAAAGAATAAATGTGTAAACTGCTTAGATAGATCTGGATACTTTTGAAAGCGGTGGACACGGTCCGGCAAAGACCTAAATATCCGATTTACGGCGAAGAACGGCTAGTATTCCGTTCGTAATTCATATTCACCTCAGGAGGCAGACGGATACGCCGTTTGAAAATTTCTTGTTGATGTGATGCAGACCATCGTCAAGCGAACCCGTAACCCTGACGGGCAACGTTCAGTAATGCGTTCTTCCGGATTTCGTTGATAATAACAACATAATAAAATCATCGATCAACCTGGTCGTAACGTCAGGCAATTCAGAGGTATGTAATACATATTTCGTGATCATATGTAATATATAATTAAATCATGGAACGCGAAAGCTTAAAAGTTTGTATAAAATCATGCTGGAGACTAGGAAAATGGCTGCTTGTTCTGCAATTAACGGCTCAGAGAGGAGGACACGCCCATGTCTCGCAAGCATTTTTCGTGGGGGTTGAGTTTGCACTCTTAAATACTTCGTTCATATTTGCCGCCAGATATATGAATTTATAAAACATCATAATCATCATCCTCCGCGCCTTTTCCATCCGACCTCCACAACCCATGTACTAGGCGATATCGAAGTTCTGTAGTTAGACCGGGTTATCGGATTTTTTAGGGCTCCAACTACCCGTAACGAATGCCACAGATATTCGTATGGCACCCGGGACCGACGGTTTGACGTGTTCTCCGAGGCACGGAGGAGTCTCAATGTGTTAAGAATGGTCACCCATCCTAGACTGAACTGGCTAGTTTTACTTAACTTTGTAGTGTGTTAACCTACTCGGTTACCGCTTAGCCACGAGCCCCTCATCAGAATATATCTTTATTTTTAAGGCTAATGCTATTACGTTACTAGTAATTTACTTTATCGCAAACAAGAAATTAAAAAACAAATCTCAGAGCGTTTGTACAGCGTGGAGCGTGGAAACAAGCAAAACTTATCCTGTTCTTCAAAATACCCACACAAATAATAATTGTATAAATTTTTCATGTTTTCTAGGCAAATTAAAACAGAAACTATTATACAGTTTTATGTCGAATACAAGTTATATGACATGTTACTATTTAGTACTTACACAGGATGAGGTATTCTAGCTGCAAGTCCGAAATCAGCGACAACTGCCATAAAGTCACCTTCACCATATTTCCTTAATAATACATTCTGGAAAGACAAAGAAACAGATCGAGATGAAGTTGTGGTAAATTACACATTTCCCGGTGACTTGGTAATAACAAATTATTATATTTATATTTTATTTATTTCATCATCAACTTAATTTTGGTCGTCCTGCAGTCTTAGTTCCATTACCCACTTATCCACGTCTTCGACCTTCATTTAATAATTACGTATTAACGGGTTCAACAGTTTTCTGAGTGGAATTCCAACCCGATGTCACATTTACATATTGTTTATAACGGATAATCTATTGAATAACCCTAAAAGAGAATATATTAAATTACTATTCTAAAACCATCTGTAAGGTAGTTGTTCTGCACAGTTCATAGCGAAATCAAGACTCTCCAAATTGTTAAATTTCTAGTGTGAAATAAAGGGGTGCTGAGAAAATGATAATTACTTTATGTTTAAATGCTTAAGTTATGCAAAAAAAAAAAAACTGAATATATCTTAATCAATGGCGGCTAAGCCAAACTATATAGCGATAAAGCATAAAAAAAAATTTAAAAGTTGTAAATAACTAAATCAATCTTTATGTCTGTTTACCTTAGTAGTAAGATCCCTATGGAAGACACCGAGGGAGTGCAGGTACATCATGCCATCGGCAACGTCCGCCGCCAGGGAGATCCGTAGCGGCTGCGGCAGCGGTTCCGGCGGCCGGCTCAGGATCAGCTGCTCCAAAGAACCACCCTCCATGTACTCTGTTAGCGCATGGAGCTGACCTTCGTGCACGCAAACACCCATGAAACTGAAAATGTATAAAAAATATTTAATAAACATATGGATGACTAGCTTTTACCCGCGACTTCACTCGCGTTAATCTAGGTTTAAAGTTAAAATTTTCAGGCATAGTAGATATTTTTTTTCTGAGTGAAAAGTGCCCAATGTCTTTTTTTTTCAAAATCATGATGATCGGTACAGCGCTTAAGGAGTGAATGTATAAGACGGTTTAAGTATAAATCTATTCATTATTTTGCCAAAGGTCTTGAACCACACTTTCCTGGAATTAGTATAAAGGATAACTGTTTCACAATGAATCTTATTTTTTTATATTTCGTATTTTTATTTTATATTCCTAGCTTTTTTTTTTCAACCTGACTAGGCTGATTAGATTTTCCTTCTGAGTGCTAAAACTTCCGTACGTCTTTTGCTATAGTCGGTTATGAATACTTTAAGTTTCAAGCTGGATAGAATCAATAAGTTTTCAGGATGACTTTGACTAGACTTTTTGGATTACCACAAAATGGTTGCGTCAGCCTTTTCTCTAGATTCTTACTCTGCATGCTGTAGGACCCACTGTATTGTTTGTATTTCGCAAGGTATTTAATAATTCCTTGTTTGTGTGTTTCCTTTCCGTGTTTCTTTATTTATCATCTCCCTTTCAATATTTTTCAAACATATTCAGAAGGCAAAACAATAAGATAAGGTAAGAAACTACAGAATGTGTCGTTGTCTGTGCGGTATGTAAACAATATGGCTTCATTTCTACAATTGCGCTGACACATAATGAGACTTAGAATTTAAAATTACTTTGGCCAATAGAGGCTAGTTCAAAAGGTCAATTCCAAACACGGAGAATCAGCAAGAGACGAGTTGTACAAACCTGAAAGGCATTGCGATTTGTCTCTCTTACTTCTTGTTTATGTTGCTTATTACCTGCTAATGCGCAAGTGTGATAACATAATGTATAACATTTTCTTGATACTTGCTTAAAGTACATATCAATAAAATAGTGGCTTTCAAAGAATTTAAGCAGAACTGTTTGTTTAAGAACACTTCACACTCATTCTAGAATAGTAACAATCGACCTTCGTAAGAGGTTGAGATTGCATCCAGTACACTACCGACTAAAGTCGACTCCTAGCACAGGTTTAGTTAGGTATTATTTTTGAGAAAATTACTGTTCATTATTGATGCTCATTTATGAACAAGGGGGCAGTGGGGCTAACGATGAAATGGCTTATTTGCAATAAAACTGATCTACTGGTGGATCAGTTTTATTATGTTTAATTAACATTTCCGATTGGATCTTCTAACGAAAGGGTCACAAATAAATTAAAATCCGGTCGAATACTTCAGTTTGGTACAATCAGCAACAGACTGTGTATGTAGATTTTACTGTAAGTACCCATTTTATTGTAATATATTTAAACTAATTTAATTAAAAGTATTTTTATGTATGCGTAATCTCAAGATACATGTATACCTACTCACCCGATTCAAAATAATACACTTATATTTTATTAAATATTAACAAAACTGTGATTGTCGTTAATAACTTTTCAATCAATATAAGACACTTTATACAATTATACTTTAAAATATCTTTTTCTTGACAGTATTTGTCTTGCTAAGAATGTTTGGGGATCCGTTCGATTTGAATTGAATAATAATAATATTTAACAGTGGATCCGATTTGGTGATCAGATCGGAAGAACTCATAATTACATGGTCTATCTTGTACAGTACAAATCATATACACCGTACAAAGTTTTATTACTCAAAAGAAAAATATACGACTGTCTGAAATTATTATTTACACTCGGAGAAAGTACACCATAAATTCTAACATAAAAAGGTATGATCCATGAAAACCTAAGGAAAGTGCACATTGATGTGTGATCGCAATCAAACAACGTTTGATCACCCTATTGTATGTATCATGATTTTTACAACAGCATTAGAAATTGGAGCATTTAGAACGCTTCTTGAATTAATCATCTTTCAAGGCCTTTTCGATTAATGCATGACTTGCCATTTAACTGGTTAATCTAGTTCTAATTTTGTAATCAAAAAGCAGATGCATTCAGTAGGTGCTCTCCCAGGCGAAATATCAAGGTCAATGCACGACGTCGATTAGAAATCCGACTGTGGTAATAAAAAGTGTTCGCAACATGAGGCAAACAAGTATGGTTCCGAAAGTAATTGGGAAAAGATTGGAGATGCCACAGTAATGACGGGACAACAATAGACGCGGCCATTGAGGCTGACGATAAAGCTGTCATACATTTAAACATTAAAGAAATAGATTCAATCTCATTTACTATTGTGAGCACAAATATGGTCGAGAGAATTCGGAACATTGTTCAAATATATTCATGAGCACGACAAGCCAGAACTAATTTTACCCCGACTAACAAGTACATATCATTATTATGCTGATTGTGTGTTACATTAAAAGACTGACATGACTGGTGATGATATATTTCGAGACCAAAATACTAATCATAATGCAGAGACATGTTTCACGCCTATGGAAAGATTCAACAAATATTTTTCTTTTGTGAAGACTGTTGACGTTGATTTCGAAACACAAGATACAAACAACCTAGTGAAATAAAAGAATGACTGTTGCCAAACACAAAAAAAACACATTGCAATAACACTAAATGATTACTTATTGATCACGCAATGAGACAGATGTCAAGGCCTCTTCAAGTTACCATCTTATAATCAATGCAAATTACCAATTAAAGACTTGGCGTGCTGTTATTGGAGGGAATTAATTATGAGGCGCCCATTGATGATAAGATTAAGTCGAAAAACGGCAACAATTATGGCGATGCTGCTGAGAAAGCGACGCATATTCTTAGCAAGCTGGTGTTTATAGACATGCAATAAAACACGGAGGTTAATTGACGTTTTTAGTTTCTTCAATGTTGGTTATCGTGGTAAATTGTAGTTGATCAGCTCAGGCATACTTGCAGCCGCACGGCGCAACTGTTAATTATGTGGTTTTTAATGCCTATGTTGTTGGCGTTTGTTTTCTTCTCGGACATTTCTAAAAGCTTGCTCATGGTTGCTTAGTACGTAGTTGGTATTCAAATGTAGCGTGGTACATTAGAAGATAAACAAAAACACGACTAAAAGCAAAGCTGTGCAAGATGGATGAGAAAAAATGGAAGACAAACAATCGCACAGTGCAAGCATTGTTTTTATTTCCGATGATAAGCAAGCAGGAAATAAGCGAAATGAGGGACAGTAGTTGCTATTGTTTAGTTCATCGTTTCCATTTCGTAATATATTATGCAAACAGAATTCAGGGTAGAAAGTATAAATAAGATGTATTGTTCTAGGAAGGCAGTATTTAACAATGAGTTAAATAAAATTTGTTGACATAGAATGTGCACGAGATGCTAGGAGGTAACAAAAGTAAGTTATTATATTTGTCTGTACTGTCTGTATCTTATTTATGACAATGGATAAAAAGTTACTTAAATAAATAAATAAAAAACGAATGAATATATTTCTTTTGAATAACACACTTGATATATCACTGACTAGACTATGTAGTTTAGCTTAGTTTCATATAAGTTCACTAATATTTTTAAATAAAAGCTATATTCAAAAGGTTTTAACTTGGCGTTTTTGGTTTGATGTTCTTGGTGTGATCTTCAGATACTTATGGGACTTATACGTATCAATCAACTAATGAAACAAAAGTTTTTTTTATATTTAATTAACTTATCAGCTTTATCGACATTAAGTATCTGTACTACTGCTGGACTCTTAGGAATCACTACATATTATAAAACAAAGTCCCCCGCCGCGTCTGTCTGTCTGTTCACGATAAACTGAAAAACTACTGAACGGATTTTCATGCGGTTTTCACTAGTGAATCGCTAGTGAAAACCGCATGAGGAATTTCAAAATTTGTGTAAATTGACTGAAATATAATGATGACTGTTGAAGATGTCTCTGCTACATATGCGAAGCCGGGGCAGGTTGCTAGTTATGATATAATTATGATACAGTTGGTATTGCAAACTTTGGTATACATTATACTGTGCTTTGGTAGTGTTTTCGGCAACCTAAAACATCAACCATCAAACGGGTTACGGTTCTTTTTGAAGTTTGAATATTGGAAAAGTTTTAATTACTACCACCTAAAGAATTGTATTTAAAGAGAGCAATAAAAACTCAAGCATCAAAATTTAATAATATTTAATAGTGTGACCCGAGGCAGAATTTATTTATATTCAAAACTTTAGATTGTATATATTACATATATTATCCATCATATCGTATACAATAAAAGTTTGATTTGAAACTGAGCTCCCGGCGATGACGTAATGGTATACAACGTTGAGCTGGCTTCAGTTGTTTGATCAACACAAATATTGGCACAAAGGGTCAGGACCTACGAATTTACAAGCGACGAGGTTTACGTACTACCTGTAAATATTGACGTGGAGATCGTCGGATCAATTGGCAAATGTTGGAATGGATAATTAATATCTTAAAAAGACAGTTCAATATATTATTTTTAATTAGATAGTTGATTGACTGTTAAAAGAGTAGTATAATTGAACAAAAGCGAGAGTGATGGTGATAAAAGATTATCTACTTCAGTCCCAGGATATTATATAATTTTTGTCAATGTTGATGATATTGGCTGAGCTACATGCGAGCCAAAAAAAAAACGTGAGAAATAAAATAAAACCAACCGTAGGGAATAATATCATCAAGAACCGGGAAATATTTCCGCCGTGATTCACGTTTCACACTTACGCAGGAGAAATTTTTCGGCATGATAATGCCAACAATAGGTTTTTAATGCAATTTACACTTTAAATGCTTAAAGGCCTAGAGTAATATTAGTAGTGGAACAATAGGGTGGCTGAGCGGGTAAAATGCCACGGGCCCCTGAACACAGGAGGCACTAATTACAAAATGTATTAAAAAATATTAATTTTGTATTTAATCAATATAAGCTATCTAATTTAATACACCTAATAAAATTCACAAGTTATCTAGATGAATTATCAAGATTTTAACACGTCTTTGAGAAAATAACTGCCAAGTGCGAGTCAGACTCATACACATTAGATTAATTAGCCACGGGGCTCAGATGGTATAGTTACGCCACTGTTTCACAGGGATTTCCTTTCAAAGGTACACCTGAGGTTCGGCAATAAGGACTCCGTGACAGAACCCTCCCGCTTAACTCGCTTAGATGGGGTGACGAACCGTGGCGGTTTTCACACGAAAAGAAAAAAAAATCGAACTTTACATAGGAAGTTACATTTAATGATTTTTATTTGCGGTTAGACTTGTTTAACAATTACATTACACTAGAAAAAGCTTTGGTTCCAACTAATCGATTAGCATACTTTCTTGTATAATAAGAGCGTACAAGGATATTCTATTAATTCGTATACGGTTCAAACGCAATTTATGGTGGTTTAAGAGTTAGTGAGTTAATGGTAGGAATAATGATTTAAGAGTTTTCTGAGTTTATGGTGAGAACGTACACCATGATTATTTTGTTTTGAGTCGTGACCACCGACACGATCAAGGACGAAGATTATTTAAGATTCTAACTCTAAAACAAATGACCTCACCCAAATCTGTGTACAATAGGTAGCAAGTACGGATGGTTGACTGAATGGTAAAGTTTATTTAGGTTTTCGGAGTCTAATAAATAGGCTTGGACGTGAACAATGGAGGGATCATGTATCCTCGACTAGTCAACCACGACGATTTGAATTAAAACAAGCTACAGATCTAAAGGTCAGCTCTAAGAAAAATCTTAATCGGTCAAAATATCATCATCCGAGTAGATATTTCCAGACTAAAAACTTAACATTCCAATAGATTTGAAGAACATTTGCGTGTTCGTTATAGCTTAATTAATCTGAGATTGAAAACTGATCGACTTAGATTGCATTAAAACTAGGTCCAAAGCCGTTTAGGCATTGTTCCGATCAGAACACCTATTTTTAATCTAATTATAACTTCGCTTCGGCCTAGTCAATTTTGGACAAGTTTCATTTTGTGAGGTTTCTATCTGCCAGAGTTCGAAGTTAGTTCTCGAAAGACTTGTCTTATAAAATCCTTAGTATTTAGAGATTAAAATGAGGGGTATGTTCCCCCTGACCAGTTCAGCCAAAACAGAAACTCTATTAGATTTGGAGGTGGTCCCTAGAAGCGATTGTAAAATTAAATAACAGGAATCAGTCATGAACTTAATTTTGGCAGTTGATAACCCTAGCCGTATCTCAATAATCCTGTAGTGTAGTCAGACATATGATCTGTTGACGTCAGAGCCACAAGTATCTTTAGTCACAATGAAGTTTGTTGTTCATATGTACGTCATTCTCGAAGCTTTAGTGGGCATAAGAATAATTTTATAACGTTTGCCTATGTTAAGGGATCTCCTCGATTTTATTATTGAGGATACATTTAAGACTACGAAGGTCTTATTTATATAGTATCATTATATAAGTATCATCTTCTTCATTTTAGTCATGGCATATGTACGTTGAAGATTTACACCCATCAATCAAATATCAATACTAATAACAGTTTTTTGCCGCGTCCATTCAACTGATGCTGCCCTTTTTACTGTTCTCATCGCAACTCTTTTTTAATTGATTAAATAATTAATGAATGATGATGTAATTTATTGTATTTGATGAAATAGAAATGTAACGTTCGATCGTTATCACAAAAATAAATGCAATGTTTAGATAATATAAAAAAATTTGCTAGATTATTTGAATGAATGAAGGGGAGAAAATGATTAGGTACTATTATTATTATATTGTAAATGTTCTTAGATTATATTGTTTTATTTAAATGTGCTTAGCGATGTTGTTAACGGTAACAGAAAGACTATTGAATTGAAGTGTTGCAGTGTAGATTTTATTCGTTTTAATAATTGTTCATATGGTCTCTGAGCATCCATTAGCAGAGGAATTCGTAAAAAAGCTGTACAGCAGCTATTTAGTGGCGGTTCCTAATGATGCTTCTAAATGATTACTGATCTTTCCGACCTTGCAACCTATCGTCTATTGCAGGGGTCGGCAACCTTTTGAGACGGAAGAGCCAAAAGTTAATTTCCAAAATTTTACAATTTTTAAAGAGCCAATTAAATTTGTAAATACAAGTGGCACCTCTATAAATTTGACAACCTTTTTTTTTAGATAAACATGTGAATCCAAAATGTAATTGAAAATCTCAGTCATACTATATCATAGTACTCAATTACAGGTTTTAAGAGTTTTGATAGTAAATTATATTTTTTTACATATGGAACTGGAGAGCCACAACTTTACATCGAAAGAGCCACATGTAGCTCGCGAGCCGCAGGTTGCCGACCCCTGGTCTATTGTAGTTAAATTATCTTGGTACTATTAACCTTTATGAATATGTGTACACTTAGACAATATACATAATATGTTCGTAATAGGTTAAAGTCTAATAAGTTATGATTTTCGATATAATAAATAATTAAAGAACGGATATTAATATTATGCATAAGTGTGGTTTGAGGATTAAAAATTAATTAAGTGATCATTTTACTTTACAGAGTAAGAAACATAATTTTACTAAGTGAGCCTCTTTACTCTCTGAGGATGTTTATAAAAGTGCACTTGAAATGTATTTCGCACGGTAATTCATACATAAAATTTATATTTGAGGCGCGCAGTCTATTATGTACCTTGTCACATCTCGCGGGTTCCTCTTTTTCTTTGGTCGATTCATCTATTGACTACCTTCACCAGAGACATTCTGGAAACGTGACATAACTTACTGATCGTGACCGATGTAGACGGCCATTGCGATCAAGATTCACTTAGTACCCCCTGGCGTTTTGCAAATATAGGGTACTAACATAGCCAAATTAGATGAGCATTGAAAGGTAAGTATGAGATCATCTGATCACAATACTGAAATATTCCACATAGTTTTGAAAATTTCTCAGACCTTAGTATCGTAACTCAGCAACAGCAATCATTTATATGTTTATGAGGTCGCCCCTCCTTGATAACCTTAACATTCCAGTCTACAGATCAACATTTTATAATTTCTGTCGATATATTTTTGTTCACCTATTACTACAACGTATTATTAAGTTACTAGCTGCGCCCCGCGGTTTCACCCGCGTAAGTCCCGATCCCGTGGAATTATCGGGATAAAAAGTAGCCTATATGTTAATCCAGGTCTCCGGCTATCTACATACCAAAGAGTAACAAACATCCATCCATACTCACAAACTTTCACGTTCATAATATTAGTAGGAAGTATACGTAGAACTCTGAGGTAATGGGGCAGTTTCCTATATCCTCATGAAAAGAATTAGAAAATTTAGAAAGATTTAGAAAAATTAGATTTGTTACTATTTTGGTAAGTTTAATATTTTTATTTATAAAACCAAACATTGAAAGTGCATGATTTGGGGAAGCAAAATATGACATCACAGTTTGTAATTCCCCACAAGTGCTCTACAGAACGTACCGTGTTGATAAAGGCAAACTGATTAGACTTGCCAGTCAACTACCGAACTCAAACCCCAAACATAATGTCCTAGCAATAGATCATGTGTTTCTACCATGATTAAGAATTTAATGCGTGCTAGAGTGCAGACCGCTGTTAGGCAAACGTAGTGTAGTGCGCCCTGCGGCACGATGGACCGACGACTTGAAGAAGGTGACTGGCAACGGATGGATACGGATTGACCAAGACCGGGATAGTTGGCGCTCTTTGGGGGAAGCCCTCGTCCATCAGTGGAGGCGATAGGCTGATGATTGATTGATTGATCATTAAGATGTCTTAGATTTAGCTGTATTGTCGGCCGAGAATTGAATTGCGCGCTAATAACTGGAACTACTTAGTCGGATTAAAAGTTTTACTTAATTTTCCGTTTCCTGAGGAAGGCTATATGATATTTTACATCACAAGAAATATAAGACATCTAGAGAGGCAGAAATAACAATACAAAAAAGCTTTATATTGGACTACAGATCAAGATAAAGCAGTATTTTTCAGCCAAACATACTTATAATGACGGCAGACAGGATTGATGGGTGGAATAATATCGGTTGGTGAAGACAAAGCATTTGACTAAGTCCTGGTAGTCTCGCTTCGTTGCCTAGCGACCCCTCACTGACCGTAACGGATTTAGGAGTCCCTTATTATGTTTTCAGAAATAATGTATAAATAGAATCTTTTCGGAGTTACGTGCAAAATGCTAACAAAAATATGGGCTAAATAGATGATATGAGTGAATGACAGTATCGGGTTGTAGTCCTAGAGCACCATGAGTTGTAAATGTTTCCAGAATATTCCTTGATAGTAAAGGAGAAAAAGAATGGCAAGGATACATCACTTTTATTCGCCAATTCTCAGTAGTTCAAGGAACAGTTCAATTGATTGAACTAGGACAGACGAGTTAAAGCATTTCAATCTTTGAAACTTAGTTGTGAATAATGGTTCACCCTTGTTTGGTATAACAACGTTTGGTCGAATGTTAGTAATTCGAACAACGTTTGAGAAAATAATTGCTTTGCATAATATCGATTGACATAATTTTCATTTCATCGAATATTAAAAAAAAAAAAAAAGTATAATGCTCATTTCATGTAATGTTCAGTTGGTATAATATGTATTTCATCGAATATTCAATTGGTGTAATGTAATGTAGTGTAGAAAAGAAAACATTATAAATGGGGTTTTCATTATTTTTTTTCATGTTATTTGTGTTATTTATCTGGCACTCGGCGGCCGCTGCCGTTCACCGCGCTGCCGGCGCCGCTGCACGCTCGCCTCGTGCTTGTTGTGGTCACAGTTCTAACCTAACCTAACCCTGCCGATTTTAGTGATGTAAGAAAACTACTAAGAGTATGTTTCATGAAAAACAATACAAGTAAAATTGAAAAACTCTCAGTGCAATCGGCAGGGTTAGGTTATGTTAGAACCGTGACCACAACGACGATGCCAGACAAAAAACAAAATATGAAAATAATAATGAAACCACTGTCAGTTTATTGACAATGAAAGGAAACTAATTATTACTAAACCGAATATTCGATATGATCTCTCGACTAAATCATTATTAGTCTAATGAAGCATTAGTTTAAATAAAATTGGTGCAAATGAAAATTCGGTGAAATGACATTAATCCAAATAAATAATAATGCTAAATAAAATTCCTTTTTCCTTTTTTTTTCCTTTCCTTTTTTGAAAAGACAACTCTCGCATTAGGAATTACTCCTGTGTCGCGGGGGAGTTTACAAACATATAAACAACGGTCACAAAGAACACCCAGACTCGGGTGGGAATCGATCCCATGACCTATGGCATAGCAGTCAAGGTCGCTAACCACTAGGCCAACAGGCCAGTCGTTTCTATTTTATATAAATTCTACCAATTAAATATTCGGTCAAATGTATAATTATGTGAAATGACTTTATTGTAACTGAAATTAGTCGAAGTGATTTTCGACCAAACGTTGTTATACCAAACAAGGGTAAACCGTGAATAATACTCTGACAAGCACACGAACAGACAACAAAGTACATAATATCTTGGATATTTACAAATATAACGACGATATTTTATGCTGTTATATAATTATATGTCCGGTACAGATATGGTAGGTATAATTAACATTTTATC
The DNA here is from genome assembly GCA_963859945.1 of Euplagia quadripunctaria. NCBI lineage: Eukaryota > Metazoa > Arthropoda > Insecta > Lepidoptera > Erebidae > Euplagia > Euplagia quadripunctaria. Next base: position 4,291,487 of record OY982562.1, on the reverse strand, counting down.
ACACAAATCAAGATCGCTCTTCATTTCAATGAATATTAGATTAAAGCCGTAACACGGTAGCCTTGAGACATTTGATAATAAAAAAGAATGTTAAATAAGATTGTATATAAATGTGCGAATTCTATGATTATAGGGCTATTTTATTTTAACGATGGCCATGAACAAGAGTAAATTTCAGAAAAAGAGGTTCAGAGAATTCATTGCAGATAAAAATATTTACAAATATATATTTATTTTAAATTTTTATGAAGATTGTGTATTCGACGCTAGATTTAAGCTGTGAAGTCAGCTGCATACATCTGTATAGTATAAAGTTATCAATTTCTACTTTACTAATTTCTACTCTATTCTCACCTTTTTTACCTACTTGTACTCAATTTATTTTTCGCCTATGTTTCTTTGTCTATAACACCATTATGTCCATACAATTTAAGTTCTTCATTTCCTTCTTTGCTGGTAGGTTTTTATTTTTCTTGAATATTGTGGAGATGGACCTTCGCGCCCACTTGTGATCTCCTACGATTGGAATAAGAACTCTTTGGAAATTGCGCGAAGAGTCTGGCTGGTGGCACCATACTCAAATTCGTATTCCAAATAGTTCGAGGATTCGAAATAGAAGAAAGGACAATCGCCTTGGGAGATTGATGTGTCAGATGTCGTGCTGGAAGCACGAAGCCATAGCCAAGAAGTATTCATTTATTTGTTGTTTGATTAATAATTAATTGTTATATTGTTATTCGGAGTCTAATTTTAGCATCAGTGTTGCCTGCCTAACATTTTACTTACTCTCCTCGTTATATAGATCCCTTTGAGTCCGGTAATTGCTACTACTTAGGCTGCTGCAATATGTACTGCTTGTTTGTACTATTTTTAAAAACCTATCTTAATAGAAAGTTGTGCTAAAGTGTTTCTAAAGCCTTAAGAACTACTAATAATCTTCATAAGATACTAGAGTGCTGAAGGTTGACTCTTAACAGAAAAGACATTGTTTCTAAAACAAAAGCCAAGCGAAATATGGACTACCTTTTAATGAAACAAATTAAACAATTACAACGAGGATTGGAGCTACAATGGTCGACGTTATGTCCATTAGCTACGTGATCGTTTTTACCAATACGGTATTAGTATTAACTAATATTCCAGTAACATCTCTCATAGTCATAACGAGACATGAATCTAGCGTATAGGAGCGTATCGCTACTGCTCTGTATATAATTTTCTTTCTCGTTCAAATTACTGTGCGTCTACAAGAAACCAAACCTCTTGCTTGAAAGGACAAATAATTGTGTGATGAGCATGATCATTTGTTCTGTGGCTGGGTGTAAATTTATCTATGACTAGCAACCCGCCCCGGCTTCGCACGGGTAGAAGAGACATCTTCAACAATCATCATCATATTTCAACCAATTTACACAAAATCTTAACAAATTATATACCAAACCTTCCTCATGAATCGCTCTGTCTATTGGTGAAAACCGCATGAAAATGCGTTCAGTAGTTTTTGAGTTTATCACGAACAGACAGACAGACAGACGCGGTGGGAGACTTTGTTTTATAATATGTGATATGATGGTGATATGTATGTATACAGAAGTTTCTAAGTATGTTTATCAGCAGTCTGGTTGCCATAATGCATGCTCTGCTTAGTTTCTGATCAGACGGCTGTGTGTGAGATGTGGCAAGTTATTATTATTTAGTTTTTATATTAGAGTAAGTGTTGGGACCCTTACCCCAGTATGTTCGGATGCTTGAGTTTATTCATGAGCTGCACTTCCCGAAGCATGTTCGGCCTGTTAGCGCGTTGCTGATTCATTTTGAGCACCATCACCTTGCCGGAGGTTTTGTTTGTCACCTGAAAACAAAATACAAAGTTTAATTAGGTATATATGGGTTTAATAGGCCAAACGCCACGTAGTTACTGAAGGTGAAGGTATAATGCAAATAAATATTACAAAAATTACAAAATAACCGCTGTGATATATGTAACTTCATTTACCAAACCATATTAAAGTAAAGGCAAGTATGACAATTATGACAGTTGCACTATTTATTCAAAATATATTCTATAGGCTCGTTTCAATTATAAGTACGAGGCACCGTAGCCGTTACACTACTGCCCAAATGCTATACTATTTTCGCAGGTTTTTTCCGTTTTGATAATGTCTAATCTCATCTTGATGTTTCATCAATATAGTAGGTCATAGCCAAGGTTAAATATGGAACAAGCTCCTTTCTATAGTTTTTACAGTTCAGTACAGTACAGTTTTTAAGAATCGCACGGCTGTTATTGAAACTTCTTCAATACACCTCGTGACTACGATCTAGTGCACGGGGGCATCAAGGCTTGCAAGCACTTATCAACATTTACATGTAACCTTTTGTGTCCCTGGCTATTGGACCTATCAAAGCTCCATCATATTATATAGACACTATTGGTGTTCCGCGTGTTTATAGGTAATCGCAAATGTACAAATTTCCTTTTAAAAAAGAATTGAGAATTATCATCGTCGGTTAAGTAGTATCCTAAGTTTGATATGAAAGTTTATCGATTTGCACCTAATTTTATTTATTTGCCATGACACAGGAACTTGGCATATAAAACTTACTTCTTAAGATACTGTTTCTGAGAACTTGACCTGTTTTCTACGAGCTGCGTGTACCTATATTTAATCCGGCATTAATATTACAATAAAACTAGAAGTTATCTCGCTTAAAGGGTAAGCATGCTTGGTTTGATAGGATTCACTGTTGAAGTCTGTCATTTATCTGGGGTTCACCTACCCCACCTTTGGATTATACGATTACACAGAAACGGGTAAAAGCGGCCAGGATTAAGGTTTGGCTAGGTTGCGGTCTGTGAATTAATTCAGAGAAAGCGTACCAAAAAAAAAGAGGCACGTTTTCTTTCTACCTTTGCCTTTCAGATGACATGACAAACGGAATCTCCACTGAACCCTCTGCGATTCAAGGAAGGGCCTAAACGGTGAGATATTAAAAATATTTATGATAATAATTACTATACTTAGAACTAATTCATATTCTAAACATTATAATTCCTGAAAATATTGAACAGTTACCGAACTGTACCTACTTAATTTTAACATGGCGTCCAGATTAATTTTGATGCGACACGATTTAATTCCTCCCACCAATTAAGTAGGCAAATGATGTCAGCCTACCTGAAATGTGATTTACCAAAATGGAGGCAATAAGAACTTGTTCATTTTATGTGTGTGATAAAGTGATAAATTATTCTACGTGATTTACGGCCGAATATATGTATGTTGTATATTTCTAATTTCTTTTGAGTATTCGACCGAGAACATCACTTTTAGCCCTTATTCTCTACTACTGATACGCATATCATAAAAAAAATGTTGTATCGTAAATCTTATAATACGCGTTCGTGTACAGATTTACTTGGGTTTTATACTCATAATATGTTCTCGTTAATTCTAGTTCGTAAGCCCATTTAAATCTTCCAAATTTGACGGCACAGCTGTGATTAAAAATGGTTACAATACCGATAGTGATACCCTAAAATAATAAAAAACTACTGTGTTATATTAAAAAAAAATAACGGGACAAGTGAGAGTCTGACTCGCGCACCGAGGGTTCCGTAAGAAAAAAAACTTGTATGTAGATAGTAAGTTCATCTGGCGAATCAATTCTCGAAGATTTTTGCCTGTCTTTTTCGAAAGACAAACTTAACTTTGCAGTTCTAAAAATACTCTCAAATACATCGATTCACGGAAAAGTCAACTTTCCAACCGCAAAATATAAGTTCGTGATTACAATTTTTTTTTTTTTTAAATTGATATAACAACAAATTAACGCTTTTAGGATTTTTTTCTTTACTCGTGCTGTGAGACCTTGCTTCTTACCAAATTTCATGATTCTAGGTCAATGGGAAGTACCTTGTAGGTTTTGATTTGCCTACGAATTGAAATTTGGTGAAATCTAAGGCTTAAATGGCCGTATCTTTTGATTGCGTTTAATTAGAAGCTTGATTTTTTTTACAGCTTCAAGGGACTGCAGACATACGTATTTGGTATTAATTTCAACTTGATGCTTCAACGGGTTCCTGAGAAAAATGGTCTTGATAGACAGACGGACAACAAAGTGATTTTATAAGGTGTAGTGAAACTACTGTGGTGGCGTGTTCTGTATCTGTTTAATACTTTCTTAATACCTGTCTTGTTAGTAAATTGTGTTAGTATTTATACCTTAATATCAAACATGTGTGAGCTAACATTTATACGCACATGGAACAATCATTTCGCTTGCTCAGTAGGAAATACATATTATAATAATTAATGATATTGGGGTCGCTGCTATTCAGGTGACCTAGTATGCTATTGAGACTAATAATAATGCTTACATAAGGGTTCCTTTTTTTAGTTTTGAGGAACGGAACCCTAAAAAGTGATTAAAACTTTAGTTTTAAAAATGATTTTTTCTATTTAGACCTAAAGAAATTGCCAAAGAGTTTATAGGTTTGAACGTGCTAGGATCTAAGACTTAGATTCTATCAGTACGATTTGTTATTTTTATTGGTATATATAAATTTGATCATCAGATTCATCTATGATTCAAGGAAGTAATTTTTATATTGAGAAGTTGTTGTTGAGAGAACCGCTTATATGCAATATACCTACATTTCCGTACTTCAAACATCATTGCCAAATTCATTAATTTAGTTGAACGTCATTAATTTGATCCCACTTAGTCGCCATTCTATATGTTTTTAAGGCAACATAACTACTTCGAGAAATTAAAGAAAAATGAAACAATATTGATCTCGGCACGACAAGAAAAGAGAAGGAATAAGGTGAAAATTATTGAATTAAATCATTCTTCCTACATGCGTCATGTTTTTTTAAAGACTTCGTTTCTTTTCTCACCCATAACATATAAATTACCTATAGACAGACACAACAATTACCTATGACACATTATTTCACACATTAATATTAGCTTTAGCTTCGCTAAGGACGCCATGTTAAAAGAGTAAAACAGGATAATCTACTTTGTTAATAAAAATACAAGATACCATGCGGTAATTCCGGTTCAAAATTACTGCTCATTAATAACGATATGTAATCATTTGGAATCCCAAGTGCCTTGTGACACGTAAATTGAGCCCTTAACAACGAACAGCGCTTGATTAAAAGATCAAGACAATGGGCAAAAAAGGATTTCTATAGCTTTAAAAATAAGCAATTAAATACTTAGATATTTACATATTAATGACAGTACAGTAAGGACTTTTTAAAGGCGAGGGGTCACACTTAAACTTCGTCTTCAACATCACTATTCATTAGGTGAGTTGGAAGACAAACGCGTATTACATTACACAATAAAAACATTTTTTTTAAACCAGAAGCTGAAATGGCTGTGTCATTTTTGGTGCGAAAGGAACCTCCGATGTACAAATTACGAAAACTCTTGCTATAGTTTTCTAAAATGACAATAGTTACGGATTTTTACAACAAGGGCATTTAAAAGTTTCCATAGGATGGGCAACGTGTGTCGCCGCCTCTGGGGTTACAAACATACTGAGCTGTGGCAAATTCTTGTTTGAAATCTTTGTGATGTAAACAAATTATTTGTAATATTTACAAGAGATATTTTAGAGAAAATCCGCATGAACACGAACAGGTGGTAACCCTAGTCGCATTGGTATCAAGTTGCCCGTAAACAATGTGAGCGTTTGCATCCTATCTGCAGGTAAAGTAGGCTACGAGTGCCAGACTAATAGATCGGATTTCTAGTTTCTATACTGCCGTTCGAATTAACCGTAACGCAACTGAAGACAGTTTTGGAGCAGTATGGTATGTGAAGAAGTAGGTAAAAAGTAGGTAAATGGGCATACAGACATAATATACTATATCAGTAGGCAGAAGTATATTAAGCACCCACTTCTTGACAAATATAATGTAAGATGAGAAGGCATTAGTAGAAAAGGGCTTATACGGATGGATTGAGGAGTATAAGCAATAACCCAAGCAGGTCAGCTCACCTGTACCTCGAAGTGGTTGTTGCCGGTTCCGTCCGTTCGAATCCTCTAACATCCCACTAATATTATAAATGTGAAAGTTTAGATCCATCCATCCATCCATGCATCCGCATGGATCGATGGATGTTTGTTACTCTTTCACGCAAAAACCACAGAACCGATTGCGATGAAACTTGGTATGTAGATAGCCGGAGACCTGGATTAACGCACGGGATTGGGACTTACGCGGGTAAAACCGCGGGGCGCTGCTAGTATTATTATAAATCCTCGCAGTCGTAGAAAAACGACGGATTTGTTTTTTGACGATTTTTGTTTTTGACTGAAAGCCTACTACTGAAAACATATTAGTTAAGATATACGGTTTTACTCACGTGTATATTTCGGGGATGCCCGACTAGTTTCGGACCCGACGGGGGCCCCTTATCAAGGGGTTAGGTGTACTGCCGCGCCGGTTGCAGGTGCCTGACTCTGGCACCTGCAACCGGCGCGGCAGGACGCCGCATTTCAAGCATACTGAAAACATTATACTTTATTATAAAACAAAACATTTTTCAAAGCTCATACACACACATAACATTTGCAGATTACATTAACAGAAACAGCCGTTTTCAAAATACTAGAGACCGCGTGGTGGTCGAATTTCGACCATGGTTTATTTCATTGGCAATATATACTGGACACTCATGCTGCATGTATCCGTTTTTGCATTTTTTTTAACTTTGTAACAAATATTGTTCAAAAATTTTAGCATTCGTCACTTCTTCTCTGTATAAACTATAAGTGTGCGAAATTTCATACTCCTCCGTCCGCCCAATTTTCGTAAAAAGGGATCCAAAGTTTTCGCTTCACGTATTAATATATAGATTACGTAAAACATCATTTGAAAGCTTTTAAGTGCACTCCTATAAAATTACAAAAAATCAAAACCGTCGTTTTCCTACGACGACAACGAAATGTTGATACGTTCAACGTTTTCTTGGAATAAATACAATAGCCGCTTATTTATAGGAAGGGGTATAATATAAAAGCACCACAACCATATGTATGGCTGAAGTGCTCTGCTCTTATGCGTCCATACTAATAGTATAAATGCAAAAGTAACTCTGTTTGTTTGTTTATTACCTTTTCACGACTAAACCGCTGAACGGATCGTAATGAAATTTGGCAAGGATATAGATTATATCTTCAGGAAGGACATGGGCTACTTTTTGTCCATTTGAATGTCTACGCGAACGAAGTCAGCTAGTATCTAGTGCATTAGAAAATAGTTGATGGATTATGGCCGTAATAAACCTTTTTCCTTTTGCTTCTGGGATATACAGGTATGTCTCCATTTAAAATACTAGCGGTCCCCGCAGTTTCCCCTGCGTTTATGGTCACTGCTCCGCTCCTATTGGTCGTAGCGTGATGTTATATAGTCTGTAGACTTCCTCTATAAATGGGCTATCCAACACTAAAAAAATTCAATTCGAACCAGTAGTTCCTGAGATTAGCGCGTTCAAGCAAACAAACAAACAAACTCTTCAGCTTTATAATATTAGTATAGATAAAATATTTAAGTCAAATTCTAATTTTATCCATCCATTTTTCGGTGCATTAGCTCGACTTATCTATGATAATGGTTATTTCTTGTGAAATGTTCTTTAATAGCATAGCTACATAGTTATTGTATCTTTGTGTTAGCGTGTTTTTTATCCTAGCACTAATAATATAATCTTGATAAGAACATTTCTGTCAACATAAGGTGTTTTAAGAGTCTCAAGGAGAGATAGTGAAGTAATTCGAGTTGTTAGTATGCAAATGCAAGTGCATTTATGTATGTATTCCATTCCTTAGTAAGGATTTCATTAATTCGTTAATTCAAAAAATATTGTAATTAATTAATCATTAATATGAATGACATATTTGGTAGTTACATGTTGGTAAATACATGATTGAAAACGATTTTACTGTACGGTAGAATGAGATATTAATTCCTTTACTCATAGTTTATCCTTTAAGCGAAGATTATTTAATTATTAAGGCGTCTGTTATCGGTTTTTGACATCTCATTTTATGCTTTGCTGAGTAAGGAAATGAGTTTACTTTTTATGTCTCTCTCTTCTTAAGTACCAATAGGTACTTAACTGTGATACTTTTTTTTCAATTTAATATATAATTTCGAAATAACTGACATTCACTTCTGTTGATACTGAATGTTACGACTTCTGGTGACAGTTGTGAGCGGCGCTGAACGTTAACAGGTAAACTAGTAAATTATGCGATATAACTGTACCTGTTGATACCCTATACATATAATGATGTGCCCTGTTCCTGTGTTGATTATCAGAAACGCCAAAAACTCACTTTTTCATTCCACTGTCACTACAACTCTTACTCTCAATTCAACTCACTATAGATAGGCTGCGAGTTGCCGATCCTATTCATCAGAGAATTAGCGAACCAAGACGTTGTCTCTGTGTATCGAGTGTTATTTTATCGAGGGCACCTTTTTAACTAGAAAGTTCCATGATCCATGGTAATATTTAGTTAACAGCTTTGATGTTTCAAGGAATGCAGGGGGAATGTCGTATATGTTAATGTATGGTAGATACAGAAGATTTTAGACTGACTTTTAAATTATCTCCGTCTTACGGAAGACCGCAATTAACCACTGCTCTTGACGTACTCCTGGCGGAGCTCCCTAGAAATAAAAGGTGGTAATTGCCTGGCACTGCGGATGTTTATTGACTTACCGGTTTGCAAACCAGCTATAAAAGAAGGAAAGCAATTTAATCCCATCATGTTAAACGTCCTCAATTACGAAATCCTTTCAAGCAGGTACATTTATTCTTTTGAAATATAGTCGGATCTCGATCAATTAATTAAGACAATATTCAAATATTACACCTACTTAAGATTTTTTTCCGCATGCTTAAGATTATAATCATACAGATTATGTTCTAGAAAGTTTTGAATGTCTTTCACTGGTTCACACTAAAGACTTATCTTAAATATTATCAAGCGATTTTTATGAAATGGGGAAATCGGCATTTCGATAACGATGTCATGAACGAGATGAACTTAATGATAAGTAAGTGTTAATGGTCAAGAAAATATTGTCACTCATTACATTGTGTTCTTATATAAACTGTGATCATCTATGTATTTAATGATTTGTCTTGCATTTGCCACATTTTGGTTATTTAACAAAGTTTTGAAATCTTGAATTATCAAAGGATAAATGCAAGAATGTACATACGAGTTTAAATATATACATTCTCCCACATCGTATACCTACAGGGGTAAGGTCCTTTACATACATCACACATTTCTTTTACATCCAACCTTTTTTTGTTTTTATGACGCAAGCTGTTTTTTTTTTAAACATGGCCTATTTGGTTTGCAAAAATTATTCTAGTCCACAGTTATCTAAACATTTGTATCGCTCTTGATAACTCACCAGAGTCGCCAGAGTTCCTAGGAAAGGATAAAGAGTGTTATTAGGCATCGGTTACCATTTAATATCAGGTGGATCATGCTTTTGTTTGCAAACCTAAAAGCCGAAGTTTAGGTATTCATTATTACAGGATTGCAGCTTCAGTTGAATCCATTGTAAATAAGCTTTTGATTTGCCCCTGAACATTCAAAAGGTGCAATACGTTCATATTTCTATTAAGATACTGCCTATATAATCTCTAGAGATTCTGTGCATGTATATTTATCTACTGGTGATTTACGATACATTCCTCAATGAACACAATTTTATGAGCCATCCCGGAATTAACACCTGTTTATGTGTGTATCGGTTTATTAACATGATGGTATGCAGTTTTTTATGGTCTTCGAAAGGACCTTTTTATGTATAGCTTCAAAACTTAGGTTGTTTCAGTGTCATTAACAGCAAGAATGTATTTAACAAGAGTAATAGTACGTCTTATGGTTGTAGTGGCAAGAAGCCGTTGGGTTGGGGGATAAAACCATCCGTATAATTATGTATGTATACGGGAATTAACGCGATCACGAAAAGGTATTACATACCTCTGAGTTGCTTGACGTTTCGACCAGTTTGCACTGCCCGTGGTCACAGGCTGGCTCTATATATATAATTCCCGTATAAATACATAATTATATCATGGAACGCGAAAGTTTAAAAGTTAGTAAAACCATCCGTGTTCAGGACTGAGATTAATATCATCATTTCAGCCATACGTTCACTAAGGACTTCCAAAAAGAGCAGTTGGAAGTGGCCTGCACCCACCCACCGATGACCTGCGATCTTTCTAAGCCCCTTTACCTATTAGTTAAATCGTTTAATCGGCTTGACTACAATTAGCTAGATTAGTTTTATAGTTATGGAACAGAGCGACTGAATGAAATCAGATATATGTTTTGGCTAAGTGAATATTTCGGAGCATTGATCATTGAATCGGAACTTTAATGCACTACTAATGATATTAATAACTGTACCGCGATATAAAACACATCGCGAAGCACACAAGCTCGTGTGTATTATCCTTTGTCAGGAATATTACTGTATATGTATAATACTGTATAAAAAAGGAATTATACTTTTAAAACCCTAAAAATGTTATACATGCATAAAGGATGCATAGCCTCTGTAAAACCATACAACTACAAACTGGAGCTGTTAAAACGCTGCAGTCTAAAAAAAAGTTAACAATTTAAGCTATAAGGACTTAGCCGAATATTCTTTAAGGCATAGGTAGTATAAATATGCGTTAAAGAATTTGTTTTGTAATTTTTCGGTCGGTAACAATATGTCTCAAATGGTGTGCAATCCTTAAGAATTCCGGCCTGCGAAATACATTCATCGACTTAACCCAGATGCCACATATCTTGTCACATGGTCGTTAAACGGTTAACACGAACTTTTAAGTTGGAGAGCCATGCTTCGGCACGTATGAGCCGGCTCGACCGGGGTGATACCACGGCCTCACAAAACCGGTAGTTAAGCAATGCTTGCGTTGTGTTTCGCCAAGTGAATGAGGTTACCGGAGGCCCTAACCCTTCCCTCTCCCATTCTTCCCCCCCTTCCTCTACTCCTACCTTATAGGCCGGTAAAGCACTTGTGACTCTTGAGTTGCAGGTGCCCATTGGCGGCGATAGTCACTTACCATCAGGTGACCCATCTGCTCGTTTTCGTATTCCATAAAAAAATAACTTAATCGTGTTGTAAGCGACTAGAACAGGAGTACTCAAGTATTTCTTTATAATGCGTCTAAATAATGTCTGGCCGTCTTCATTCGAGTTGTTAGCAGCGATCATTACATTAGTCTAAAGCGACTAAAATACCTGGAATTTATTTTTATCTAAGTCAGCCTAGATGTGCACGCTATGACAATGACGCAGGTTAATAAGCGAATGATAATCTTTACCGGTAAATCTTGCAAAATACTCCATTTTTTATAAGAACAAAGGTAATTAATACAAGCAGTTATTACAGTGACCTACAATTAAAATGAGGGACGTAACGTTAAGCGCATCTAATGGATGTCTGTGCTTCTTGTAATGAATAGAAAATACAAATCATTCGGTAAAAAAGCAGTTGTGTCACGGGAAAGAGAGGAAATAAAATAGGTATATTTTGTAAGCTTCGAATGTCAATCATGTGACGAAAAATGCAGCTAGTGAGGAGAAGCCGTAAAAAATACTAAAAAACCGTCAAGTTTGATATTTCATTTGATTTAAAAAGCAGTTTAGAAATATAATTATAAATGTCCTCAAGGTTGGTCACTATTTTGAACGAAAAGTTCAACCTTTTAAACTTTTTAAATTGCTCAGGTACTTCGACTTTCAGAAATAGTTATATCGGATACACACATGATGCGTTCAAAATCAAAACGTTTGCATAGAGGTAATACACACAGGCCGGGATGATTGACACTGACAGGTCGTGGCTACCATTTCGATTCCATTCACTTTAATGAGAGCAATCACCACGCCTTTGTCCCAAGATTTTTGACCAAGTGATGGGTTACGGTTTGCTCTTGCGCCTACTACTGGTTAAGGTTTAATCTTGATTTTCGATGATTGAGTTTCGAAGAGTTATTGTGCCCTGCTCTCTACCCGTCTGCTGCCGCTCAGGGTTACAGATAGAATCGAACGTACGTCTGTCATGTATCACGTGAAGCGCTCCGAAGGAACCCGAAAAGGCTGATCCATCTATGGTAAATTATCGTCTCGTAAAATTCGTTTCTTTTTCAACCAGTACTTCGAGGAAATGAGGATAACTAAACGACATTACGTTAGCAGAAACCGCACTATCATTTAGTTCCCCTCTGTAAGCATAGTTTGTTACGAGGGGTGAACGCATTAAACAACCATTTATTTCACCTACGTGTCAAATACAGGACAGGTTTTATTTCTTATACAAGAGAATCGTCAAGGGATATATTTATTTCAACAAGCCCAGCACAATCCTCGTCTGCTGGTAAACAGAAAAATTATAAGGAAGAAAATAAAATAGAGGGATGGCTCTCTTCATTTTCTTCTGCGCGTGTATGTATGTCTATTTATCCGTGACATCCGATGAGATAAAACCTTAAAAGCTTTTTAAAATGCAGCTCATAATATTAAAGAGAGTGAGAGACTAACAGTGTCCATTCCTTAGTTTAACTGATTACCTTCAAGGAAAAAATATACGGAGCCATCGCTACATACGTTAATAAAGAACAAATTGTGACACGGATATTTTGTTTTATTTTAATGTCCATTCACCTTTACATTTTTACTGACTGGTCCATTGGGGTATGTACGAGGATCACTTCGCCGTATCTATACTAATATTATAAAGCTGAAGAGTTTGTTTGTTTGGTTGCTTGAACGGGCTAATCTCAGGAACTACTGGTTCGAAATGAAAAATTCTTTTAGTGTTGGATAGCCCATTTATCGAGGAAGGCTAGGCTATATAACATCACGGTACGACCAATAAGAGCGGAGCAGTCACCATAAACGCAGGCGAAACTGCGGGAACGGCTAGTTATCTATAACAAAAGACTATCAGTATGATGAATCTGTAATGTTAGATTATAAATCTGACAGCGAATTACCGGTGAGTGACCTATGACCCTTATAATTATGATTACTGCAAACTCCTTAACAAATTAAATGTTAACTTTAGTTAATTTATTGCTAATCATACAGCATCATCATCTATCCTGAGAGATGACGAAATGCTTATTTGACCACTTGCGTTTCTGACTCTTATTACAGAATGGTGCAATTTCTATATTGTTCGGCGGCGATTATTTCAACAGGGTGTCAGCAGGGCGTACCTAGTGGAATATAGCAATATTTTGCGTTATACGTTAGGACATAATTGTTTATTTACTGATAATAATTATAATGTACCTTCACGCTTTGGTGATGGTATTGCAATTATTTTATTGTTTTTTTAATTCCACTTATTTGCAATTGTACAATTTAGAATTGACACATGACAACGAAATGAATTTCTTAAGAACAATTTTCAGAGGGTTGTACACAAATAAAACTACCTCTACCGGTCTATACTACTAGTCTACCCGTGACTATGGCTGCTGAAAAGCAACTGAAACGTCGGGATCAGTGTAAATAGTAAAATAACATTAAATAAATCGCAACAGAATCCGTTAAAAATAGTTTTATTTCAATGTCTAACATTCGCGTAAACTTTCGACAATATCATGTTGTACACAAATGTTTTGTAAGAATAGAAACTACAACCCTTAGCGCACCAGCAAGTAGACCACATACACCATTTATGTGTAGTCAATTATGTACCAAAGTTTTCTTTCTAATTCCTCTGTGAATTAATTTAATGTAGTTTAAAAAGTTCAAGAATTGTTAATGGTAATCTATTCTACACTGCGAATCAGGTCGAAACCAGAACGCAAAAGTCAAGATAATTATGTGTGCACTGTCACAGCACCACTGCTTTCGAAGCTACATAAGGTGGTAGCTCTTGCTGAACCTGCATTATTCGTTTCAACTAAGATTCAATAGGAAGAAATGTCTTCATAATAATGTATTTGCAGTTGAAAGAAAAATGCTCTTCGCATTTGTCGCGCGAAAATTGGTGTCTTTTAATACCTGAGTTTTATTTTTAATCCCCGACGCAGAAAGGTGCGGTGTTCTTAGTTTAACAACGTGTGTATGTGTGTGGAAGTATAGCTCCTAAAACGGATGGACCGATTTTAATTTAGTATCTTTTTGTTTGCAATGTGACTTGATCCAGTGTTTTAAACTCTTTTCTAAAGAAGGAAAGTAAAGGAATGGATTTTTGAGTCAGGGGTTTTTTAATTTTTAATTTATCCTTGTACGAAGCGGGTTAATTAGGCTCAATGGTAAATTGGAACGACATGAATGTCTTAAGTTGAAGTTGCAGTTGAAAGCGTGTAATATGCTAATATGATAAGGCTTTTAAAAAAGAATTGAATGAGATTCAAATTCACAACTATCCAATTTCGAAGGTCTAAAAGACAATTATTAGAACACATCGTGGAAATGATGCCTCGTTCAAATACATGGAGGTAGTAAAATGTCGTAATACCCATACAAAAGGCGGGACAATAAAACTGAATTTTATTGACGGTCCCACATTCAGACTCCCACGGTTACCAAAAACCGAAGCAAATACCTGTCTTAATAACATGCATAAACAGTTTTTTATTCATCCCGAGTGTCACTAACAGTACTCGACGCCTACGCCTCTTGTAGTAACTTTGATACTGTCAGCAACACGTCTCACCAAAATACAGCTGGATATTAAACCTTATTCTTTTGTTGGCTAGGTTGAATTGTTATAGCGTTCGGAGGCTGCCAGTGATACGGTTCGTCCACTTGACACGGCTGTGCTAACGAACTGATGATGAGATTTTACGAGTAACAGCTTTGAGAGAGGATAACTAGAGTATTAGGTAAGCTAGTTTTACATTGTTAAGAATAGAATATTTATTTAAAGCAACTATAGTACTAAAAGTGTTACAAATTTTGAAACTTAATAACTTCTATGCTGATTTACGAATACATTACCTATTTTATGACATCGTTTGACATAATGAAAACAAGCATATATATTATTACACACTAGCTGTACCCGCCGCGACTTCGCTCGCGTTTACATATTGTTTTTGGCGCGGAACCCTTTGCTTAAAGATACCAGTAAAAATATATATATTTGGAAGTAAGGTAGTGGGAATTACACTACCCATATGAACCCAATCCTAATACAGGCAAGAGAGTTCATAGGCCAGTAGCGTTAAAGATAAAAATTAGACGAACCGGAAATAATTGCTACAAAAGTTTTATTGTTTTAATGGGTTCATTTGTACCCCAATATGATAATCCCAGGTCTAAATTCTGCATTGAATAAGACTAAATGCACATTTTTCGGACTGCAAAAATACCCCTTCTGGGGTACATTTTCGCCCCCTACCACTTTAGCACAACTCAGCCGAAAGAGATAACCTGGGATAGTCATATTGGGCTGCAAATTAAATTCTTTATTTCCAAATAGGCCTTATAAATAAATTTATATAAGTGGTTGCAGAAATGAACCTAATAAAACAATTAAACTTTTTGTGGCAATTATTTCCGATTTAGAGTTTAAGCCTACTGGCCTATGACGAGAATTCTAGATACGAGTGTAGTCTTTGAAAAAACGGTTGACGATCTCTGTTTTTTAGAAAGACACATTTACAGTACCATAACCTCTTTTGTCCCAAGCATCTATGGATTAACATAGTAACCGTTTGTCGTCGAGTCTAGTCGCTTGACACCATAACAGTATTAAAAAGCACAACACCTTCATTCCTGCGGTTATTTGAAAAACGAAAAAAAAAACAGAACACTGACTTTATTATATGACTTCGAGATAACACTAAGGTAATCTTGGCATGCAAGAATGTTGAAAATTCTTCGTGGAACACGCCCGTTGCACAAGCAAAAACATGCAATGAAAAACGAACAAGAGGCAAAGGCATGTGCATCGTAAAGCCGGTTATAAAAATAAAGTTATTATACCAGTAATATTGGACGCTGGATAGCGGGATCCGGTGGGAGTGGAACTTGTAGTTAGCCAAATATGGAAAATAGGAATTAGGTTTTCGAGATATTCAAATTTGGAATAGGAATTTTGAGCCGCAAGGTACGTCGACTAAAATGAATGAATTAACAAATCACTAATGCCGCGTTCCTATATTCAAGAAATAAATAAAATTTTTAAAGATATTACTGGTAACGTGGGTCACATATTACTAGTAATCTCGTTAACCCCTTCAGCTAAGCTTAACGCTTGTGTTAGGAGTGGGTTCACGACCGTAGTGCACTGGGTGGGGTTCGAACCCGCAACCACTTGATCGCAAGTCCGACGCCTTGGCCATTACGCTACCGCCGCTTAATTCGTTTTGCTTACGGACGGTAAAATTTTCGTTGATAATTTTTTTTTTTTTTATTGTATAGGGGGCAAACGAGCAGACCTGATGGTAAATGACTACCGCCGCTCATGGGCACCTGCAACTCGAGAGTCACTAGTGCGTTGCCGCCCTTTAAGGTGGGAGTAGGAGATTAGATCGAGGGGGGGAAGAGTGGGGAGAGGGGAAAGACGGCAATAAGGGAGAGGGAAGGGTTAGGGCGTCCGGTAACCTCACTCACGCGGCGAAATGCAATGCAAGCATTGCTTCACGGCCGGTTTTCTGTGAGGCCGTGGTAACGAGCGGAGTCGAGCCGGCCCATACGTGCCGAAGCATGGCTCTCCCACATATTCAACAATTCAACGAAATGTTACCGTCCATAAGCAAAACGAATCGTTTCTTGAATATAGGAACGGGATAAGTCAAATATTCTTTAAATATACTTTTTTTGCTACCAAACACAACCATTTTTTTTTGATATATTCTTTTAACATATTAGTTAGATGATTTAGTTGGCAAACAAGCACATTGCTCGCTTGATAATAAAATATGACACCAATTAAACGAAATTTAAAAGGCCGTTTCCGAATTTATCTACTGTTTTTTTTTTCATGAATTATGGACTAAAACTACAAAACCAGTTTTCGTTTTGTTTTCTTATCCTCGTGAATCCCTAATAACCGTTCTTTCTAGTGTTTACAATCAAAGTCACACAACAAAACGTTATGCAGTTACAGTTGGTTATAAGCATACAACAAGGCGGCATCAACTAGAAATGTTTTGAACAATGATAAGATTAAAATCCGCAATGCAGAACGTAAAGTATGATACATTGGCGGTTAAATAAAAAAAAGGTTATCGGACGAGACGGGGGCGTATAATATCAGTAACTCGTTAACTATAACAACATTGGCGCTTTGTACGATAGCAATAAATGCCACCGTACAAAGCTTATCAAATTTTGATATAGTGCTGTTGCAAGTTAACCTCGTATTGCTTGCTGCCAGTTCAATTTTGAGATAACTTTTTTATGCTAAATACATAGACTCAAGCTTGTATCCTCGAAGGGGTAGGCAAATGCGTATTTACACGCACATTTTGTCAATTATAATCTGGTTCCACTCACCTAATATGGGGCAAGCCTATTGTCGCGCACCGGGCACTTTGGGAATAAATAAATGAGCAAATTGGGAACGTATTGAAAAGGAAAGGTAGGCAAGAAGGGGAGGCAAAGGAAGGCTTTTGCTGAGAAGTGCGAGCCCTCTATAATTTTTATACTACTGATTTGGGAAACAGTCGCTCACAACACAAAGGTCATATCTTGTACGCGGATAACAATATCCCGTCTCTCATGAAATTCTGGCGACACTGATAAACAGTCATAAAAACCTTAATCCTATAGTAGATGAGACGGGCTTCTGTAGAATAGGTGCAGTTAGAGCAAGTAACCGTTTGTAGTACTTGGGATACGATACAAGACTTTATTTGATGGAAACGAAGAGTAATATGATCTAAAAAAAGATTTATAGGTTCAAGTGTTTCAACTATAAACTTAGTAAGTAAGGATAAACTTTGAGTGGAGTATCCAACTTCACCAAGTTTTAAACCTTTCTTCAAAATGTAAATCGAGTTAAAAGTTTACACATGTTAAAGTTAGGAATTATAAGTTTAAGAAGCCAAGCTCAAAGTCTTGGACACACTCCTGTACTTATAATGAAACAGCTATTTCTATTGAGTCTGCTACGCTAGACGAGTTATTTACGTAGAAGATTTAATGCCTAACAATCTGCAAACAATAATTTGGTACTACACAGAGATAAAATTCCAGGTTGGGCAACTAAATCTTTATAAGTAAAAAAATTGTAGATAGTAGCGAAGTTTTTTACTCAACAGTCAGCTACTAGTACGCTGCGTTGACACTATCTGAGTAGGATGCGACAGGCTTTTTATGACGAACAAATCTACAAGTTGCTACTTATGGTACATACATACTTTACATATCCTATAATCGCTTACAATTATACGTTTATAGTCAATGTGTAAGATCTCGACTCATGCTTAGGATCAAAACAATTATACCTACAAAAATATAGATTACCAGGCTACAGGGATATTTACAAATTCATATTCTCGTTATTCTCAACGATCTAAAATATTTAAAATCAAAGCTAACCTTCCAGATCACACGTCGACCAAAGTAAACAATTGTATCTGAGCATGTTTACACATTCCAACCCTTAAAAGGGTTCGGTATTTTTACACGTAACTTGTCTCAAGCGAGCTTCCTTTGTAAATTGAACGTCCGCACGAGGCTTGTACATACTGTTCATTCTACAACGTCATCTTAGTGTAGATATATAGTTATAGTACTAAATAAAAGTAGATATATGGGTATTAAACATATTTTTTATAATATAGTAGCTGTCTAGCTGACCCGACAGACGTTGTCATGCCAAAATTTCATAAAATTCGTTTCAACTTCATGGAAGAAAACACTTCTAGTTTACCCCGAATTTCCCCATTTTCCGGATAACTTTTCCAAATTTTCGTTGTCTAAAAACCTTATTCGGATTATTACTCATTTATTACTTGGCGCTGACTCGAAAATTGTTTTTATAAAATGTGATAGTTTATGTAAATAAGCTCAATAATAAAGACTTAAAAGGTTTATTTATTTTTTGCTTTTTAGTTCTTCTCGTCGGTTTAATTTTTTGTTAAAAGTTTTTATTTAATGTTTTTTTGTGGTTTGCGACATCTTTTATTACTCTGACAACTACTATCTTTTAATATATTTAATACTAAATATTTTAAAACGCTATCAAATGTCTTTTCTTTACAGCATATTAAGTGGTTTCTGTCACTAAAACTACAGTTTTTATATCTAACTTCTGATTGTTAAGGAAAGGTATGATTTCTATCATTAGCTCAGCTTCACGATGTCATGATTCCTAAACGCGTATGCCTGATTAAGTTATGAAAAGTCAACAGAAACACTATTCGTTCCTACAATTTTCGAGGATTTCTCTCAATTTTATCAGGATCCCATCATCAGATGCTGATATTCTTGACATGATCACGGACCACCCTTGAGGTATGTATGTATATATATCTAAAAAAAAAAGAATCATCAAAATCGGTTCATAAATAACGGAGCGAGGGCTGAACATACATAAAAAAAATATATATACATACGGTCGAATTAAGATTACTCCTTTTTTTTATGAGTACGTCGTATCAAAAATAAATGTAGATTATTGTTACTACAATAATCGTGGTTACAATCCTAGTAAACAGTTTGACGAAAAAATTATGTTATTACTAAAATCATAAGTTTTCCTTGACTGTTCACACACCATTTGCCAAAATAAAAAACTTTGCCTTTCTTTCAATGGTATTTATTGCCCAGAAGGCTTTTGTTTTCATGCAAATTACATAGTGTAACACCCTACAGCCTTTTGGAGATACATGTCATGTATAAACATATTTTCAATGTTCTACCTTCATTAAACATTACCATATTAATGGAGTTGACACATTTAACATACAAATAATACAAACCGATGTGATTGAAGGAAGAAAGCAATTAGTATTTCTTTTGGTCTGACCGGCATGTACCTACTCCAGTGTATTTGTTAAAATATCTTTAGTGTAACACTACATAGGGAGCGTGCGACACTCCATAGATTCTAATTTTGCCGAGATTGGATAGAACGAGAGTTAGACAGAACGTGGGTTAGTAAGTTTGTGTAAAATTAGTTGGGATTTTTAGCAACAATCCCACCACTATTACTATAAACCACCAAAATCACCAAAAAACAGTAACTGCTATGTTGTTCGTACCTCAATCAGCTTAAGTGAACAATCACTCGAGTGCTGATTGATAACAATATCAACTTATAACGCATGCCTAGACTTTTGTCACCCACTATTATCACTACTATCAACCACTATTATCAACGGGCTAATGGCGTTGCGTTACGGGAATAACTAGTTATAATAATGTCTATTAACAGATTTTTATTAAATAGTGAACTGTTTTATTATCTAATATAGTTTGCCCCTATATTTAATCAAATAAATAAGAGTTTTTGATGTGGCCACCACAGATTCAACTTTGATACATATATTTTGTTTAAAATCAATAATTTCAATTCACTCTCCAGAATTGGATATGTTCCAATAAACTGTATAATGCCACTGAGTCCGTAATGGAGGGTACGAGATTTGGAACCAATAAATACAAGTGCTCTAGTTAGACTGTGTTGTTTCAAATACCAGACCTACAATAGCAGATACAGGTTATTTATGAAACTATGTATTAAATCACTTAGTATGATTTTAGATTCATTAATTTGTACTTTTAAAAAGAGTGTGTATTATGGGAGTTTTTGTGTGGGTGGCGGGTTATCTCCAGAACCACTACAACTATGAAAAATTCTTTCACCATACGAAATGTAAATTTTTCCTGATGAATAGATCCAACAGAGCACGTCGAAGCCAATTTAAAAAAAGGCAAGCACTTCGTAGCAACGCGTAGTAAAGTCTTTAATAGTACCGCAGCATCAGCTATTATAGCAAATAGTAACCTTCATAACAAGGCGTTCCGTGTCGGTGTTGCATCAATGGGGGCATTCGCGGTGGCATGTAGTTGGACTAAATTTTAAGGTATTTTACTAATTTATTTTTAAGTCTTGTAGGAACACATGTTTAACAAAATAAATATTATAAAACACCTTATCTTATCGTGTTTTATCAATTGTACTAGTCTAGATTTCAGTATTAATTATTACTAATTTATTACACTATTTATTTCAGTAAGTAAATTTCACTCAATGATTATTTTTCTGTTTCTACGCCTTTTTAAAGCCGACGTCACTGTAACATGAGAGACACAGATTATTTTTACTACCCTACTCGCTTAATCCGTACCGTGGTTCTCAGACAAGGACCGCAGAAGCAAACAGGCAAAGTGAACATTGTAACATTTAATAACTGTATTAAATAACAGAAAAAAACTAGCTACATTCTTAAAAAAAACAATTAGCGCGAAAGCCTTTGACTTAATGTACCGAGACTGCGAATAAAATTTTCCTCTATCCCGAACTACAACATCTGAACATATATATAACATTCAACCCAGCCACGTTTCAGAGAAAATCTCCATAATTGCTAGCGTCGAGCAACGCGCTAGCTCTGTACATAATAAGGGTCCACTTTGACCCAAACTGGCTCTACCCAAGCACAAATATGGACAAAGGAGATCCTATCTCGCGTTTCGCACGGTCGAGAATCAAGCGCAGATTTACAGCTGCAATTTAAAAATACTCAAATTGGACATGTGGCTTGTACAGACTGAGCTTGATAGCCGATTGTGCCAGCATCATTTGCTGGATATTGAAAATTATGAGAACATACTTTAACTTAAGCACGAATATCGTTAAATTTTATGTATTTTCTGCTAAAGTTTGTACATACATAAATAATGCATATATAATATATATAATCCTTATATACCTTTTGTGTATTTTCTTCCTAAGGCACAATCGCTACTACAAGCACCGGCGATTGGCGACTTTTACAACTACATTCATACTATATCGCGTTTAGGCGCCTACCTGTATGCAATCACTGCATCAAGCCTCGCGATTAAGAGACTGCATCTTCTTTGTACAATGTCCGTGGTCGGTTACTGAATTAATATGCAACTATCCCCGATTTATCGTCGATCGCCAATGCTGAAAGTCTCCCATGTGCTGTGAGCTTTATTCATAGAAACAATGGTAAATAAGACCGAAGAAGACTAGGCATTTTTAAAAAGCTGTCATAATAGTATATGGTTCAGGGGATAAAATTATAAATCAATGCAATATCTTTTAAGAACTATTTACTTTGTTTTTACACGCTTTATATTAGCTTCACTTGTATGTTTGTAACCGACTCCTTTGGGAGCGATTTTGACCCACTTTAAACGGCCAGATTTTATTTAAATTTTGCACACGTGTCAAAGACCGATGACAATGCAATAATTCGATTAAATTTTTTATTTTTTTTAGTTGAATTTTCTATAAAAGCGTGTTTTTTTAGTTTTTTAAACTATAAGTTTATTTTTCTTGATGAATACGTTTGTTGTTCTAAGTTGTTCTAACGATCGATTTCTGAAAGGCTGATCAACGCAAAAATTAACTAATCGTATGTCAAATCTCTTAAGTATAGATTGAGTTACTGAAAGCATGATTAGACACTTTGATTTGCTCCATCGGAACAGTTAATAGAGCCTATGTCAAATTTTACTATAAAATCTTATGTTAAATGCCATTCGAATCGTTGATCATAGATTAGTAAATGTATCTTCGATCAACGTTTCACGCTCGGTTCTCGAATTAATTTGACTTCACAGCAAAACAATATTTCGATCATCCTTTTAGAAACCGGGTGTAAGTGTTTTTACGCACTGGCTAAATATTTACAATCAGGCGGGTAATGTGCTTGTTTGCACTGCAGTTGCAATTTGGTTGTTTTAAAATATATTATGCATATAGCGTAAATAACGTTTACCTGTGTGGCTAAGTAAAGACGTTATTGTTTTTATTAGAATATACTTATGACTTATTCAAAAACTTTTTAAAGATTGACGTGTTGCAGATAATGGCTTAAAAGAAGAAGTGAAAGAATCACGTCTTAGTTGGTTGGAGATGCAGCTATGTTGTTAATAAATCTTTACGGTATATTCGTGTAAAGGTAATGTAATTTTATGAATCGAACAAAATTGATTCACGAACTTGTTAATACAATCGGTTTCAATTATGTGATTGACGTTACAAAACTTCTCGTAATTCCAGTTATTTAGCCTTGAACGATTAGATATCCAATCCAAGATTACAGTTAAGGCATTTATTAACTAAATGTTTACATTCTTTGTTCAATTGTGATTCTTTCACCATAGAAATCTTATAGAGATATTGTGTGCAATGTAATCGTAATTCGAATAGTAATAATGTATATTTATATTATATTCTTTTGTTAGAATTACAGTTTATCTTCATTCTTTTTCCAACTTCTGATAATCCGACAAGTATGATGCACCGTTAATGATTAATGAGACACGTTTCGTGTGTTCGTGTAGTCGTGACTGACAAAACGCCATGACAGTTCCTGCCGCACTCCTTCATTATGTTGTTTAGAGTTGTTTCGAGAGATCTTAGCGGTTATCGTTTAGTTTTTATAGCATATTTACCGGATTTATGTGATAATGCTTTATGCGGACTTTAATGCTAAAACTACACAAGGCACTGACGTAAGAGAATTGATTAAATATTCGTAACCTAAACTGAAAAGCCAATATACTCAGAACTAAGGGACTTAAATTGTCTCTTATTAATTCAATTTCTGTAATACTACTGAGGATCGATATAGGATGTATCTAGATCAAACGGTATATGTCGGGCGGACTAGTTATTAGTTGAAAATTTTCGACTTTACCTCCTCGGAGGTGAGTACTGCGAGTACCGCCACTGAACAAAACTTTTAGAACACAATTATTGTTTTTTTTATTTTATATATTAAAAAAGCAATACGTCACAAAACCCCCCCCCCCCAAACTCGAAAATCCCTTTAACGATTAGAAAAGAGCTGATGCCCTTCGAACAGCTGAACAGATTTTCTTGAATTATATCTAAGAACACTCGATTAAGTCAGTTTTCAAACAAAAAACAAACAATAAACAGACACACAGACACGTCAAACTTATAACGCCTTTCTTTTTGTGCCAGGGGTTAAAAAAAGGCCGCACTAAAATTGTTTGAACTCTAGTTCACATATGGAAAGGTTTTCAAACGGGGCAAAGAAGGTAATTCTATGGCCGTGTATTTTCACAAAACTTAGTATGAAAATAATTTGGCAATTCCTCCGTATTTCTTTACGAATTCAAATTAACTTGTCTTTGAATTTATACACTTAATCATTTCAGGTGTTGCTTTCTTTTGTTCCTGAAATCCAAAAAATCCTGAGATTTATAAAGCGATTTTGTAAATACTTGAAAGAACTGAGTCAGTATTTTTTTAGCCATCAAAAGATTGTCTTAGAAAACGTTTTCGGAAAGCAAACTATAAGTAGCTGTTAGATTGCCAGCAACATGTATGTATATAATATGTGAAAAGATTAATGCTGTAACTGACTGTTGCTCAAATAGCTTACGCGAAAATAG
Source organism: Euplagia quadripunctaria (assembly GCA_963859945.1). Classification (NCBI taxonomy): domain Eukaryota; kingdom Metazoa; phylum Arthropoda; class Insecta; order Lepidoptera; family Erebidae; genus Euplagia; species Euplagia quadripunctaria. The sequence goes on along the minus strand of OY982562.1, from coordinate 4,266,871 downwards.
GTAAGTACAAAATAACTCTAAATTGTTTCCATTATCCAATGTCTAATGTCTATCAAACTCTGTACAGTAGACGTAAAATGATAATTTTTAAAAATAGAATTCCAGGAAATCCGCAAATGATAAGTCGCAAACGAGTAGCCTTATGTCATCATGGTTAATCGGAATACGCATAAGCACGTTCTATGCAGGCAAAAGCGAGCAAGTCGTGTCCGTGTATGGCGGAAGATGAACTCTAGATTTCGCACGCTTTGATCGTTACCATATATGAGTTGATAATTCCCTATGGTAATGATTTACTCAGAAGCTGACCGTTTTTAACGAACTTATAGGGGAAGAATATTTTCTTGAAGCATTCCTACAGCTTTAGATCACTAACATTTTTCTAGTCTAATGCTAAATAATAAATGCGAATGTTAGTTAGTTTGTTTGTTACACTTTTACGCCAGAACTACTCAACCAATCATCATTAAAAATTGCATACACGAAATCTATTTTTCATAGGAGCACCCTTACAACTAAATAGCACAATTCAGACTCATACATCAAATCATTCAAGGATGGCTCACGAAATATTGTAAGGGGCCCAGAAAAGGACGTAGGGTACCTGTCATCCAGAAATAATTACTGTTCCCAAGGAAAAAAATAATAATTTAACGTGAGCGAAGCCGCTGGCAAACGTTAGTATTATACTGCTGAAGAATTTGGTTGCTTTCTGGTTCTGGCCAGAATAGAGAAGAGGTCTATCAAGCCCAAGTTCTTAAATGGCCGAGATTATTTCAACCACTTTTTTATCTATTTGGTCAACGGTCAATTTAAAAAATATATAAGTATTATTCTATTTTTTTTTAAATCTGTGATCTAAATCTATCAAATAAATCCCGTGTTGTAGACACTTTTGTCCGCTTAGTTGAAGAAGAAACCGTTGCTAAACAAGTTACAGTCTATTCTAAAACAGGATTGGATTGGATCTTTTTATATGACGCCTCATATGAAAATCTTCACAGTATATCAATTCTGTTTCCGCTTTTATTTTAAGTGGCACCCTTCCGACGTGATTATAAAGGTGGCGATGCGAAAGCACCGAACGACACATCTATTTGTGGCCGGCTAAAAATAATGGTACACGCCTTAGCGCCCGAGAGAATGCACTTTTTATGCACCTTGCTAAATATTGCTCGGATACTGGGTGCGTTTTGTTTTGGCTTATTTTAATTAAAATACCCAATCTACAATATTCATTATGGAGGTCTACAGGTAGTAAACTTTCACCTTTATACGAAGGTCTTGTTACTGTTTGAACTATAGCGTAGCTGGACGGGAGAGATCCACTACGCTGCCACGGGGTGTATTGGCAGTCTTTGAGAACAGTAGGGAGAATTCTAAGCTATTGTAGTTTTCCTCAAGAAGTTCTCTTTCACTCTTAAAGCAAATGATAACAACTAGTAGTTTTAAAAATTCCTTAAAAATTTTAATCGTGGGAGAGCAATGCTTCGGCGGTTTAGGCTCACCGAAAACCGGCAGTGAAGCAATTGCTTTTCGCCGAGTGAGTGAGGTTACCGGAGGCCCTCACCCTTCCCTCTCCCCGTCTTCCACCCTTCCCCTACTCCCACCTTAAAGGCCGGCAATGCACTTGTGACTCTTGAGTTGCAGGTGCCCATGGGCGGCGGTAGTCATTTACCATCCCGTCTGCACGTATGACCCATCTGCACGTTTGACCCCTATACCATAAAAAAAAAAAATCATCTTTGTTAGCTTCATATTAAACAAAAATTAGTTAATTTGATGTGTGTAAATGAATGATAATTACTACTTCCTAATACATATATTTACACAAACAAATATTATGTACATTTCGCAAAACTAGATCTAAACAGGTATGAACTCAAAAAAGATTTTTTTTCAGAAAAGGCGAAATACTAATTCCTGTTATGTATAGATTTATCCTTTTTATATGCAGCTAGAAGAAAGATATTGTAGTAATCTTGTGTTTTAATCATGTTTTGGGGCTGAAAATCTTGTTATACGGATTTTTGTTGTTTTTTTTTTATATATTTGTTTTATTATTTTGAGTTGAGCCTGTGTTGGTGAATTAGCGTCTAGCATCGAGTAGTGGTGATATTTTTTGTGAATCTGTTTTATTGGTCGGTAGGTATTGAGATAAGGGCTTCGATCGTGTACATAACTCAAAAAAATATTTTTTTGAGTTAGCTCCCTTCAGAGCTCGGTGTGCGATATTATGTATTTATCTTAACATGTATTACAAAGCCTGGGACGAATATAACTTTAACAAACGTTTTAAAATTATTATCGATTCTATAGCTATATGAATGATAGTAAACAGACTAATAATTTTTTATGATTAATGATTAAATTGATAACAGACAACTATTCATCAGCAAGAATACAAAACACTGTGCTGTTTAACTGCTGTCTTCTGCAGAATGGAGATGCTTCTATAATCAGTGGGCTCTAAAAACCAGTGCAGTGCAGTGGCGATGTGTACTACCTCCCTACTGTTGTTACATCCTATAAATAATGCTGTTTAAGTTGGCCTCTGTCGCCAGGTCCTGACGGAGGTTAGCGGGTTAACACCTATCAGCCGTCAGCCGCCCTTCCTAGCCATAGGCGGGGTATGGTTGGTCTATACGATTTTAATTTAATGAATTCTTCGTGCTCTTTTTGCAGAATGAAAGTTAGTTAATTAGTAACTTCCTTTTAAGTCGATTGGTGACAGCCTAAATAAATTCCAGTTCTTGTGTATTACTGCTTTATAAACCATAAGGTAAGCTATGCCTTTTACATTTTAAAATTCTTTACAGACCACACATTACTTAAAGTATATCGGCTAGGGTTGTCAATATTCTAAACACATTTTCCAGGGTTTAAAAAATCTTAAATCCTGCAAAATGAGTGTAAATTAAAGTCTGTTACTTATACCAAAATTGGTTACTTTATTTGAAAAAAGAACTTATTTAAAAAAAAAATTACTAAAAGAAAATTAAATCACTTTATATGAATATTGCTCATATAAGTCAAAAGCAGGAGCAACATTACTTAGCTAAAAGTAAAATAATATATAAATTGCTCACGTATTGTCATTATATTAGTAAATGTTGCTAAGTATATTTGTTACGTAGATGACTGATTTTCAGTGGCATCAAGTTACGATATAAATGAGCCAAAATATAGTTATTTATACTTTGATTCGCTTTTACTGGGTTAGAATATTTAGACATAATCATAAGGTTTTTGGAATAATACCTAGTGTCTCTACATCTGGTATTCAGCCGTAACCAGAACAGTTGACAGCCCTAGCTCAGACCTTCATCAAGTATTCGTAAACAAACACTCGAGTTTACTTATTGTTATTGAGTTCGTGCCGTATCTACAATTTTCCAGTACATATTTCGAAACCTCGTTCTTTTAACGCAGCCTAGTAAACGATGTATACTACATTCCTACAAAATGGTGTTCGAAAATTTGCAATGCTGTTCAAGTGTGGCCTAGAAATCTCGTATTCGATAGTCAGCACAGATCCTTAGTGGCCCATGATCGTAGACTCGTGGGTTCGATTCCCACACAGGACAAATAAATGTTGTATGTAAGTATGTTTATCAGCAGTCTGGTTACCATAGTACAGGCTCTACCTAGTTAGCCGGCCGCGTGTGAGATGTTTTAAGTTATTATTATTATTTTAACACTTTTCAGTATGTCTGACCTCAACCTGCCTGATGGTAAGTAATCTCGATTGAGGTCCAAAGATTGAAGACCACCATTAAAGATACGGATGATACTAAAATGGTGTCCTTCACTTCGACGGGCACGAGAGATATCTTTTCAGAAGCCTGCTATTAAAAAACCTAATTAAGGAGATCGTAGATGTTTCTTTGCGATAGCATTAGACAAAAATAAGCTTCAAATTTTGTATTATACTGTAGGTTGGTAAAATATAAAACAAGAGATATGTTTATAATATACACATTAATATACACATTCATTGATATACGTCGTACTAATATTATAAACGTAAAAGTTTGTGAGGATGTATGGATGTTTGTTACCCTTTCATGCAAAGGCTACTAAACCGATTGCGGTTGGTATGTAGATAGCTGGAGACTTGGATTAACACATAGGCTACTTTTTATCCCGATATTCGTACGGGATTGGGATTTACACAGAAAGCTAAAATTTTTAAACTATAAGATAAGATAAATTTATTCGTGTCAAACATGTGTACAATAGCTGTATTATATAATAAACATAGTTTCAACATACTGTGAGAGTGAGACAGTATAATAAGTTAACAGGCTTTAAGGTATGCCATTTGTAAACACAATTATCAGCTATCACTATACAAATTTACTTTACAGACATATACTTACTATCATTTTACTCGATTACGAATCACATTTTTTTTAACAAAAAACTAAAAGTTACACAACACTATAACAAAAAAACTATAACTAAAAAACTAAAAGTGTTACAAATTAAAAAAATATGTGAAACGGCTACATCAAGCTACACGGCCCAGTATTAATGTTGACCTGTCATATTACGTAAGTCTTTACAATGACCGTTCAAGTTACACTGGCCAAAGATATAAAACTAAAATGAAATCACTACATATTATAAAACAAAGTCCCCCGCCGCGTCTGTCTGTCTGTCTGCTTGCGATAAACGGAAAAACTACTGAAGGGATTTTCATGCGGTTTTCACCAATGGACAGAGTGATTTAAGAGCAAGGTTTATATGTAGTATACATGCATATTATTGTAGAGAAAAGTCGAGAAATTTAAAGATTTGTAATGTCATGTCGTAACAAACATATTTTTGTGCGCTTATATTGCAAACGCTGGCTAAACCTTACGAGATAGATCAAATTAATGTACTACGGAATTGTATATCTTAAAAAGATCAATAAAAAAGTCCGCGATGGTATATGTTTTTATCCTAAGGATAACCCACAGTAACCATTTTTATCTTTTACATATTACAAAAAAAAATTGGGTTATTTATCAAACTATTTTAAACAATACAGTATTATTCCTTATCCAATTAAATACGTTAGCTACGTTGTGCATTTCATGTACATCAAAATTGCCCTTTCCAGCATATTATTAAAATGAATATCTTAGAAGATATCAGAGATTTAAAAAGCGGGGGCAGTGCGGCTGGCGGGCCGAACCGATTTTGATTATTCTTTTTTTTAGATAGGGAACCTCAAGGGTGGTCCCATGTCGAGGAAGTCAGGATCTGATGATGGGATCCTGATAAAATTGAGAGAAACCCTCGAAAATTGTGGGAACGAATAGTTTCTGTTTACTTTTCATTACTTTATGAGGTTTTTGCGTTTAGAATCATCATCATATCATGTAGCTGAGCGAATGATGAAAAAAAATCATATTATAAAAATCTTCACTACATATCACTACATATTATAAAACAAAGTCCCCCGCCGCGTCTGTCTGTCTGTTCGCGATGAACTGAAAAACTACTGAACGGATTTTCATGCGGTTTTTACTAATAGACAGAGTGATTCATAAGGAAGGTTTAGGTGTATAATTTGTACCCGTGCGAAGCTGGGGCGGGTTGTGTGAAATAAAATTCAACTACCAGGCGACCTCAGGCGAGCACTGTGGGTCAATTACTATTAATCTTGTTAACCCCTCCAGCTAAGCTAAAATGCTTGTGCTAGTAGTGGGTTTACGTCGGTAGTGCACTGGTTGGGGTTCGAACCCGCAACCACTTGATCGCAAGTCCGACGCCTTAGCCATTACGCTACCGCCGCTCAAAAACACACAAAAATTTAAGTCTAAGTGTTTCGTTTGTCTAAGTGTCTAAGTTGTGTGTTGGTCTCATAAAAGAAAGTTGAGTTTCTTCTTGCAGAACATCGCATCGATAAAATGATAATTTATGTTTATGATATCATATAATACATACATCTTTATAACTTAAGTGATGTATAAACGGCGGACTTATCGCTAGCCGCGCTTATATAATATAATGATTTAATATAATGTTAATTATATTGTATGATTTGTTATTTTGCATTTTTATTTACCTGTATTTGAAATAAGAATGTTAGTGGCGCTGTATTTAAGATCTCATGATTCGTGGACAATCCAAACAACCAATTATACAGCAGGGTGTATCTGATCTGATCTATTACCAGAAGACTATCATTATTAAATAAGCATATATATTGTGATTCGTTCCCCGAAACTGTTATATCATTGGAAACTATATATAAAAATCTAGAACACATTAATTTGATCGAAGAATCTTAATGGCTATAACACTAATTGCAGTATACGACTTTGCTCGGTTAATTTTTAAAATGCTCAGATTTTCTATCTAGATGCAACCAACCTCAAATGGTGTCTATGTAAGAAATTCTAAACATATAAGTAGAGAGCCCTTTGTTCTAGATTGTTTCCTGACGAAAGCATTAATTTACTTTTAATCATAAAAATGTTTTGCTTTACTTTATGAAATATATATATATATATATATAATAGAGAAGATGGTTGGGATCCGGTTATTCACTTACTCAAACCCAAGAAAATACAAAACACAGCAAGGCTTCAAGACATTTTGAGCTCATTCTGCGAAAATAGTAACACCAACAATCAACAAACTTCGGGTACTTTGAGATAACTTTGCACTTCGATACATTAGACGACCACCATCTTAGTCTACCCGTGACCATGGCTGCTGAAAAGCAACTGAAACGTCGGGATCAGTGTAAATAGTAAAATAACACCAAATAAATCGCGATAGTATCCGTTAAAAATAGTTTTATTTCAATGTGTAACATTCGCGTAAACTTTCGACAATATCATATATATATATATATGTATATATATATACTAAAGTAAAGCAAAGCATTTTTAGTTACACAATTGGTCCCAAAAAACACAGCATGAAAAGTTTATATATTATGTATAAAAAAATAACATTTTAGTGAAGTATTTTTTTTTCATTTACGTATTTTTTTACATGTGTTAATACTGAAAGCAACCAAATCTTTAAAGGCGCTCTACTTATCAAGCGTTTATGGATAATAATCTTTCAGCTATTTTCCTAAAACATATTCTACATTTACTTGATCGGCCAATAATACTAACTAGTAAACGCATCGTATTATGCAAGAATCGCGAATTACGTAAAAGAGAAAGATCTATAAAGTCGGTTAGATTTTTGTGTCGACAACATTCTAGAAATTACGACACTAGGTTTTACAATTGAGGTTCATCGTGACATGTTCAACCTAATCACTCGTTGTCAAATATCGATGGACACGTGTAGGAGCGAATAGGCCATCTGACAATCTAGTGGGTGTTATTGCTAAAGGTGACACTTGGGTAACATGGTGCTGGCCATCTGTTGCGGCTTTCAAGGTGTACTCTGCTCATATGTCAAGTTTAGTAAAAAGTTAGTCAATTCTTATTTTAAAAACCGTTATTTCCTTAATTAATTAAGTCAACGAACCTTCTAGTGTCGTTACTGTAACTATGGTATATGAGTATGAGTTGTGCCGTTGTTATTGGGTATTGCAGTGACAAACCCTTCATGATTAGATATTAGATATGTTAGTGTATTTATCACTTTAATCAACATACTCAAACCTTGTCTTTATTCTAAGGTAGAATTCAAGAATGATCTACTGATTCATACAACAATTGATAGGTACTATAAATAGCAATTCGTACCCAAATCATATATGTCATGTAAACACTCGATTGAAAATAATTTTCCTATCGTATGTATACTTTTATCAAACACATTTATCATTCATGGAATAGATAAGGCACCGAATCAGGTCTCCAACTGCCGAAATGGCAGGGGTTTAAACCCCCACTCTTAACTAAAGTAAATGTAATCCAAACACAAGCAATAAGTTAGACTTCTTTTAATTAACAAATAAATAAATGTTTTATTATAAAGTTATGATAAGTGCCTACTTGCGGTAAAAATAATATTCTGCCTTTAACGGAAAAAAAGCTTTTTATTGTTCTTGGCATAAAAACCGACTTTGAGATGTTGACTTTCTTCAGAGCTTGACGTGTACACCAAACCTTTTTTATCCCTGTAATATTTTGCCTAACCCAGAGGTCTGAATACAAACGACCCATAAACCGACCGAATTTCCCTAGGAAAACATTACAACAATAGTGTCAATTCTGGTATAACAAACTAAATTTTCATAATAATATGAAATATGTGTATTTCGTATGTATGTTAAACAGGCTAAAATAGTAACTATTATCATGTGACTGCAAACGCCATCAATCTCATGCGTCATTAACCGATAAACAAGGTGACAGCTGTCAGTTAGTATCATAATTTTAACTACATTTTTACTTATACTACTCTATTAAGAACTGACAGTTAATCGGTTAGTGACGTAATCAAAGCCATGTGGCCGATGTGAGTGTTAAAGCTAGTTTAAATTTTAAAAGTTAAATTTTTTCGACCTTTTCTCTTATTATTAAGTTTTTTATTTAGCAACAAAACAAACATGACAGCAGCCGCGTACAAGCAATTCTAAAAGATTTTTTTTTTCCTAGTTATAATAGGTGCAACCTGTGTTTTAGCATGAGGATCAGTACCACTTTTATTTCAATGGTAAAATCAACCGTATTGGAGAATGGTTGTTGAAGTCCCGTTGTACAATCACAATTCTGCGGACACGCGACGGCCGAGGCACAGATACGGATTCCGTTTTAAGGGAGCCCGTGCACTAGGTGGATAAGTTGAAGATCAAGATCAATAGATGTCGCTCGTGCAGTTATTAGAAATCTCACAGGACAGTATTACGTAATGTATGCTTTATTAATTATTATCTTGAATTTAATTAAGTTTAGGATTGATTAAACTGACACAAAGGCGAACGTAACCTGACACTTATTTTAGCCTTTTTTAAAGGACGTTTTTTAGATACCTCTACAGTGCCTTTATAGTGCTTTGAAATGTTTGTGGGCTTACGAAATTTCTCATGTACCTTATAGTGAATTGTGTCGGTGGGCGATCGTATTGTTTGTAAAGTTATGTACACAAATCAACTGAACAATTTTACCATAATTATAATATATTGACACGATGCACCGATTTGATTTTGGAGTTATAACGTCCATTTAACTATACGTCCAGTACTGACAGTAACATTTATATTAATTACCATTATTGGTGGCCATAATAACATGGTGAAATTTGTTGTTAGTAAACATAGACAATCACTCAATCCTAGTAAATCAACAACCTAAAGAGCTACAAGATATTATGAGCACAGGACCTAGTCTCTTGGAGAGAATTAGGCAAAAAAATATTCAGCTAAGGTTGTGTTGATTAAACTTTCTCTTTAAATTCTTGAAGTGCATATCCATATAAAAATGTAATGAGTTAAATTGTTGCCCACATATATGATATCGTTTTTGAACTAATGTAGTTTCAGTTCCCAAAATTCCAGGCTGACGGCAATTGGCTTGCCCCCTATTACGATGGGACGAAAATTAAAGTTGGGAAAATGTTGGCGTTTAATACACCTCTGCCTAACCATACGGAGTATAGGCGTGAGTATACGTGACGTAATTTGTTGCAGTTGGTAGGACACAGCAATATTGTTGGAATGCCGCCTCCTAAATGGAGAATTGATATTAATGTTGACAGTGTTATATTTAATATATGTTTATTATAGGCATCGGTAACTCTTCACTGTCAGATAGGCTGTCTGCATTTTTGACAACTTTTATTCATAATTATAGTTTAAAAAACCACGTTTTAATAGCAAACTTTAGCTTAGCTAACGCTAAAGCTTTTAATTAACTTGCAATGTTTGCATGTGTGTTCGGCACGAATCTTGGAAGCTAAATTAGAACCACTTCCCAATGTCCGATTGGGCTCAAATTTGGTGTACATATGAATCTTCGGTGACAATACAATATTGTACTATGGAAATATTCTGATGATGGAGACGGGAGACGGCCATAGGATCTTCCTAACTAAACAAGATACATAGTTTGGGCTTGATTCGTCTTGAGGAGTATCTTTTTAAACATCGAATCTACTAAAAGCTTGTTTGAAAAAAAAATTACAACTAATTTATTCAGTCATTACACACACAAACACTACAGTTACTACAATAAATTATGGTTTACGAAAACTAAAAAAAATTAGTTTAATAGCGAACCAAATGAAAAAGGTTACAAGAGTTTAAGGCTGCCATCCGTCCGGGTTTCCCCGGATTTGTCCTAGCTTAAAGGGCGTCCGGGGAGCGTCCGGGTGGGGTTTTCAAAAAGTGTCCGGGTAAAATCCGGACACTCTGTGCCAAAGGACAATTACAATTCTTAGATGAATGATTAACAAGCTAAAAATTTAAATGTATTAGGCGCTTTTTTTTAAGGTGTCCGGGAAAGAATCTCGATTTCACCCATGTGTCCGGATTTTTTAAAGTTTTTGTCCGGCGTCGGCAATTTAAGTGATGGCAGGCCTACAAGAGTTCCACTATATCGTTACTCTCACTTAAACTCAATCTGTTGGGCTCGTGAAACTAAATCATTTGAGCCTAAACTCGAAGGGTTTACTAGGAACCGCAGAAGAGTTTCTCCATCTCCACTCCATTGTCGCTAACAAACCATGCCAAATTATAGCATTGTCATCCAAACTACATATACATACAAAGTTTCATTTATTAGAAGTAGGTTAAAATTGAACTCCAAGATTTGTTTATCTATTTTTAACCGATGAAAAGAAGAGTTTGAGTTTTTTAACAGACGAGAAGAAGAAGGTTCTCAAGTCGACCCGTATATTTTTTTTATGTGTGACCACGCATAACTTTTTACAGGGTAGTCCGATTTTGATAATTCTTGTCTTTGGACTTCGAAATTGGTCTCATTTAAATTAAAAATGAAAATGCCAACCCTAAGGGTGGAAAAATAGGGGACGAATGATGATGATGTATGTTTGGCGCAGTCGGTTTAATTTTTTGTTGAAAAGATTTTATTATATTTTTTGTTAAAGTTCGTTACATAGTTACAAGTGAAGCTAATAGATATTTATTTATTACTTACACTTCCAGTACAGAGGCGGACTTAATGCCTTAGGCATTCTCTGCCAGTCAACCTTCTGGTGATGCAGCGAAAACAGGAAGTAGGTGCATTGAAAATATAAAAAATAATATATGGAAACTAATAACAATAAAAACTTAATACACCTCACACACGGCCGTCTGATCCCAAACTAGGCAGAGTCTGTACTGTGGTAACCAGACTACTGATAAACATACATACTTATATATTTCTTAATACATACATATTATAGATAAATTACATCCAGACACAGAACAACAGCGACCCTCCTCTGTCTCCCCCCTCGGTACGCCTATGCTTCTACACATAAACTTTAAGGCTTCCAAATTTCACATTCCTGTCTGTGCGCGTTTGTTTAATAAATGCGTACAAAGAATTCTCTACACGTATTAATATTTCATGTATATACCGTATAATATTCATTCTGTTTAGGTAAGTACATTACATACGTTCGTCTGAATAGAAGTAAGGAGCCATACATTGCATCGTGTTAGTTATCCATTAGTCTTGCTTACGGCGACTTATTTATTACTACATTTGTCGTTTAAACAGCAGTTCTAAGATAGTCAATGCACGTTAAAACGATTATGTAAACTTCTCTTGTGACAGAATGGAATTTATGCCATTCCTGGATTAGATCAGCTATCTCTGTCTGAATTGTATAGCATAAGGCTGGAGGGAAAGGATGGAAGAATAAAGTGTTGGGTGTTGATACATTGATGGTGTTCAGATGTGAAAGGTGGTAAGTGAAATTATAGCTACAGATAAGTGTGACGAGGAAATGAGTTTAATGACTAAGCAATAGGTATGAGATTCTGTATTGTAAATAAGGATTTAATTTTTTATTCAATCTAGAATGTTGAGTTGAAAATTTGCAGTTCTATAAATCCTATATCAACCTCAAACATTAACGATAAGAGAGGCACGTACACATATTCAAGATCATTCTGATTACGCAAATCCTTTACAATGATTATTTTGTGAAATTAAACTTGACTGTACTTAAAATAGCCGAAAATCTTTAAAATAATACAATTTATGATAATATTAAATACTGTTTATTGTACACCCAAAAAAAGGAAATCAAATATATAGTAAAATACACAATGGGCATAAATAATAATAAATGCACAGTAATATACTCGTATATCAAGTTATTTCAACAACCTAAATGCACCAAATGTTATTATTACATTTAGCACTTTAAAAAAAGTGTTAGCAATCTGAATTACAGTTCAATGATGCGTTACATCAATTAGTCGAGTTATTTACGATGCTACGGCAACGTGCGGCTATCGAAGCGAGAAACGCAAAACGCAATCGACTAAACGACATAAATACGTCGCCCGTTAGTCGCATCGCGTCGCACGCGCACATCCGTGCGGCTAATTTCAGAAGAAACGGTTTAATAGAGAACGTGCGGTAGCACTAACTGTCCCGGAATTTATACCAAGGCCGACCGTTTCCAGATAAACATCGATACATAACTTGTACGAGCAAAATTGCGTACGCAACATTTGTTGAGATGTGTGGGCGTCCAAAGTATCAATGTCGAATCGAATTTGGGAAACATATCGGATGAAAATTGGATCTGTCACATGTTTCTGGAGAGTTAACAAAACCATCGTCTCATACGTCAGACTGCCAAACCAGGTCAAAGTCTGTAGCGAATTCACAAGTCGTAAAAGATTGAAGACAAATTGATTTCATTAAAAGTTGGTATAGATTTGTTTTATTGATTACACGTGGATATTGTGTATCTCATCGTGTGTGGGCATAAATCTGTACTACTTTACTAATGGTTTGTGTAAAAACTGGAAGCAAATGAGCTACATTTAATAAAATGTAAAACAAACGCAAAATTCGGCCATGGAGTGCCGTATTCGTAGGAGTGTTTAAACGGAACATGGCTAACAAATACCCCCTAATGATCTAAACATTTTTTTTGGCAATAATAATGTCACGAAAATTGTCATGACATTAGAAATCATTAAGCATGTCTGTCAGGTCTAAAAGTACATTTAAAAAAGTAGGTTAACAATGACAAATAGATGACAAGAAATTCTTAAGAAGTTTTAACGTGTTGTCTAGTTATAACTAAAAAACAATCATTGGACGTACACAACTATTGTGTGCAAATGGGGGGCGATATATAGACTTAATTTTATTAGAAATTATTAACTGAATTGGGTCTGATAAACGGGGTAGTGAATTAAACTCCTGTTTAAGTATTTTATTGGGTGAAAAGATTGATTAAATTTTAAAAGCAGGTCGACTTAAGCCGGCGCATACGAAAGTTAAACAATGGGCTCAGATGAACAACCTAGAAACTATGGTGCATACCGATTCTCGTTACCCAACAGAGGCAACATTTATGATGCTCAACAAACGGCAGATTATTAGCAAAGAATTCGATGACATCACTAGTTTTATAATAATCATTCCATATCGAGCCCTGAAACAAAACGTCAGTTGTTTCGCGGTAGAATATTTTCTATTGTAAATATTATCATGTTGAATATTGCGACGAGTAGTATTACAAACAATGCTGGCAAACAATTACAGTAGTGATTGATTTGGGAATGCTTAGCGTTGGAATACAGAGTCTTTTGATAGCGGTGGACTGATAAATTTGTTACGTAAATAAGTCCGTGTGAAAAAGAAACAATTTGTTTAGTTTATGTAATAAGCAGTTAAATCAATCGTTTGTTTGTTGTTCACCGTGGGAGACGATATTATGAGGATGATTCTCATTGTCAAACTGACAGATTCGTGACTAGTAAACATTTTAAAAGAAGCATTATTGAGATAGTTTTCTCTTTTAAATATATTTCGTAACAAGCAAGTATTCATATATAATCTACAAATAGTCACATTTTACACTTCCTATTAGATTATTTCTGAAAAACAGAATTCGAAATGAGACATTCTAATTTATTAAATAAAGATGTTTAATATTAAATGAAGCACCTTATTCACATGGACCAAATCAAGTTTTATAAACATACAATACATGTTCCCAATGCCATAAAGTATTTTGGTAGGGAATCGCTTGTTGTTTTTAATTAATGCTAAAATTGGCGTACCTACATTAGGAGAGGCCTATGTCCAACAGTGGACGATGAAAGGCTGACGATGATGATGAATTCACGTGCTTCGTTTTAGCTGCAATGGAGTTAACACGAAGATATTTCGGGGCTTAATTTTTTGACAGTAAAAGTTTGCGCGGCACATAATACAAAATGCTTTCATAAAGGAAGTAATTCATCTGAACACCGTGAGACGTTGATGATCTGATTTATAAGACCTAATAGACAGTATGCTAGACGTAGATGTGATTCTCTTCATGATAACAATCGTCACCCTAACCCCAACTGCGATTTGCTCAACCCCTAACTGCGATCATTAAGAAAAAAGCGGTTAATTTAATATAGGCCAAACAAAGCGGACTATTGCTGAAAGGGTCTAGGAACGTATCGTTGGGTTACCAAATTATCTACAGTGTGGAATCCAGTGATAAAAAACACGCCATCTCGCTTTTATGCGCAGTCGGGTGAACACCAGAATAGGGACACATCGGTTTGCTTACAGAAGAGGGACGCTGTTGGTATAATGACGGTACATGGCGAAACCAAAATTTCAAAAACATCGAAAATGTGCGGGTGGATGAAGAACCTTCTACCTCACGATCTCGACGACGGAGGGCGTGCACCGCTGAGACAGTCAGCCTGTGACCACGGCTAGTGCAACCTGGTCGAAACGTCAGGCAATTCAGAGGCATGTAATAACTTTTCGTGATCGCGTTAATTGCCGTGGAAACACATAATTATATCAAAAGCAAAATAATAGTATATCAATATTAATTAGTCAGGATATTGTTATTGTTAGATTTCTCATAAACTCGCTTCGTAATAGCTATAAAGTACGTAAGTAAGATAAAACTTATATTTATTTTACGACCTAAAAAAAAGTCTTGTAAATGTGTTGTGGCCAAAGAAGACCAACTAAGTTAAAATTAGAGAAAACGATGACCTTCAAACAATGTTGCTCGAAACACTGGGAAGGAGATAAACATTTTTTTTTGCTACAGAAAACAAATCATTTTGCCAAAAGATTAAAATAGAGGAGTGACAGAATAAAAATATATTTAATAAATTGGCGGAGGAAATATAATAATAGTTATGTTTCGCAAAAAAATATAGGGTATGTTGTATGTGTATTACACAAAACAAAGGCGTGGGAATTGGGCAAAGCGTTCGACACACTCAACACAATCTGAACGTACAACTGAAACAATTATCTGAGCAGCTTCAAAAGGTAGTTGAAATTATATTAGGGATGTTGAAGCCCATTATGAAAGCTGAAAGGCACGCTTGTGACACAGAAGTCGGGCCAAATGAATTTAATTTTAGTTTTAAGTGGATTAAAGTTTGAAGTTTGCCGGCGGATTTCATATGACACGGTAGAAGTTAATGAAATTGTAGGAACAGTATTTTTTTTTAAAGATTTTAGTTAAAATTATGTAATGATAAAAGTGTCATTTTCAATTATGTACCAAAGGAACTTGACGTGTATACACCTCTCGCCGACTGATAATAAACAGACATCGAACCATTGACTGTTTGAAATCTGCATCTCGGAGTTAACTTTTGCTGCTCTCCTTATCAATTTTTATTTGACTCTGTAAATAATCGATATCACATCGATTTTACAATTATTAATTGATACATGTGTAATTAACTACCTACTTAGGTTCATACATTGATCATCACTACCAACAACTGTTAGATAGATAACAATACTCTGCGAGGCGCACTAAATTGACAATAGGTACAGTTCAGAGAGTCATTCACACATTGTGTTCACATAAAAATGCCTATTCAACTGAAATGATTCACCTAAGTAAGTGAAACAATAAATGAGTCGGTCAGGCGTTAAAGTCTTAAAATTCTCGAAACTATTACCGATGAATAAAACCGGCAATTCAAATTGTTTACGGGACATTCATTACATATGCACAGATACTGAAACAGAAATATACAGAATCGAGTGCCAACGAAAATTACACTTAGTCTAAATACCGGTACGCACAGTCGCATACCTAACTATGCAAACGGTACGTGGCTGACTGATAACTGACATCTGACTGACGGTCGAAAAGTTTGACTCCTTTTTTCTCCATGTGACATTAGAGTCATACACAAAAATATGTTTTATAAATATAAAGAATTTTTGAAATCTATGTATAGGGAATATGGCTATTCAAGGTAGTTATGCTACGTTTTTATTTTTTAAAGTTTTGAGCAATGTAATGGAGTTTTTTTTTTAAATTTTTTGTTTACTTAGAAAATACAATACTCCATACTGGGTTGCAATTGCAATGCAGGAAAATCTTTGTTTCCTGAACTTTAACTTGCCAGTAACTCCTTCGATGCTTATGAAGTTTTTACAGAGTTGTCAATACCTATGTTGCAAACGAACATAACGTTTGATTATTTACCATCACACTTGCTTAATTTAGTAACTAATCCCCGGGTTAAAAGTTACACTTGACTGGAAGTATTGGCCATTAAAGTCTGCCACATACTATTTTGAAGCTGGAACTGTTACTTTAATTTGAATACCAGCGGGCTTGTGTTATTTATAAGATGGCGCATAGCGTTGGGCGTGTGAAGTGGAACAAATCGGGTGAAGCGCCGCTTGCGCATGAGTCCTGTCGTCCTTCGCTCCTTAACAGCCAGTTATAATTAGATGCACCGTGACGTCATCGAACGTTTAGCTGAATGCATTCGCTTGTTGATCAACATTTTTAGAAGAGCTAAACTAATTTAATGAACTTACTCATGCAGCTGCTTTAAAATCGTTGTTGAATGATGTGTCGTCGTTGGATGAGTTACTTACCTAAAAAAAAAAATTATACATTAATTACAAATCATAATGAAATCAATTGTGGATCAATGGCATTACGCAAAAGTCAACATCAACGAAGTTATTTTCGCCATTCATAAACACAAGCATCTCCAATGGCTTTTTAGAACAATAAACCCGTGGAACAATAGAAACTGCGCTAACGTAAGAACAAAACACCCGATGCTTTTTGTAATTGAAGCAAAAAGCAAAAAGTGTATGAAGGGCCAATCGCGGCTCGAACCGAAGTAGAACGAACGTGGGCACTATAAAGGTACTTCTGATGCAACTTCCTTCGCGCCTACTTTGATGAAAGAATCATGTATCGCAACGATTTGACTGTTAATTGTGACATGTAGGTAGAAATGTGATAAACGACCCGTAACCTCATAGTTCATAAGTATATTATTCCCTGGATCGACAGCAATTCAATTTTCCATTAATTTCATTTTATTATTTTCATTTCATTCAAGTAAATTGAGATTTCAGCCGTTTCCTAAAAGAACTAAAAATATTGTTAGACATGCAGCCGACAGACATTGCCGTGAAATGAATAATACATAGAATAAAGAATATATATTATATAAAACAATAATATACATTATATATAATAATAACTTGACACATCTTACACACGGCCGTCTGATCCCAAATTAGGCAGAACCTGTACTATGGTAACCAGACTACTGATAAACATACTTATAAATTTCTAAATACATACATATTACAGATAAATTACACCGAGAAACAGAACAAATGATTATGCTCATCACACAATTATTTGTCCTAAGTGGGAATCGAACCCACGACCTCTGGCTCAGCAGTCAGGATCACTAACCACTAGACAACAATATTTAATTAGTCGCTAAGTTAGCAGGAATTATATGGGTATTTATTACTCAACGTATCAGTTTAAAAATGTAAAGCAGTATTTGTGTTAAAATATCGTGTCGTGATACATGCTACATCAAGGCGAGTTTAACTGTAGTGGGTTCGTAAGTACACCATCCAAAAAGCAATCGTTCCTGATTGTGCAGCTGTTAAACTGAGAACTGGTATAAACATATAAAATTAAATCTACATCGCGAAGGGTAAAATTTTATGTTCATCTTTATTAGATGCTGTATTTGATGTTACTATAGAGTGAAGAGCACCCCCGGTCTAGACGGGTCGGATTAATTCACCGTCAAATTCGATTACAGTCGCTCAGGAAGAGAGTAGATGTATCTAGTATGATATGATTACAAAAAGACTTAAAAAGGATCAGTTATTTTCTATTTATATGCGTATATTAATAATAAAGATGATATAGGTGCATTACATATCGAGGTGCATAATATTATGATGAAATAAAATTTATTAAGGAAGTCAGACAGTAAGCTTATAAACAATGGGCTCACGAATAGGGAACTACATGATCTTAAGCATCGTCGTAAAGGCGCCTTTTTATCGGTTTTTTATAGGTTTCACTTTGGTAAGTGTGCGAAAGCTCTCTTCGAATTAATTGAACCCTCACCATTCCTCTATCGGACTACTAGACGCAGACAGAGATTCCATCCTTTCACTGTCGAAACACCAAAAAGTCCAACTAAACGCTTTGACAGCTCCTTTTTGGTTCGAGTCGCCAAAGTCTGGAAAGAACCACCTGCATCTATTTTGCCACTCAATTATAATCCTGGAACGTTCAAGTGTAGAGTGAATATGTTTCTCTTGGATAGGGTGTTCCACCTTCGTCTTCATCGTCAATTTCCATCAGGTCGGTTGAACGACAAACGCCTATTCTGTTACACAATAAATAAAAAAAATCCATACTCATATTATAAAGTCGTTTGTTTAAGAAAGAAACGAACGAATTTATTTTGACCTCATACATAAGGTATGAGAGATTTACAACAGTTTTAATTAAACTAAGAAACAAATTTACAATTGTCGAAAAATACCTCTGCATGAGTCAAAAATGGTCGTTAGCTCAGAGTAATGCCACTTCGAGGAAGTAGCGCTGGTATTCTGCTAACACCTAGTGTAGCCAGGTTGTTTAAGCGCACTGTTAAGTCGTGGGAGAATCATGCTTTGACACGTCAGTCACCCTCGACCGGAGTGATATCACGGCCTTACAAAAAATCGGCGTGAAGCGATGCTTCGTTGTGTGTCGCCGAGTGAGTGATGTGGCCAGAGGCAATAACACCGCGATAGATAGCCTGTTTAGGCAGGAAGGTCATTACGCTTTTCTATAACAATCTAATGTGGGCATGGATAAATATATAACGGGATTCCATTCCGGTAATATTTCATAAGATGTGATAAAATTTGTTCGTCCGGCGCGACGGCGATTTCTCGTTCGATCGAATTGCAGCGTTCGTTCGCGGTTAAAAGCAGACTGCGAATATTCTGTTACGGTATATTAAGCATTAAGCAATGCGATTTATATCTAATATTTTGTAACTTGAGATAAGATGTTAAATGAAACCAATGAAGTTACGTGATTCTGTTTGTTTACATATAGTATTAATATTGCAGTGCATCTAGATAGCGGTGTCCAATATCATACAGGATAACATATATATAAGTATGTGTACATAGATTTATTTTCTGGCAGGGACTTTAGCATTAGATGTTGTTAAAAACTTTTCTGACTTCAAAAAAGAAGATAGCTACCATGTTCGTTCATATGAGTTTTTATGTAGGCACGCTGATTTTTCATCTGCAGATTAACCGGATGGAATATTGTAAGCATTGCATTTGATTAAATTAGGTTAGATAAAATAAGATTTTGCCTTCAAATGTGATATGAAAGAAAGTAAAAAAGGAAAGGCTGGATTATCTGAATAATCTATGAAAGTGTCTGCACGCTACAGAACACCGTGGTTAAACACTGCTACAGTAGTGTTGTATTTTGTGTAGCCAGTGACATCGGAAAAAAATACACTGCCTGTAAAGTGGTAAATCTATTTCTGTTTGAAAAGATTCTTTAGAAAAGTAATACTTTTAATGAGTTACGTAATATTTTTGATTCTGAAATTCCTATTAATGTAAAATCATCGTTATCAAACAATACGGTACGTGTATCGAAGAGAAAATACTGAAAAATGTAAGTTAAATTAACACGTACTGAAGCGTGGGTCGCTGAACTTTCGACCTTGAATATTTAAAAATAAAAAGCTGAGGAGTGCCCTTAACCCTGACTTCTTTGAACAAAACCTAACATCTGGTCACATATACATATTTGTAAATCGTTCCAAATGCCATGGTGTTCCCCAGGGACTACATTTCCCCAGGGAGTTTTCAAAAAGGTAAAAAAAAAAGTTTTTTACAGAGTTGGCACTGCCTTGAGGAACACCACTGGTATTTTAACCATGGCGTTCTCAAAATGAAGGACTGTACTCATCCTCTAAAGTAAACACAACGTTATCTTGGTCTTTATAAGAAAGTTAATAACACTGCTCATCGTACATCGCCGTATGCGATTTTACTTTCAACACATGCAATCACAGAGTAATTGAATCTCAGCAATGCTTTTCTTGTTGCGAGAGATCACTACAGTATTTCATTCAAGTACTGCCGATGCGATGCTTAACATTGATACGAGCGTGAAATTCGACCCAACTTGTTGCGTCACAAATATGCAGCTATGTGGAACGTATTTGGCATCGCAAGTATGTTTTTCTGACTTTGTCTCCACTTGTATGTAATATTGGTTTCGGAGATTTGTGAGATATATTTGTTGCTTCCGCAATGTTTCGCAACGTATCAAGGAAAGAAAAGGAGGAAGTGCAGTGCTAATAGATTCCGTATAAGGATTGAATCGGTATGGAAAGCAATCATAGCTTTATCACGAATTATCGTAATCGTAACGTTGACACATAGAGAATTAGATCACATCCTTCAAAAATTACATCACTTCGTAAGAGACAGTTCCCGTAGATAGTAGACATTTTTGTAATATGCTTGTAGTTATTTTATTAATTGTATTACAGATACTAAAGACAAAATGTTGTTCAAACTATTAAAAATGTCGGTAATAAACCTCGTTTCATATTTCGGTCAAACCGAGAGCCGAGAGTGAAGAATTTTGTGAATTATTCAATCCGCCCAAACTGCTTTACAGTATTGGATGAAGTTTGGCACATATGTAGACTGTATCCTGTATTACACATTTTTACCCACCCGATACTCGGGCAGAGTCGTGGACGAAACCTAGTTTTAGACAAAAAAAATTAAGACTTGGCGATTTGCCAGTACTTTCTATATTTACACATCCTACATTGCCAAATACATAAGTTCGAATCAATAGTTCGAAAAAAGGCAAAATCAATTGTATATTTTTAAGTAAACATAATACTGTGACAGTATTCCAACAGACCGCGAATCGGTAAACGGAAGGTAGGACGCCCCCCAGCCAGATGGACCAACGACCTGAAGAAGGTAACAGGGATGAACTGGATGCGGAAGGCGGAGGACCGGGTGCTATGGCGCACATTGGGAGAGGCCTATGCCCAGCAGTGAACTATGATAGGCTGATTGATTGATTGATTCCAACAACACTGTTAAGACACCTGGCGTCAGGCATGATCATCAAACCAATAGCCACGTGAGGTATCATCAGTGAGAGGTCAACTGTATTTTGAAGGGACATTACAAACCGTTCTTCTACACAATATACAACTAGATTTAAAAAAAAAAACAAAAGAATGTTCCCATTACAAAACAAATAAGCTTTATCATATTCTTACAATGTTCCGCCTACTTAATTGTTGTTTACAATAGCCAACACTCCCTGTGCATATTTTAATCTATTATCACCATCCCTAATTCTCCCACAGATGAAGATATAAGATTATTAAATTCTCAGACGACCCGTGTGAATAAACCAGATGCAGCTTGAAGGTGACGAAATGGATGCAGTGAAGTAACCGTGTCTAGATCTTACATCAGGATGGTTCTCCAATTTGCCAATCGTCCTCTTTA
This sequence comes from Euplagia quadripunctaria, assembly GCA_963859945.1. Taxonomy (NCBI): domain Eukaryota; kingdom Metazoa; phylum Arthropoda; class Insecta; order Lepidoptera; family Erebidae; genus Euplagia; species Euplagia quadripunctaria. Next base: position 4,244,912 of record OY982562.1, on the reverse strand, counting down.
TACTACAATTAAATGATTCCAATGAGTTGGATCCAAATGAGTTGGATCCAAAACGGCATTAGTACCAATATATAAATGAGTACATACATACAAAACACTGCACTTTAACCTCGAAGCAAAAAGTTATAAGTTTGTTTTTTTGAAACGTGAGTTGATCGAGAGTGTTCTTAGCTATAATTCAAGAAAATCAGTCATTCCAAGATCATCAGATCTTTAATAATCTTTTTAGGGATTTTGGGTGAGGGGAAAACCATTTTTCTTTCTGTACCTTCGACGAAGCTTTATTCTTGTCTTAATGAATTACGATATAAATTCACCCTCTGGGCGACCTTAATGGTCTTATGAATTACATAAATAGGTATACATATATTATAGCATTTTAACAGTTATAATTTCCCACGGGCATTTGAATGACACGGTAATTACCGTATCTACACAAATATATAATATAATATAAGTAAATAAAATTGAAATGTCTGTTAGTAATGTCATAATACCAAGATTTTACTAAATGTATCCGATTGTTTATACATATGTATAACAAACAATTAAATGTACATTTGTGCAACCACTTATATAAATTTATTTATAAGGCCTATTTGGAAATAAAGAATTTTAAAAGTTTTGTTTGTCTGTTCCTGTTTGTTGCGGTTAATCTCCGGAATGGGTGGACCGATTTCCCAGGAGGTTAGCACTGGCAGGTAGCTGATGTTATAAGGAGTAACTTAAGCTACTTTTTTTTTGGAAAAAGAATTAGGGTTCCGCGCAAAATCCTACTAATATTATAAACGTGAAATTTTGTGAGGATGTATGGATGTATGTATATTTGTTACTCTTTCACGCCAAAACTACTAAACCGATTGCGATGAAACTTGGTATGTAGATAGCTGAAGACCTGGATTAACATATAGGCTACTTTTTATTCCGATATTCCGACGGGATCGGGACTTACGCGGGTAAACCGCGGGGCGCTGCTAGTATATGAATATGTACACGCGAACAGCTAGTGACAAAATAAAGTTTATTCATTCTGGTGACATTATGGATAAAATTGTATTAGGTCTATTTCATTGATATTCTCAAACAGATAACGAGCATTAATCGATTAAAATGTAAGGTTGTAGAATGAACTTGAATTAGAAATGTGTATTATTTCTCACACGATATCTGCTCTGAATGTGTAGATGACCTCCTAAGAAATGACCTCATATACTTACAGAGGTAAGGTCATTTCACAATTCCTATTGATAAGCAGTATAATTCCTCTTTATTTATAATACTTAAAGCCATCAAGCATTTCTAGGTACAGTTGAATGAAGTGCCTAATTGTTTAGATTAAATAGGGTTGTGTGTTCTTGAGATTTGGGTCCGAGGAGGTCACTTCGAATTATACAATCTGTTTTATTTGATTTTACTTCCACAGATCATAGCTTTTAACTTAAAAAGGTCAACATAAGGACTTCTTAGGAAGACATGTGCTACGTCGCCAAAAAAAAATTATGACTCAAATACTGACACATTTTCGTTTTTCCTTTGGTAGCTGTTATCCGCGACTTCCGTACGCTTAAACTACTCACTAGCGTAAAACACTTTATTTTAGAGCACGTTATCAAAAATAAATTAAAAAAAAATCAATGCTATTCGTAGTGTTAGCCAACTTGTAGAGTATTTAAAGCTACAATAAAAACTTTCGTGAGTGGTATTCATGTTTATTAGAAACTATACGTTTTTACTCACGTTTGTATTTCGGGGATGCCCGACTAGTTTCGGACCCGACAGGGGCCCTTTGTTCAAGGAGTAAATCGTCCTGCCGCGACGGTGTCAGGCGTCACACTGTGTCAGGTGTCAGGTGTGACGCCTGACACCGTGACGATTGGCATCCCCGATATACAAACATGAGTAAAACCGTATAGTTTTTAATAAACACGTATTTAAAGTTGGCTGTTTTGTGAATTGGTCATGATGTATAACCACTCTTATGGATCGTTTTTTTTACTGTTTCCATAGAATGAGTAAAATGATTGACATGCACAGAAAGCCTTTTATAAGAACCGTGCAAATGTTTCATTCTTTAATATTAGGTAATTTTGAAGTCACCTGCATAACACGTCAAGAAGCACGATCTATCTAACTGTTAGGCAAGAATAAGTAGAGCGGTATAAGCAGATACGCGCCCTGTCATCTCATATGTAACTTCATAATGTTGGTACAACTGTCTTCAAAGATACACGCGGTCATTTCCAAAGACTATTTGGCATGGAGACGTAATTATGAAATAATACAATGTAGGACGGATCATATACTCGTACCATTAAACTGAAATTTATGAAAGTTTTCGTAATAATTTGGCAGTGTGCAGTAGTATATTTATAAGATAGGTCGATGTGAGGGAGCATCCACAAGATACACGAAGTTCACTTTTGGGCTCTTTCTATGTGACGTGATTTTCTTTCATTTCATAATTTAATTTTCATGTTTTATTGACAACCTTTTATTTAAAATTAATTATAAAAAAAATTGCAAGTAGTGTTGTAGTGTGGGTGTATATTATAACTATTTTATCAAAAGTTGAAACAATTTTTTAAAGTAGGTGCTATGACTATTATAAGTGAGCAGATACGAGAAATTCGCGTTAATTTGCATTAAGGAATTTTTGTTTGGAGTTAAAAAATATTAACAATAGGCGTTGTAATTTTCCTTATTTTATAGTAACTGTGTGTGGTAGTGATTACTTGAAAAACTCGTAGGAATTGGATTGCAGCAGAGCGCGATTCGTATGAAGCCGTTGGTGAGGCCGTGGTTAGAGACCATGGAACTTTATACCGCCCCCGGTCAAAGCACGTTGTTTATGAACGCTCCCTAAGCCCTCATTTCACAAAGTCAGACATTTCGATTTAGATTCCCTAGGTAAAGTATTGATACTTTACCGGACCATTGATTTGTCTATCAATAGTATTTTTTATTAATTCTACTAAAGTAGATTATCATGTATTAGTTTTTTCGGCACTCTGGATCTATTCCAGAGTTGTAACCCATTATACATCATTCAAATCTGCTTAAAATGTAGTTGTTCAGGGAGGTCTATGCTTTGTGAATATTTATTCAATATTGTATAACTTATTAATGTATATCTGCTAATATATCTAAAATTGTAAACGAATGGCAGGCGAGTATTAATTTCAGTTCACACCTGCGTCTAAATTTGATATTTTCGTATTACGACCTAGAATGTTCTGTGTTCACCCGTGAGGACTGAAATTGTATAAGAAGTAAAAATAAATATAAATCTATTCGCTTTGGTAGGTGGAAAAATACAGCATACAGAAGCTTCTTGCTAGTAGTAAACATGTTTTTGCACTGAAAATACACTAAAAAAAGAAGAATTTGGCACACACTTCGTTTATGTATTTTACTTGTTTTATGGACGTTTGTAACTGATTAATTAATAGTAGAACAGATGGCTTTTTTTAGCAAGATATCTAAATATAAATAGGCAGACGTAACAGTAGTACATGTTTCTCCTGCGTTTGTTGACCTATTTTCTTTATTTTTTGTTAAGTAGTTTTTTGACATTGAAAACACAAAGAATTAGAAACATTTAACAATGATTATGGTAGACTTTCGACGAACACTAGTAAAAAAAATAACTACCCCGACAACAAATGAACAATGTTCAGATTGGCGACACAACCACAAGAGATTGAGAGAGTTGAGAGGTAGAGCTTGCAGAGTATACAATTTGACTCATAGCAGGCTGCTTCTGTTCTAAATACTTTCGGAGTAAGTACCATCGATCAGTATCGCTGAAAAAATTTTACAACTGTCATTAACTATGTCATTTACTATTTATAATAACACTGTGTTACTGGTCACTGACTATAACAATCAATGACATAGTAACCGTTATCGAATATCTATCTATAATTCATAATCTATTTATTCTATAACTATAATATTAAAAAATATTACGGATAAGCTAAAAAAACGCGTGAGGTATCTTTAGGACGGTTGGAACGAAGTTACTTTCGCTATTTTATAAATATTTTAATGGATTGAATAAATTGTATCAAAATAAGTAAATCTTGAAATTAAAAGTGAGCCATCTGTGAAAGTTGGCCTAATATATCGATAATTAGTATACAACCAACAATCACAAATCAGATTACAGTAGTATCGCGCAAAATCCACAGATGGCGTAAATTTAAAAAAAATTACTGGCGGTCAGCATTTTTCGTTGCGCTAACACTTATTTCCGCCGTGCGTTTGTAATGTAACGAGCGATATGCGTTCGTTCCAAAACCTTAACAAAAATACAACATGTAGAAAGCTGTAAAACAAAGTCTATAAAGAACATTGACATCAATGGGCATTATTATCTGAAAAAACGCCGATTATCTGAATAATAAAGATAGCAAATCCTCAATATCTCGTGTCAATTCAAATATTATGAAGTTAGGAAAACTATGTGAACTTAATGTTAGCCGATAACAAAACTCGTAATAGGTACCATTATATTGCATAACAGTCAACACACTTTATGAGGACCATTTACAATGCGTGTTTAGTATAGAAGTTGTAACAATCCGAAGTACAAAGTAATCGACGTATGGTTAGTGAGGCGGAACTGTTGCCTAAACATTTTCGATTGCGAGTAAGTAATAAAAACTAATAGAGAAAGTGCCAGAGAAGTCATCGGCACTTGGTGTTGGGCCAAACTGTGGCAAGGTCATTGGCTGTTTGATAATAGACATTATGAAGTAATGGTTTGTTTATATTTTTTAAATATACTCTTCGATATTTGAATAATCGGTTTTTAGTCATTTGTTTTCTTAATCTTGTATTCAAGTTTTTTTAAAGGTTTGTTATTGGTTTCATTGTTCAAAATTCGAATGATCAATTAGTCATTATTGTCTTATTCTTTTCATAAAATGTTGTCTATTACTATTGTACGTAATGCCACAGTCTTTACAATATGTTACTTTCCAATTCTATTGTACAGAATCTAAATACTGGCTTTACATCATCGTTAAATAATAAAAACTTTATTAACAATTAATCACATTTAAATACGTAATGAATCTTTGAAATACTATTTCATGTGGCTACAATTGTGCAACGAATAGCCCGCAATGGCTTTATGCAGTAAAAGGTTTTTCAAACAGAACTTTGTGACGTACAAGTGTCATCTCTGATATAGAAACATTGATGGTATGGGCTTCGTTAATCTTTTATCTTCAGGAGAGAACGCTTGATGGCTACGGTAAGAGAAGTTACCGTATCGTTGACTCGTGCAATATTCGGAGTATATAACATACTCTTACTAAAATTGACGCCGCATTGAAAAAGAGCGCTTTGACTATTTACATCATTCTCATAATAAACGCACGTGGGTGAATGAGTATGTAACATCTAGATACCCTTGCGTCATAATTTTTTATTTTATACTAGCAGCGCCTCGCGGTTTCACCCGCGTAAGTCCCGATCCCGTGGGAATACCGGGATAACAAGTAGTCTATGCGTTAATCCAGGTCTCCAGCTATCTACATAAAAGTTTCATCGCAATCGGTTCAGTGGTTTTTGCGTGAAAGAGTAACAAACATCCATCCATCCAAACTTTCACATTTATAATATTAGTGGGATAGACAATTTTTAACAATAAAAGTTTGAGTCTGTCTGTTGTCTGTCAGTCTGTTTGAGCTATCAACTTGGCATTTGTATGATCGTTTCAGTGATTTGGGAAACTAGAGAGAAATTGTATCATTTTACTCACCATCTGGAAACCTAGAGAGAAACTGTATCATTTTACTCACCATCTTTCTCATGCCTCTCAAAAGACGAGACCTCTATTACAAGAGATAAATTTAAAAAAAAAATCGAACTGATCAGTCGGAAAGTAAAATGTAAATTTGAATCTATAATAATATGATAAAGCTGAAGACTTTCGTTTGAAAAAAAAGAAACTTCAGCTAAATCATAAATAACTAAGTAGGTAAAAACACATATGGTATATATTTTTATACATACAAAATGGTTGATGCGTCCATTAGTGATCTAGTAAATTCCTTGAGATAATGTGTTAATAGCTATACATATCCATCACGTACCATAAAAAGTGGTTATCGCGCGCAAATCTAATTAGCTACATATTTCTTCATCTTGGCAAGATATAGATTTGCTTGTTCAAAGAGTCATGTTCTGAACATACCACAACAGAAAAAAATGAGTTGTACCGGAATTCCACTATGCTTCACTTGCCTAATTGTTCGGATTTCAAACAATTATTCAGTTTTCCACATATCAAGTTATCTACATATGATTGTAGCGGACGCAGTGTTGCTACTTTGAAGAAATATCGCATGCTGCTAAGAACAGGGCATAAAAATACTTTTTTTTTAATCTTAGAGAAAAATATTATTAATATATCTTTTGATTAAACTTACTTATTAAAACCACGTAGTATGGATAGCGGGATGTATACCTTTCACTTTTATTTTTCATTAATTTATTCCTGCAAATATTTACAAGGCTTTACAAGGTTACTGCCGCTTTAGTGCTGAGATGCGATGACAAAAATCTTCTATTACAAATTGACCCCTTTTTGTTTTGACCGTGAGTATATCGATAATATAAGAGACTTTTATTTATTCCTGCTAAAATAAAGTTTCTTTAGTGTTAACTTTGTCTATAATATAACTTAGGAATTTGGGTAAATTAACTAGACGCACGATTCCCGCGATCTATATACACTATTCCTATTACTTAGGTTGCTCGGAACCCTCAGAGCGCTAGTCCTACCACTTTCCGGATTTTCCTGTTTTACAAACTTTTGCAAACAAATGCCAGAATTTTACCTATAAATTGCAGTTTTGAGCTTCTTGAAGAAGATAAACATAGAAAACATATTTCCTCCATGTTAATAAAGCATTTAAAGTTATTAACTGTTCTAATTTATGTTTAATAGATTGTAATTCGTTTAACTATTCCTCAAAGATTGTATATTTGCAAAATTCTTGTCTATTTTATGAGCAAATGAACCGTGTTTCCTTCTTTGTGAGCGTGCGGGTGAATTATTTTAATTTTTTGTCGATAAAAACTGGATAATTGCGCAAATCCGCATTTGTCTGTTCCGTGATTACTGCTTTTTGTGAATATAAACCGTCTCTTCCTTCACGAGAAATAATCGTCATTAATCAATAGAATTGAAGTGATAAATTGATTATATTTATATATTTAACAAGTCTTTAGACATGGAATTACCTTAATAAAACGATACTCAATAATATATGTATGAATTCGAGAGTAACTCTAACAGAAAATAATGTCTATGTATATAAAATAGCAGACTCATACGTTCAGTACCTTTATCCCAGTTCAGAGTACTCTTCGAAGAGCTGGGTATCAAGTCGCATTCTATCAACAAAAAGAAGGACCTATTCTCCAAGTCTGTCGAACGTCGACCCCCCTTTCGAGAGCGGTGGAAACCACTCTAACAAAGAATAACCTCGAACCTCAAAATAGTTCACTGTGACGGTGAACCGTTTAGTTTTGAGTATATTTAATTGAAAACGTCCCAAACACGTCGAGGTCGAACGTTAAATATATACAGTATACACATTTTGTTTATCATTATAATAGGGACGAGTCAATTAATGCGTCACCTGGAATAGTTCCAGAAAAGTCCTGACTAAAGTCAAGAAGAATGTCTGGACTGGAATTTAATTAATCATGACACGAACGATTGATATTATAAAAACTACTTTCGCACTAGTGAATAAAGGCAACAGTCCTTAAAGTAATCAGTGTTTTTATAATATTGTCAACATAAATACTATATTTGGAATAATACTATCTAGGGTCAAATGTCGAACTTGATTTTATTTTAATCTTTATAGGGAGCCAGTACCAGCCACAATGCGGTAAAGCGTGTACTTATTTTGATTTTTATCTTGAATAAATTGACAGGTTCGCACCATCAGTGCATCCGAACAATTTCATTACATTATTTTATGTATAATGTATGTAAAGCAAAGGAGATCCAAAATAATATAAGTTACTAATTAAAAATAAATTCAAAAGCACGACTGCTCTGCCAAAATTTATTTTTAATTTTTAAAATAACGCCATAAAGCCGCCATATTGATGTATGTTAAATATTTATAGCCAGTGTCACTCGAGATCATGTAAGGACCCTAATGTTACCCCATACACCCAAGCCTGTTTAGGCATTAAATAGTTATTTATAGTGGAATAAAAAATCTCGCATACATGAAGCCTCAAATCATTAGACGCCTTTTTTGAGCAGTCTTGTAAAAACAACGAACATATTCACTTGTCAACAGCACACAATTCGTATCAACGACATCTTTACATTACATATATTCATTGTATATGTATATTAATATCGTTTGTTCGTTACAGATTCTTTACAGTAGATGATTAGTTCCACAGACCAAGCTCGAGGCCATACGATTTGCACAGTATTGGTTACTTTAACATATTATACATATATACAGAGCTGATATTCCCACAATTTTAGTTAAATTTGAGCTTTAACAGGCAATGTAACATACATCTACAATTTTTTATCAGGGTCGTACCGTGCGTCGCGTTGTGTTGAAGAGGTTTCAACAGTTTTACGAGCAATTGTTTTAAAAACAGAGGTCCACTACTAAGTTGACCCGTTACTATGCAAAAGGCACAGGCACTGTTCAAAATAGATACCGGAAGAAATCAGATTATAGGTTCGATAATGATTTACCATAGTCGATTAGACAAGATGTTTGAAAGAATACTTACTCTTATGCAATTACTTGTAGCAGGGAATAGCACTAAAATACTTTAATTATTTAATTATATATGTAAGTAAAATAAGTACGAATAGTAGTGCCAACGACTATCTACACAAGCGTTTGCATATTTAGAGTAAACCCCTGCCAAGAGGGCTCAAACATTTCATTAAAAAATTAAGATATTCCGAAAATATGCAACATAGGACAGGCAGCTCAACAAACAAAAGTACTTGATGATACGCAATTTGAATGTATCAAGGTATATACACAACATTTTAATTTTAAACTGTAACCAAAAATATTCAAGTACACTATGCAGAAGAATAGCTTGATCAACCTTTTGTGCTTGTATTCGAAAGCAGCGCTACAGACTTAGTAAATGGCAATTGAAATTAAAACAAAGTCATGGCATGTTTTTAAATGTTAAAACCGCAACAACGTAATTTGAAAGTTGTTGTGTATTTCTATTAGAAATTAACCGAGTAAAACAATGTCCATCTTAGGAATATTTTCTATAGCTGGTGTACAGTGCCAACAGAATTGTTGTTGTAACAAAATCACAGCCATACGTCAAGAAGGCTTTCATTTTATTTTGGTTTAATAAATATTGATTCTTAAAAAGAAGAAACCAAACATTAAACACTATGATCCTAAAGAGGTCCTAAAGAGAAGGTTCTACATTTTGGTAAAAAACGGAGGCTACAAGATTATCACCACATTCAGAGGGTAGTTACATAAATAAGTAAATTCTAATATACACTTAAAATCAATCATCAGGCACGCGTACAAGGACGCTTCTCAACACGAAGGTAACACTGAAATCAAAAGGATCCATTCATCCGCTTTTACGAGAATCTTCGTAAAGGTTTCAAAGCAAACATTTCTACACGCCGAAACCATCACGTTAATTCCCGGTAATGTACTATATAATCTACTTAAAGTCTTAAGAAGTAGAGAGAAGTTTTAACATGTAAAGCATATCATTTTGCGTATTAAGGAATCGGCACGAGTAATAACATTAAGATCTTTGCAATTGTACATTTCCTTAACGTTTGTAAGTAAGCTCCAATTTATTTGATCTCGAAAGTATTACATCACCGCATTGTTTGGCAAGATGCCACTTCCGAAAATTCTTTCTCATCAAAATGATTAGTTTCTCAAAGAATGCTACCGTAAAATAATTGCCGTAATTTCCACGCTTTGTACTGCCCACATATAATATTATAATTGACGTAAACAATTCCACTGACACCTGACCAGCTAAGAGCCCCTGTAGCAATAGTGAAATGCGTATTTAAATCGTGCTCTTTTCAATTGGTCATCATAATACTTTCACGTTTTATGTAATCACGCGCCTCTTGGCTCGCCCATCCGTCATACTGTTTGCTTGTTATCTAGATCTAAACTATGAAAGTGAAATATCTACTCTTCTTTGTAGAATGTAGATAAGGGGCCTCTGGCGCAATGCGACTGCGTTTTCTTGTTTTTCTCTTTGATATTTTAACATGCTTTACACCTTCAGATGACGAATACAATAATAATCGTGCTCGGAAACAATTACAGCAGTAAATAACACATGACATTGTGGAAATCAATGTCAAAGAAATAAAGGAACGAAGTATCCTCAATAAATTATGTTTGCATGCAAACAGTGGCCACGAAGGAGCATAGTTTGCGAAAACACGGTAGTGAAGAAGAGGACGTGTTTTGAAAACACCTCGATAATACTAGAGGAAAGGACGTGACAAAAGTAAAAAAATGAATCCTTTAACAATATGATCATATTTTTACGACTACCCTTGAAAATATGTCTATAGAAGTAAGTTGTAAGACAGGAAGAAACACGCTAAGAAAACAAAAGTAAGAAATATAGCTGTACAAATTCACAATTATTTTAGGAAAATCTTCTGAATCCGAAACAAAGTTACGACGTGATATCTAATAAAAAAAGATACGAAATCTCTTTCAATCGGATTATGTACAGTATTGTGAATCCTTAGCAGGGCTGTTTGCTTCTGGGTCAAAGGCTTTGGATTTACTTTGTTGAATTCGATGAAAATATCGTGAGTTTGTAGTTATCTATTTAAGGTTGTACGTTTAGTGACTAAAAACACGTGACACGACACGACACGAGAAGGTTTCTGTTAATCTAAGTGGAGCCTCATGGAGTAAAGTAATTAATTATACTTAGAATGCAGAAAATGACAACAAAAATGTTATTTGCTTTCTTTGCGGCAAATACCTATACTAACTTACCTATACCTACTTGAATAAAATGCCAGAAATATTGTCTAAATTAAAATATATTTGGGGAGTTAACGAAGAAAACATTCCTTTTAGGTTCCTGTCTGTAGTATGTACCTGTGATCTTGTATCACTGCCAGGTGAAGCCAGGCGGCCAGTACACGGAGTGTAATGGGCTGGCTCCGAAAATTTAAAAATGTGCCACTCTCAATTATTTCTTTGAACTCTAGATTTGATTGATGAAAATTCTATAGACCGTAACCTCTGAGTCCCTGTTATTCTTTGTTAGCGGTTTCAAAATTGGCCAAGGTCAATTGGACAATTGTCTACTTTGATATTTTTATTTTTGCATTTCCTTTTCATTGTCACGTGTTTTTTCCATTTTAAAGAAATCCGGGAAAACTTACTTATAGTAATTTTATAAAACAAGGAAAGGATTATTATAAAAACGTCGAATCTGAAGATTCTAGTTACGAGTTCCAAGGTAATGAGATATGATAAGTAGAAAGAAGATTGTAGGCAACACACAAACCGCTCTTTTTAAATAGTCAAATTGCCACAACAAATTAACCCATCAATACCAAATTTGAATCATGCTTTAGAAGCTGCTTTCATTCTTCGCATTAAAGCAGAACTGCTTTTAAAGCTTCATTACATGGAACTGAAATGGTCACAGATGTTTTATTCAGAGAACATTGTTTCTATTTATTGATTGACGCTTTAATACCAGTGCTTACCTTTCCTATGTTACACAAAGTTTGTTACCGGGATTTCTTGAAATTAGTATGTATTGTACATATCATAAACCTTGTATAATTAATGTTTTGCATCAACTCGCTAATGAGGTGATAAGAAAGAAGTACGACGTCGACTTTTATTCTACAAAGTGATAGTAGCGTATTTTTCTTTGTTTTATTCGTACATTATACAAAGTAGAATTTCAACATATCTCATAACTTTAGTAGGTTAATACTTCCATTTGACATTGCACAATGGTGCTAATAGGCTGATTGCCATGAACAACATTTATTTAACAATTTTACTTCTTTTTATATTATATGCATAATAAATCTATGTGTAATAACTTTATACAAGAGGTTTTTGGCACATTGAAATTATATTATTGTCCATTCGACTTGTCTGGCCTGTCACTGTATTGGCGAGATGTCATCTTATCTAATACTATCTGTATTGTAATAAATCAGATATTTCGGAGCAAGCATAACATCGTTAAGAGAAATGTTGTGTTGATTTCTTGGCTTCTTTTTGTTTATCAATTGTTGGATGTCTTGTCTGATTTTACTAACGAACATAAAAAGGTTTTGTCAATTAGATGATTTAGTTGATGCGAGTGTTCGATTCGTATGAGTGGAGTTCTTTTTAATATAATGCGTAGATAGGAAAATAATTAAAATTAAAACCATCCCGTTGTACATAAAGACGTTCTACTCAGCTACGACCACTTTAAAGATATTCCCATAGTATATATTTCTTTAAGTAAAGGGTAACCAGAGCTTGGCCTGTATACTCTCTATAAGGGACCCTGTATGTTTATTACATATAACCCCTCTGCTTGTTTACCGTATATCCTATAAAAAAAACTGTACAGTAAGCCAGACAGTTTGCTTCTGTGGAATCTTAGGGGTATTATTTAAATATTTTAATAATACCCAGAAAGTTTTGCACAAACATTCTACTGGCCTATTAGTAAACGGCCATCATAGGAGATGTAGTGTATGTAGAAATACTTGTAACAAGAGGGTTATTACCAGGCTAGTCGATCCTGTAAAATAATTGCCTGCCCAATTTAAAGTACCCTACTCTGTTATTTGTTAGATAAATCGTGGCAGCCGCAGGATGTCACATTTATAGGTTTTGACAGGTTAATGCTAAAGTGTCATCCCAATTTCACCACTACGCGAGATGTTTATTTTCCACTTAATAAAATAGGAAAAGCTACGAAGAGGAACAGATGTAAGTGAACGTGCTCGTATAATAGTCATAAAAGCGAGTATTTTTTTGTTATAATTGTATGTTGTAATGTTTACGTACGCATCGTCCAAGTACTTTTAAACGAATTTTTATGGGACTTTCACTATTCATATCGTGATGTTCTCGTGATTGAAGAGAGTGAAATAATTATACTATAATATTTAAATAAGATACAGTAATAGTTTATAATATATTCCAGTGGTTAACTAAACTGTTTACCTTTATACACTGTGGTTGTCATAATTATCGTATTTCGCCACTGCGGTTGCGACTACTGAAATCTTAGACTTTAGATAACTGTAGTAATAGGTAGTTCAGTTTTAAATTTGGAATTAGTCGATTTTGAGACAGGACGATAATCCAGGACCGACGGCATAATATTATTGAGTTGGTGCTAACTGAGATTATTTTTAGAGATTTCGATAAACATCTCGGGACGATGAAAATTGTAATTAAAACGTTAATAACAATAATGATTATAATATTCTTTGATATATTACACAGTTTTACATATAATATATTATGTTTGACAATGAAAAGGTGGAACCTCTGTGGAAAGTGGATAAGCAGGTAACTTTACATATTTTGATGAAACCGCCCGTGTGTCCGAAAAGATAAGCTATCTTTTCGGACATGCAGCATAAATTAAGAGAAATAATTAAAATATTCACTACAAAATATACATCTTAAATTACAACCACATCAGGAATACTTGCTACTGAAATATTCTTGTAGATTATAACATACAATCTCCAGTAACCACTTCTTGAGTTTTGTTTTAAATATTTAAATTTGAAGACACCTTGTTTGTTATGTCCATTCATACGATAGATTACAAAACAAATAATAGCCTGTAATAATATATTTAGCCTGTGTAACATATTCATTTAAAACAACAACAAGACTATATTTTTTAACATTGATATGTCCTTTACGGTCATTTGGGACAGTAGAAGCGCTCGTCAATTAACTTTGTTGTAAATAATTCGCGTCATCCTCTTTGGTTATTAAGCAAGCGTCTTATTGGATCTGAATGACGCTTTTGTGGTATAGTCACACTGAAGTAGTATGCAACGAATTTAATTTATTCATATAATGAATAATAATAAAATTGTTGTCTCTCCTTAACGTTTGAAGTGTCCCTAAGGAAGTCGGTATAAGTGAGTGACAGCACTATGCACTTAACCATTAAAATGAACAAACGACAGATTTATAAAAAGAACAAAGAATGTATATAAACATGTTAAGTGTATTCTCCGTTAGAGATCCTAATAAATAAATAAATAAATAAATAAATAAATAAAATGCTACAACATCAAAACAATAAAATGGATACAGTAGAATGATGAGCTGACAACTTTTTTAATCTGAAATTTTTTATTTTCCTCCAAAATACGCTTAATAAAAATCACGTATTGTAGTTTTGTGAATAAAAATCTTCAAATTAAGACAAAAAATAGGCTACTTTACGAAGATCTTTAGCCTAGAACCGAAAATATTTAGTCAATTAAATTAGGACGGATGGGTCATAATTTAATTGACTAAATATTTCTATTTAAGATTTTTTAAGTCTTCAATTAATTGCAGCGTTCGCTAGATATTCTTGTTTTAACGTTTACGCAGCAATGTGTTACAAGCTTTATTGTTGTCTGTTACGAGTAGTTATGTGTACAGTTCTAATGTAATTGTTATTTTCTCTATTTTAATATATTTGTGGAAAAATATAAGGAAATACATAAATAAACAAGCACGTAAGAAAACACACGAAGAAATGAATAATTACAATACTCATAAAGTCATAACATTTCTTCACAATTAATTGTTATATAACTATTATATTGTTGATATATATTAATCATGTTAGATTTCCCTGGATCCTTGGTTGAGAATTTCAAGATTCTCCTTTTCTAAGTCTCCTTGTAGAGGTTTTTACCCTTATGGCTTTGCCATTACGCCAGACGCTTAACTGCGTAATGTATCTTTGTTGAGTTAAAAACTTTTGATAGTCAAACTTAATAGCAATCTTGGATAATCTGGATTCCTATCTCTGGATATTAATATATCTGGAATAAGGTCAAAATTGTTTTTTGGCGTCTGGATGTAGTAATTGTTTAGTAATTTGGAAGACAAAAGTAGTTTATTTAGATTTCTGTATCTAAATGCCATACTTAGACGACTAGAAATTGTTTTCTTGTTGTCCACTTTACGTTAAAGACGCATCCTTTTTTTTTTAGTAACTCATTAATGCCGCGATCCCATAGTGAAGAAACGATTCGTTTTGCTTACAGACGGTAAAATTTCATTGAATTTTCACCAAAAATTCTACCGTCCGTAAGCAAAACGAATCGTTTACGTGTACGGATTCGCAGGAAATTTTCCAAAACGCTATTAATATTCTAATTCATTTTCTGATGTTTAGCATCATGTTACACATTTTTATACATAGAGTATTTTTTTTCGACATAGCTAGTAACATGTCATTGTAAAATTGTTGAAACCTCATACATTATATATACAATTATATATATAATGATAGGATGGGACGAAATCTGAGTTACTGGCCAAAATCATTGTTTTAGAAAGTATGTCCGCATAGTAACACTAAATTAAATTATTTATAATAAGCTTGCCTAGCTTTGTGGGTGCTTGCTCAGTAGCCAGTTTAGGTTCAAAGTCAGTCACGCTTCGTAGCGCTGATCAATGTCAAGTTTGATGCGGTACTGTCGCGTGAGTCACCTCCGATTCCGTACAATTGATCGTACATCAACTGATAACTGACGGTGAACGAGATCAATGAGTACTATGTTTTTATTTCGGTTTATTAAGAGTGATATCATTTATCTAGGAACAACTGCGTGCACAGAAAGCGTGATAAATTTTTTTTTTTACTCGCGAAAGGGAAAAGTAATTGTTTTGCAAATACTTCGGAGAGTTTGTGTGTATACAATGGTAGTAATGCAATCGCGACATAGGGATTTAATTATTTAGAAAAGGTAAAACACATAAACTGCAAATAATACCAAGAAGTCAATTGTATCAAAGTCAAAAGTACATAGTAATTTGTTAAAGCTAGTTCGTTAGTAAGCGAAAGGAGTGAGATAAGAGCTATTGAAGCTAATTCTCCAATGAGCAAGTACCTATGCCTAATTACTAGTATATAATATAGACGACTGAAGGCTGGGGTTGTGGATTCGATTCCCTGTTTACGATTCCGAGCTAAGACATACTCGGTTGCAGTCCTGGAGAATGGAATTCGGCCCGAAACAATCCAGCAGACTAACACCCTATTCCATGAGACCTAGTTCTAAGTCTAATTTCGCTGGTTGTCTAGCAAAAAAATATAACATTAAAATTAAGATACAAACCATTAGATGTACAGTCATGCCATCAATATTTAAATTATTGCGCATAAAGCTACAAAAGTCTGCAGGCATCAAATTGCGAAGTGCCAAACGTTTCCTATCTGCGAGTACATTGAACTGCGCACTCTGTATCTAATTCGATTATATTCATGAGAACCTACAACTTCTACTCTAAACTCTTTAACGGCTGTCCATTATAAGAACTCATGAAATTTGTTTGTCGGTTATCACTTGTAAGGACGAGTCCACACTGCGCAAAACATTGTTCACGTATGTAGTAACGCGGAAATTGCGTGTCAAATCAGGCAGCGCTTCGTTCCACTGGCGGATATGTAACATCACATCACAGCATTCAGTTCATAGAGTTCCGCATTCTATCTGCGCAGGGCGTTACAGATAGATCCTTGGTAAAATTATTTTTTTGTACATTTCTTTTGTACAATAATGTATAGCAAATTTACCTAAGCTATTCGTTCGTATTCGTCGTCTCTATAGCTGATTTGTAAGCTAATAAAACTTAAATTATCAAAAATCAAAATTGAATGCCTCTAAATTGTACTGATCGTTGTGGTTTGGGAATATACGAATGGGAGGGTTTTGGCGCTATTTAACTTACGATTTGAAAATTGAGCCAAAAATTTTGCAACGTGACTTGTAATTTCTTTTTATATAGGTACCTACTTCTAATCTGGGGAATTAGCATTTATTACGTATTTGTACTTTTATCAGCGTTTTTATCGCGGAGGACAAATGTGCCGTGAGATATTGAATGCGGGCTCAATTAGTCTGTCACTTCTGGTTGTTATTGGATATGAACAAGAACAAAATGATATACAAGTATGCGAAATACGGTACTATCCTGCTAAGTAAATTCTTCATAATTCAAATAATGAACTCCTCATAATTTACATGCCTATAGGCATGAACGAAAGTAGTTGGCCGAAATATGTTGAGTTCAGTATGATCAATTCCTTACGCGCTAACAGTTCATTGCGCTAATATTTTGATGGATTGGTCTGACGTCCTGCTTGTAAAAGCACTTGCTATCTAGAATACCTAAAACATTTCATACTATTTTAGAGCTGCTTTTAGCAATCTACAATTTCCGCATTATTTGACTGGCCTATTGGTATAGTGGTTACTGACCCTGACTACTGAGCTAGAGGTCGTGGGTTCGATTCCCACCCAGGACAAATTATTGTCGGATGAGCACGATCATTTGTTCTGTGTCTGGGTGTAATTTATCTATAATATGTATGTATTTAGAAATATATAAGTATGTTTATCAGCAGTCTGATTACCATAGTACAGGCTCTGCCTAGTTTGGGATCAGACAGCCGTGTGTGAGATGTGTGAAGTTAGTATTATTATTTAAACTACCTACCTAAGAAGTTTGTATACTTTATAAACCTACTAAAGGTGGAGAAGTCGTAAAATATTTGATTTCCTTTATTGAGAAGGTATCTATTTCAGAAGTAGGCTAATGCAATCTAAGAACATCATGAATAAGATTATGTTTTATTGATACTTAGATTCCGAAAGACTATTTGGTAACGCGGTTAGGTGAAGTTGGTAGTGTACGATTGCAAGCAATACATTTGGATGTATATGGAAATAGTGTTTTATTACCTTTTATCGTGTTAAGTTAGCAGAGAATCACACAGACCGTCTGTAGTAGATTTTAAGACAGTAAAATGTTTTTCTTAGCAATATGAAGTATCAAAAATGAATTTCTAAACCATCCAACGAAAACAAAGTAATCTGGAAAAGGTATAAAACCACATCCAATCTAGTACTTATAAACATCACCATGTTTATGAATGACTATAAAATGGCCGAGATAAGTGAAGAAACGAATGGTTCTACGAATTCCAAACTTCATAAATTTAATTTTATACTTATACGGAGAAAAACACATAGGAACCCTATTCTTTGTAGTGTATGCGCACTTTCATCAGTTTAGACGACAGCCACTATACCATCAAGATGCGAAATCTTCGTCGTACGACCTTAAATAATTCGTGTAATAAAACCAGCCGAGCGAATCATCCTACACTTAATGGGGTACATCGCAATGTAATTGATATACACTTGTATAAAAATTCAATTCTATCTCCCATTATGACCACCGGAGCGGCCGATTGTAAGCCGAAATCATTTTTCTTTACAATTGTTCCGCTTTAGCGAATACACGTTTTCTTTTTGCGTTTATACGGATGTAGAATACGCTATACATATATTATTTTGCTTTTCATTTATTTTAATGTGAGAGTGTTACTTGGTTTTAAAATTAGTAGATAATATTTTACGACCCTTTAACACAACAAATATCAGGCAGCTCTATTGCACGGTAATACTATCTATATTACCGTGTCTATTGAAAGTACTGTGTATATATTACACATTAAAATATATCAATCAATAACAAGAACGTTATCTCTAGCAAAAAGTAAATTTACTAAGTAATTTACTCAAAGAACATAAATAAATAAATCCGTAAAAAAGTTAGTACTTACTTTTTAAATATTTAATTGATACGACGGTTCCATAGGTTTTACGTGATGTCGGTTTCCCTATTTTAATTAATTAGAATGCTGGATTAGTTTGACTGTTGGTATTATCTGACAAAAAAAATTAATTTAATACAATTTTAATTTCAGATCAATACAATCTTCGAAATGTTAGCCTTTTGTCACTGGCATAATAGCATAATTCAATAGCATAATTATTAGCCTCGGTATGTGTAAATACATTAAAAAGTCTACGTAAACGATTCAAGTTAAATCAATCTACGAATCCAGGTCAGGAGATATCCAACAAGTTGAAGCGCTGTGTGATATCATCAACCAACTTGCTACATTCACAGATAATACTTACACAGTCAGGTTACATTTAGTACGAACTGGTATAAATAAGTCTACAGAAGCTGGTATCAGATACTCTTGACAGTATAAAAGAAAAATATATATTTGAATGTGAAAATATTTACGTGTTTATTGTACGCAGTATTATCCATCAGCTACTGGCTGATAACTTAGTCAGTGGTTTGCGTTTGAAGTGTTTACTGATAAGCAACCCCAGACGGATTGTTCTCTATCCCTCTCTGAGATTATGAAGACGGGCCTGTTGGTCTAGTGGTTAATGATCCTAACTGCCAGAGATCCTAGGTTCGATTCACACCCAGGACAAATAATTGTGTGATGAGCACGATCATTCGTTCTGTGGCTGGGTGTAATTTATCTATATGTATGTATTTAGTCATTTATAAGACGTTTATCGGCAATCTGGTTCCCATGGTACCAGGCTCTGCCTAGTTTGGAATCAGACGGCCGCGTGTGGTGCCTAGATAAAAGAAAAATACGAGTGTTACAAAATAAATCCCTAGTAGTTTCTATTAAGATTTAAATATAGCATCCGCGGAGGAAACGGCCGCCCACGTTATCCTGGAGTGCGAGGGAGTGGCCACACAACGGGCAAGTATCCTCGGGGGTGCGAGATCGCTCCTAGAAGCCTGTGAAACCCCAGGAGGCTTCTGTGCTTCTGGAAGGAGCTAGGCTGGCTCAACTAGTCAGCCTATCTGAACGCATAATGGACCGTCTATGAGTCTAAATGCGGAAACAGAGCCCTACACAAATAAGTATAGCATCAACACGTGAGCATTGTGCAAACGTAATTACAGGATGGCAATACATATTTTCTATTCGCTTCATTGATCGATACAATAGATAAACTTCCCGCGGTAGAAGTAATATAAAATGATTATCGCATCATAACTGGAGCACTCTCGTTTCTCACACTTTCTATTGAAGAGTCGACCGAACCTTTAGTGAACATGGATTAGAATACTTGAAAAGATGAATACTAGGAAATCGTTATTGATATAACGGGATAGCGTAGACTTTTTATCATTGAAGTATTATTTTGTCTCGAAAACCGTTAGTCCACATTTCACAAACAGTTTTTTTTAAAACAAAATGGCATCTAGGAATATTCAAATTTAAGTTTTTTACTGACATATTTCACATAATTTGTATTTAAAGTAGACGAAACGTTGAGCAACAGGAGCTCTCACACTTTCTAGTGCTAATAATATTATCTGAAGAGGTGAAAATGGACATGTATTTACCTATGTGTGAGATACCAGTGATAAGGTAATACACCAGTGCATAGCTTTACTCTTATCAGGCTATGATAGCGATGCTCGTCTCTTGTGAAATTGTAACACAAATTCCTTGAGAACTGAAAACAGATGGCGTAATTTTTTATGGCAGTTACGATTTTGTTTGTTTGTCGCGTCTTCGTTTTTGATATACCCTGACATGTGAGTTTCACGAATTCCCACTAAACAGTAGCACGCTCATATCACACAAGTCCGAACTAAATGCTGTAAAAGTCCAAAGTGTGCATAATTAATGTGTGTGTTATAATATTGTTGGTGAGAGAGCCATGCTTCGGCACGTATGGGCCGGCTCGACCGGAGCGATACCACGGCCTTAATAAAAGCTGTTCCCGGATCCCTGCTATTTAAGGCGCAGTACGGCACACCGTGTGGTTTTAGTCGGTTCGATTCCGACACACCGCCCCACCGAAAACTCCGGTGTGGCGACGGCCCGAGGGGGTTTCCACACACAAAAAAAAGGCCCAACACTTTCCTCTCCCCTCTTTTCCCCTACTCCCACCTTACAGGGCGGCAACGCACTTGTGACTCTTGAGTTGCAGGTGCCCATGGGTGGCGGTAGTCATTTACAATCAGGTGACCCGTCTGCTCGTTTGCCCAATATACCATAAAAACCAAAAAAATTAAATAAGGACTGCAGCAACATCGATTGGTCGGTAGAACGCTAGCCAGTCAGTAGATTGCAGACTAATTTTCGCTAAACTGATCACAACCAACCTACTGAAAACGAAATTATAACTGTAAGAGCAATGTATCGGGGTCCGTAGACTTACATTTATTAAATCAGACTATGGGTTTATGCAGTTAAAGATTTAGAACCAATGTTCGCAGTAGAAACGTCAGCTGTTGCTTCAGTCGCAGTATCCACTTACGTGTGCAACGTGTGAACTAAATGGATTATCGAAGTGCTTCTAAGCGTCTTGTCACATATTATTATATATGGTGATTGCAATCAATAAATATGTGTATAGGAATAATGCCTGTGGTTTTGCAAACACCAAGGAAATACAAAGAAAGATGTAAGACATACAATTCTTGTGATAATATAATAGGGCTTTGCTTGTTTTGTTATTATTCTCTGTTGCAAAGGATCTATACATGATACCTATATCTGATGTTTTTTATATATTATCTTGTCATCAATACTCAATACAAATAAATAAAAAATAGATTCATAGATAGAATATTCTTTATTGTACACCATTAATTGAAATTCATTGAAATAGATCATAGCTTAAAAATTAGAGTACAATAGGCGGTCTTATCGCTAATAGCGATCTCTACCAGACAACCTTTGAAGTGTTTGTTCGTAATGTCAAAATAATAGTTTTTTAAGCTCATACAGTTATTTGCACGATAATAGGTATCGTGCAAATAAGTAAAAATCAGTTTTATAAATTTTTTGTCTCCCTGTCTGTCTGTTTGTTCCGGCTAATCTTCTGGTGGGTGGACCGATTTCAACGGGACTTTCACTGGCAGATAGCTGGTGTTATGAGAAGTAACATAGGCTACTTTATTTTTTTTTTTAAGAATTTGTTTTAAGGAACCCTAATTCTTTTTTATATATCACCCGTGAAAGTCCCGATGCCGTGGTATTATTGGGATAAAAGACCTATGTGTTAATCCAGGTCTCCAGCCATCTACATACCAAGTTTCATCCCAGTAGTTTTTGTGTGAAAGAGTAACAAACATCCATACATCCCCACAAACTTTCACGTTTATTATATTAGTAGGATGTACATGTACATGGAGCGAATTTGAAATAACATATATTTTAATAGCATTTCTAACAAACATTGGCGGGAGACGATATATATAAATTAATTGTTTTAGAGGTCACAATTTTGTAAAAAAATATTTAAAAAAATAAATAAATGAGGCATGTTAAATATTGTAAAAATTGACAGATTGGTAAAGGCAAAAATTCAATTTTACCTTTTGAAGTGTATTTTCAATATCTGAAAATTTAGTTAACTCGAGAGAATTGAGTTATCAAAATTTCAGAAAGAAAAGCTTTTTTGTTTCTATCTCCTGAAGCGAACTGGCATTGCGCCAATAAACACTTTCTATTCTAATTTATTCAATTAATTTGAACAATGCAAATATAAAAACCAATTTTAAGGGATTCCAATGAAAGTAATTCACTTAGACTTTGTTAAGTATCTTGTCATGTTCCTTTAACAAACTACCAATTAGTCATAAAACACATTTTTACATACGAGTGACGCCTTTAGGGCTGCGAGTGTTTATAGGTGTCGGTTACCACTTACCATGAGGTAAAAGCTTAGTGCTCTTTTGCCAAGAAGTAAAACTCTACAAATCTAGTAAGATAGTAACAAAAATGTAAGATTACCACCCGTCATCTGACACAAAGAGCCACAATTTAATTACACTATCGTAACGACCAAAGCAGTAATAAATTATAGTGAGCCCACGATATATGAGTAGTCGCAATATAATATAAATACCGATTGTTAAACATGGGCCACACACGACGAAGTACTTACTATATTTATCAAAATATATATTGTTAAGTGAAGAGATTTCTTTGTAAGCATTTTTAGGCAAATTGCGCGCAACAAGAATGTGAAATTTGAAATTCTTAAAGTTTTGCATGTAGAAGTGCAGAAAGCTGAAAGTTTTAATCAAAATCTTACTAATATTAATAAATAATATTTTTTTTTTTTGTGGTATAGGGGGCAAATGAGCAGACGGGTCACTTGATGGTAAATTACTACCGCCGACAACAACTTGCAACTTAAGAATCACAAGTGCCTTACCGGCCTTTAAGGCTGGAGTAGCGGAATAGGGGGAGTGGGGGCGAAGGGGGGAAGAAGTGGATAGGGAAGGGTTAGGGCCTCCGGTAACCTCACTCACTCTGCGAAATACAACATAAGCATTGCTTCACTGCTGGTTTTCTGTGAGGTCGTGGTATCACTCCGGTCGAGCCGGCTCATACATGCCGAAGCATGGCTCTCCCACTGTACAAGAATATACAGGCGTCCAGTGTTTAATTATGTATGTTCATCTGCCATTGTACGGATGCGGAAGGTGGAGGACCGGGAGCTATGGTGTACATCGGGAGAGGCCTATGTCCAGCAGTGGACTACAGCCAATTGAAGTCCATTTTATACTACCCTTAAACGTTGAAAAGCCGTAACTTTTTAAATCTTGAATTGTAATAAAGTGAAGTTTGTAATGTGTTTGAACTACTATTATTTAATAATGCGCAAACGGCTACAAGAAGCTACAGGCGTCAAGTACATATGTTGACCTGTAATGCTAAGGAAAGTTATAAGGTGACAATTCAAGTTATAAATCTGGTCAACGATGTAAAACAAAACAGTTAAAACTTAAATAATTATGGTCGAAATTCGACCACCAGGCGATTTCTAGTTAGAATAAAGCCATAAACGACATCCTTGCCAGTCGGAAAGGGTGTTATTTACACACACATTGGAGAATATTACCGCGTCATACGCATACTTAAGTTAAAATTGTAGCTCAATATCCTTTGAGTCGCACATACACTCGGACAATCCGACTAATCTTAATATTTACTGCTTTATGAATATTATCACTTCGCTTGAGGAGCTCGTGGCTAAGTGGTAACCGAGTAGGTTAGCACATTACAAGGTTAAGTAATACTAGCCAGATCAGTCTTAAGCTGGGTGACCATTCTTAACACATTGAGACCCCTCCCTCGGTCCCGGTTGCCAGACAAACATCTGTGGCATTCGTTACGGGTAGTTGAGACCTTAACAAAAATCCGACAACCTGGTCTAACTACAGAACTTCGATTCGCCTAGTACTTGGGTTGTGGAGGTCTGATGGCAGTCGCTTCACGTAAAATATTGAACTTTGGCCTTTTCGTTGTTAGACTGAAAGCCGACTTAGTTGGGAAAAAGGCTCGGAGGAATATGAATATTATCACATTAGGTCACGATAGAATGTACCCGGACTAATATTATAAAGCTGAACAGTTTATTCGTTTAAACATGATAATCTCAGAACCTAACCAGATGACCCATTTGATTTTTTTTGCTCTTAGATAATTTTGTTCATTCTGAAAGGTTTATATTAATCAGTAGTATAGAATCGTAGTTGGCAGTATTGCTTGACCAGTAAGTATACCTAGTTTGATTCTATAAGATTAAGTATATAATCAGGCATTCATCACGTTGCAACTTATAGGAGCAGAGCAGTTACCATGCTGTACAGCATTCAGGTACACCTAGTAATAGTAATATTATAAAGCTGAAGAGTTAATCTGTCGTGGCGCTTTAATCTCAAGAACTACCATGTTTGTTCAAAATCTTTTTGTGTCAGATAGTAAATTTATTGAGAAAGTTTGTACTACCTCTATACGTTGAAAAGCCATAACTGTCTAAATGTTGAATAGTAATAAGAAATTTGAATTATTATTATGTACTTATAATGAACGGCACTTACAAAATATAACATATAGAGTGGAGTACACATTATTCTCGCTACGGTAAGGCTCTATTTCGCGCACAAATTGGGATTGCGCTCTCTTAGGCGTCCATTAGACGCTCATGCAAACGTCAATCATTACCAAAACTCATGATTGACGGATGTTCGTCGGTGATTAATGACATAATATCGATATCAAAATCTCATCATGCAACCGTAAATCACTGCATTAGACTATAGGTTATTCGTCAATCACCGTTTTGATTGTGGCAAAACTGACAGCAAAACCTACCGTGTAATGGGTGCCTTATAATAACGTCCGAAACAAGCTTTCTTAACCAATATAGACATACAACACACTTTTCCAACATACCTTTTTAGCAAATAGGTACAGAACTGTGAAGAGGAGCGATAGTATTCAAACTGCGAGCATTTAAACATCCTCAAACATTCTGCGTCTGCATAATTTACATCAATAAACAAGTCAAGATCTTAAATACAGCAGTGGTCAATCATATGACTAGTCGATGCATTAATACGCAGTCAGGTTTTCTATTAGGCGTCAGATTAAGTAATAGTATGTGGCCACTCGGCGTCAGTGAACACGATCAAAGATGTTTCATGTAGGTATGGACGTAACCAGCCTACACGCGTGAAACCGACACCCGTTGTAAAAACTCGGCCTCGATCGTGCATTTAAGATGGAGTCTCACTGACAGCGATTGTACGAAGATTGAGAGAGATTTGGATTAGGTAATCGTTAAACAAACACGTTAGTCAAGGAACCAGGACTTATAAAATATATAGTCATAAAGAACACGACTTATACCAATCTAAGAGTAAAAATAATACTTGTTCGAATCAGGCTTAGTTGACAACTTAACAATTGCCACCAGTTCAATTCGCTAGGAATTTACGCCAGTCGTCTTTACTTTTATTAACGAAAAATTGATGTCGGAATTATTCTCAAAATCTAGTTATGTTTTGATATAATTCTTAGAAGACTTTTTATTAAGAATTTTTTATTCAATTAATAATAGAATTTCCTTGTATTATGTAATTTAATCAACGACGTAAAAACTAAATCGTGGAACAGCAATGTCGTAAGTTATTACGACTGAATTTTTTACCACACGATATTACGAAGTGATCGCATCTGTTACAGTTAACTTGCTTAAAGATTGATAATAACTATGAGCTCAGGTATTCAATCTTCTATCAATAATTTAGTTTTTATATAGTTTGGTTTTAATTTTTCTTTCAACCAATGTAAGACCGACAGAATCTTGGTATTTTATGCGAATTAACAATTTATCCTCAAGGCATGATATAAAACTTATATAAAAATAAACAATAATGACTGATGTAGCCACCGACTATAAGTAATCAACATTGCTGTGATAAGACGAAAATAGATTTATCATAACTATAACACATATCACGGTATCTTGTGTGTGTACAATAAATGTGATCTCTTTTATGTATTTATAGTATGAACGAATGCAAGTATTTGTGTACCACTAGAAATTAATATTTACCTCGACATATGTACGAAAACCATACCAATTTCTGTATTGTAATCAATGAATAATCTAATTTTCTTAATACCTTCTTTGTACCTACTCCAATGTTAATCGCCGACGCAGAGGTTATCGTCCTTTCGAGGTTATTTTCACAAAGGGTTATCTATATTTCAGTTATTTTTATTACCCGATAATACTGAGTTATTCTCAGTATGAATATAAAATTGTGTTTTGCGTTGTTCACATCTGTGAACCTATATACCTAGGTAGACATATTTTTAGACAATCTTTTACGCATCTCTTTAGATTACCCGTTCGTAAATGCTTTTATAACTATATCAACATATAGACTATATTATATTCTTTATTAAATAACTTTTACTGGTCAGATATTAATATTACCAAATGACGGATGTCCAATGCATTAAAAAATATTTATTGTGCGTATTCAATTGCTCTCCGTAATTAATCAACAACAGTTGTCTCAAACCACTCTCGAGTACTCGTGATGTCAAATCGCTATGTTAAACTGGGTGTATTGGTATTCCCACATAACTTACAAGCGGATGGTCCCCTTCAATCATCGCTTACAGTGGAACCACACATAATTTAGTTATATTATAAGTACACTCGAGTGGTTGGCGCCGTGTGGGCGAGCGTGCCATCTGTCGCGTTGAGAAACTGCTGCCGCACACCGTTGTTTACCTGTGCATGCACTAAACTAGGCGAGCTGAGCTTGGTTACTGCTCAAGGTACACATGGACTGAACAAAAACAACAAATATACATTAGGGTAGTTAAACAATGAAAATACTAAAAGTATTTACGATGATATAATTGTTTAGTTATAGTTATATTGCTCAACAAGTTACAATTAAAAAAAGTTAAAAACAGAATGTCCTGCCAAAAAAAGAATTGAAGATTTTTTTCCAAAAAAAAAAAATAGACTGTCACTCGGGATGATGTAAGGATTCTAAGTATTCTACCGATATCGCATACATCCAAATCTGTTCAGGTATTTGGAAGTTATGATGGAATAAAGAAACTCGGAAACATACATGAATCCTGAAAACATTACATTCCTTTTTGGGCAGTCGTGTAAAAAGGAGTTTTCTTTCCAATTTGATATTTTGTGTTCATGATTCGAAAGCTTACCACAAGACTAGTAGTCCATTTTCTAGAGCAAAATATAAACATACGGCAGTTTAATGCAGGCTTGGCCTTGCGATAAGGGCAGGCACACTATTTGTGGCATAGTATAGTATTCCAGTTAACTTCTGTAAAAAATGATAATGCTGGAATCTTCTTTTCATTATTAACCAGTGCTATTAACAATCATAGTAAAGTTTTGAAGGATTGGAACGTAAACCAAATCTGAAAGGAGGTTAGAACCAGTCACAATTACGGATGGGTGATATTTGCAGTCAATCTTCAACTAAGTGAATCTTATTTGGCATATGACTTTTATGGAAACTACAAGTAAAACTGGCAGAAGCAAGCTATGAGCACCGTGAACAAATTGTTGGCCACTAACCACGGCAGTATGCATGCATATAAACATATGTGACTCAAATATGGCTATCAAGGGCAGTTGGGTTAAGGTGCAGTCGAGTACATACGAAGTATCGTATTACTACTAACTAAAGCGAGTAGCTGGCTAGACATGAACTGTGATGAACGATAGATAGCCATATGAAGATGTAAAAGTAATGCTCGTTTAAAACTAGGTATCAGGCTTAGAATGAGTGATCACAGTTTAATAAGCAACAGCGGCTCTATGACTTTTTGTGTCACCAAGGAAATAAATAAGAATTACTTCTGAAAGTACTTCTGGCATACTACAAAAACAGCCTCTATAAGTATTGACGTACTAAAAAAATATGCAGACTTGAATATTTATTAGTAGAACGGTACTAAAACATGCACTTCAGAAAACAATTACTATAGCAGGGACTTTAATTACAGCAGATTTGTGCTCCAATTGAAACCGCATTTATATAGTATTGTTCTTTCTGGTTAATGGGGTCGTCAAAGCTCTATGGGAAATATATGGATAGGGGTGGGTAAAGCACAAGTGACAACCTTGGTGTTAGGAGTATTTGTTTACTTGTCCTCGTTTGCCATTAAATACCCGTGTGCTTCGCTAATTTAGTAGGAAAAAAATCACTATTCGTTCGTGTCGTTCATTCAGTGAAAATCAACAAAGGCAATCGGAATGTCTTAAGAATGGAAACAAGCTCATATTGTAGGTCAAGAAACGGGAATAGCCAGGAATCTAAATACGACTTCATGTGTTCTATAAATAAGGATGGGATGGAAGGGTGTTTAAAATTGTATTCTTGTTCCTAACTTCACTGGTCACTGTCTAACTCTTGTTACACTTTCACATGTCGAAATTCTAGCTAATGCCTGTCCGATTTTAGTAATATAGTTAATCGTAAATATAATAATAATTTTTTTTGTTTATTATAAGCTTAGAATTTAATATTTTCTTGAATGTTTAGGTAAAATCAGTCCATACGTTATATAAACCTCTAGGTTTATTCAATGTCCTTGTTGTGTTAAGTTTTTTCAATGTCCTTGCTTTTTCAACTGAAGCAATTCCTACTTCAGAAATTGGTTATAAAGAAAGATATAGCCTTAACAAAAGACTCAGGACATCCTCTATAATTAAATTTAAGGGAAGCGATCTTTTTTTACCCAAGATTACTAGCACTTTTAACGTCTTAAGAGACCTATAATATCTGATTTGATTAATGACTGTCGTCAAATTATGTTACAATGTTTTATTATGACGTTGCTTAAAACTGATATCGCCTCAATTATTGGTACAATATAAACAAACCAATTTATAAATAAAGCATACATAATCAACCATGAACGTTGAAAATTCATAGCCATTTCCGACGCTACCGTTGACCTTGGCGCCATGGGTTTGACAGAAGGGCAAGGCAGCTCGGCGACATTGAAAATGTGGTCGCTTCATATACAAAAACTAGAATGTCTATTGAACAGATTTGAACTACATACCTGTTTCATTAAAAGCCACATGCATCTGTAGTTGTAATCCCACTATCCCACTAATATTATAAATGTGAAAGTTTGGATGGATGGATGTTTGTTACTCTTTCTTTCTTTATAGGCTACTTTTTATCCTGATATTCCCACGGGATCGGAACTTACGCGGGTAACACATATATTCTACATTTAATTTTTATTTTTTTTATTTTTTATACTTTTCATTTATATCGATATCTCGTTTAGGACATTTGAATGCAAACGTTATAGAAATTTGTTATAGGTATAAATTCTAATCGCTTTTTTTTAAGAAAATTAAATTGTAAAAATATTTTTAACTCCGCTAGCGTAATGTTGAGTCCTGGTGGTGGCTCCGTAGGTTTATAGGTTTGGCACCTGTGTTCGAGCATTTCTAAGTATCGGTAACTGCTTACCAACAGACGGGTTGAATGTTTGTTGGACAACTTACTTGTGTAGAAAAATACTAACAGTGTACAGTTTTTAAGTTTTTGCGGGTTCGCATCTCCTTACCTCAAATAAAATATAAACGTTTTCTAGGAAGCCTTTGCAACTAACCCTACATTAAAAACATACACTACCAGCTCGTAGTAAACAGCAGTTAATATAATCGCACCGACACTCAGTGGAATGTAATCGACACAGATGATATATCATACGTGCAGTGATGAGTGTCTAAAGGCTTCTAACTACATGCAGGCTGAATATTAATTCGCCCCAATGAAGGGCCGGCTATTAGCCTATCTTTTTAATTTCGCGTTTTGTAGTCATATAATACATTGAACGTATATAAAACATTACTTAGTATAAAAAAAAGGGATTGAAAGGAACGAATTTGGGGTGACACGAATCAGTAAAACCAATTTTTCTGTGACTATAAGAAAAACCAGGTGGAACCGTCCTAGCCCCATCTGCTGGTCACGAGGCTCGGACGAATCACACTAATTCTAATTCCCTCTGTACACGCGTGGGGGCTCGAAGGAATCACACTAATTCAAATTTACCCTGTACACGCGGGTGGCCGCTAGGGACGCGTCTCTTCAACTGGAAAAGGCACCGATGCCATAAACAGAGTTGTAATTAAACGCATACGAAACCAGGTGCAGAACTTTTAAATGTCGGTTAAACTTAACACTTTATATTAAAGTAAGTTAAGCAATAACTAATAAACAATTCAATGAAACTTCATTTGCAAAGAGGACATTAAAATTTTTAGATAAAAAAAGTATAAAATTAAAGTCATAAACAAAGAGGAAAGCGGAAGTACTTCGCATACAATCTTTGTAAACACACCTTTATATTAAATAGGCGGGTCCTTAGTAAACAAAACTTTTTCGCGTTTACCTATATGATAGCTTCAAAGTAATTTCCTTTTATATAACAAACATATTTGACTAGAGGTGCCTCGAATGTCCGGTTAGTTAACCTTTCCAGTTACTTTTAAACTATCAGAATACTGTATAACTAATTAAAATGATAAGTAACGGTTCCCTATCACATTCAACATTAATTAAGACGCCATTATATACCTTCGATTGCCGGACAATTAATGACATAGTACGAGATCCCACCGCTGCACCGCTCGATTCTGCAGGTATCTGTTTTTTCAATGAAACTTTATTTAAATTAATGATTGGTGAGTATGCAATGCATTAGTTTCGGGTTGCCTATAAGAAATTAGCCGCAATTACCCGTAATTAAATTTAGTATAATTAATTTATTTATATAAATTGCAACTATATCTTTTTTTAAATAAATTATGCGTCTTTTGAAAGGAAATGATGTGAAGAAGTCAAAAACAATGGTTGCCAGCTCCCAGTAAGCCGTAACCTTTGGGTTACCAGGTGTAAACAGGTAAAAAATAATAATATACCTAGATAAAAATTAAAAAAAGAAATATTACTATATCTACACTATATTATATTCTTGTTTACAGCACGTAACAGTCCGTGCATCCTTTCTCTCTCGCTCACACTCATCTAGAGGGAATATAATTAATTTAAATCATGGCAACCACCAACTAACAGCTTAGTACATAGGTACATATAAAATATGGCATCTTTGTTTGACTTTAAATTCACTTAGGTATCATCCGGTATCAGTCTTTCAATGTTGTGATTAGTAGAATTAGAATTTTAAAAGAAAAAGAGCGACATAGATATAAAATGATATAAATTTTTTGGGTTCTAATATTAACCATTTAACAGTGTACATACATTTTGAAAAGAGAAATGATCGTTTATTTAGCGCTTTATAAACTATTGACCTGTATCAACAACAGGATTCGGAAGAATTTGTTAGACATATGGAACAAAATATAAGACAGCGAATCGTTAAACGAAAGGTACAACGCTCCCAGCTACATGAACTGATGATTAAAGACGGTAAATAATTACACTTGACAATTTTTATTAATGAAATAACATGAAAAGGTGGGTAAGCGAAGAGGGATCAACGCTGCATACTGATATCTAAATCGGTCAATAAAATTTATGTGGTATTCGGTATCCGGTAAATATCTGTAGCATCTCTAATATAAATGTTCTTTATTGTCGTATAAACTTGGCTTAGCCACGCGATGGGTGGCGCGCTCAGCACACCTGCTCTAACATATGATGTCCATGTCCAAGCTTCGTTGGCGACCGCCTTCGACTGTGCCGTGACCTCGAAACATTTTTTAATATATTCACTCTTTAAGTAGGAAATTTCATGTTGAGAACGTATTCTATTTAGTTTTTTAACTTTTTATTTAAGGAGCCAATTTCTGAATGAATTTTATTTTTTGTAGTCAGGCATCAGCCGTTGCATTGAGTAACCGATTGGCCTGTTTCCCTAGTTTAGATTATTACCGGTTTTATAAGGTAATATTATGGTTGAATTTCCATACCGGCTTGGACATCGCCGTACCATTATACTTGGAAGTAATATCGCTCGTATAGTTACAAATTTAACCTTTTTTATACAAATAACTTTGCTACAAGCATTTAATTTGCCTGATGGTGGGCAGGTTCCGATGCCTTTAAATACTTGCAACAACAGTGATGTCAAAGGTGCGTTAAAAACCATGCTCTGCAGATATAGATAAATATAGAAGTATAGCAGTAACTATACAAATGTTGCGAGGGTGACACTATAGGAACAGCTCCTACCTATTGTTCCTATTATTCTTATAGGTTTCACAATAGCCATGTATTCACTAAGGGATAAGTCGCGGAGACACATCGCCCGTCTTTCACGTAGCATGACACTACGACTTCGTGGGACATCATCGCTCAAAATTTGCCTTGTCCACACTACCCAATATAGTTAAAAATAGTTGTTATTATATAAAGTTCTAAAGTTGTTTGGCGACTGTTGAGGGACACGAAAGTCGCACGACAAGGATCGACTTTTGACCTATCCTGCAACCCGTAGATGTCGCATGCAACAACGTATTTTGTGTCAGTCGTAGAACAAATGTTCCATAGCGAGCGAGCGAGCTAGCGGGCTTTTATAGTTTAGTGCGTCATTGACAAACCCGTTTAATTCGTTCTGAATTCGATGCCTTAACCGAATTTACTAGAGCAATTACTAAGTCTAGATATTCTTTAAAATTCTGTATAGCTATTAGAGAGGAAAATAATATACATATTTTACCTAAGCATTGCAAAAACGAACGGGAGTTTGATTACATCTTTAACGTTTAAAAATTCGCATAGCTTCGCATCGCTTAGGTGTATAATTACTGCTATTAACTTCGGTAATTTATCCAAATATCCGGTTAAATTGTCTTGTTATTTCGGTCAAATGTTTTTTTCAAGTGGACCCCATAGTTCACATTATTCGCCATGACATGACAACACATTGAGAAATAATAATATTATAACAGTTTCATTATGTAATCTTATGACATGAAAAATAACTATGTTAGGTGTGTAACTCAGGGAAATAAACACGTAATTGGGAGAGTGGGGCGCTTGCGTATATTAAATAATACTCGATAATAACTCGTCGGTTCTTCCAAATAGAAATTAAATATGTAAAGTGGAATATTTGGGACAACGAACTGTAGGTAGGTACGTTGACTAGATTAAATATCGTTGATGTGATATCGTGCATTTTTTGTCACTAACAAAAAAATATAAGTTATGTACTTTAAAATTATTTATTTATACCATCCAAGTAGATGATATAAATAAATAATTTTAAAGTTTTTAAAACATTCGGATTCATTGTCTCCTCTGCTTCCTTCATTCATGATAAATGGTCATAATAAAATATATATAATAACGCAGTCTGGCTTGTATAAAGAGATAGGCAAAACTGTTTACAGACGGAACAGAATGATTGCACCAGTAAACAGAAAACAGCTCAAAATATTTTGTATGGAATGAGTCATACAACAAGAACTAATAGACCAGCAGGTAACAATTCTAACACACAAATGATTTATTCGTGTGTGATTGTATATGTATATGACACATCCGATCGCATTTACAAGTACACTTAACAAACACGTTTATATATCACAGTTTCTACTATCAAACGTATCGTATGACATAACATATTATAAAATATTTCGTTCAACGGAAGCTGTTTCATCGTGTTGACATAGAGTTAGGCAAAGGTTAACATAGAAGGCGCACTAAATTTACAGCCATGCGAGATGCTACTTTATATACACCGGATGCCGGTGTTCGCGATTATGGTTAGTTCCTAGTTTCACCACTGCATTGATAACTTTGTAAATAATTAGATTCTATTACGATGTAGTAATGGAATCGCCTATTAAACAGTTAAGTTTTTTCCTCTTAGGTTTCACAGATACAGGGAGAACCTAACCCTAACAAAATACTTATAGTCTTATATTATAAAGGATTTTTACAGAAACTTATATAGACATCTTATAAGGAAATCATTCCTGTTGCCGGCAGTTGATGTTACGTCGCTTGAAGTTTCTGGTAGTATTGTTCTGTCTTCTCTTTTTGTAATCTGGGTACACAATTTGAGTTTGAGAACTCTATTAAATTTTGAGGTGATGTTTTTAACTAGTCACTGACTGAACTGCCTATTATTATTGCAATTATAAACACGTTAATAACAGAATGTGAGTAATCATAGCGTTTATGAACAAATAGCTTCAGAGTGGAAATCCTGATATGTGTTTTTGTGTATTTTTTGTACGAGGTACGAGGTTGGATCAACTATTTTTCTTAGCTTACGTTATTGTAGTGTTTAACTTACATAGTTAAACAATACAATAATTATAATACATGGTTTTATATATATGATAAATTCACTATCACCTGGTTTCACAAACTGCTTAAATACTGACTATTCCTTTCATAAAAAAAAACTTTCTTACAATAAAAAATATATTTTTATGTGGCCATTTTAGAAAACATTATTAGAAAACTCTTAGACATTTGTCATTCCAATACATAACACTTAAACGTCATTAGAAAAGCATTAAAAACATAACTTACATGAATAAAGTGAATGTAAAATGAGATGCAGATTTTTTCTTTAAAGATCGCACAGTTGGATAACGTCCAATGATAACAAATATAATATTAATGACTTAGGAAGTGATTCATTCCACAGTATTTTCTAATGTTTACAAAAATTATTCATATATCATATCACAATCATAAATCGGCCCACTTGAACATAGGCCTCTGCCAATGTGCGCCATAGCACCCTGTCCTCCGCCTTCCTCATTCAATTCATCCTAGCTACCTTCTTCAGGTCGTCAGTTCTTCTGGCTTCGTCGTACCTTTCTTTTACCGATTCGCGGTCTTCTCTAGAATCTGTTTGCCTAAACGACTAACGAATTTTAGTATCAAAACAATTAAAGATTTCTTATTTAAAGTGGTTAAAAGCGAGATATGATACTGACCGTACTAATTACTGTTTTTTCTAAAAAAGTCATGGCAAAATTATCACTGTTCCAGCGTGCTGCATCTAAAGTTTCCTAGTTCTCTGTCTGGCCGGACGGTAGCGACGATCTATTTTAAGTTCATGTTAACCCACATTCGCGCACCAACACTACGAATTAACAGACTTCAGAGCTGATTAGTTGTTAAAAATTAAACAGGAATTTGAACTAGCTGCCAATCGGGGCACTGGATGTTATTGCAAATAGTTTTTAAACTCATTACCTGTTAGTTTTCGTTCCTCAATGGGAGTAATCTATAGAACAATCGCCGTAACCGTAACTACACAGTAGGCATATCTGTTAAGTTCATTACGCATAAATAATATGAGATGAGAGAGTAATAAATTGAACTAGAATTTCAGTAACTTTTTTATTTTTTAATCTTTTGTCTGTATATCAAACTTAGATAATGGTATTAGTGACCAGTTTCATTTTTACAATTTACATTAGATTCGAAACTAAACTCGCTTTTTACGTAACCATTACTACTACCTTCTATCTTCACATCTTTGTAACCTAATTATTTCCAATTGTTATTGGACTAGCCTTCCAGATGGTGACAACGGAGTGAACCGCTTACGATGAGGTGGTCCGCATACTTGCATACTTGAACGCGATGTGGTCGAAAGCGGCAACTGTTTTTTTGGAAGTTCCTTAGCGCAGGCACACTTCAGACACTCGCATGGACCAGGGCTAGGTGGAAAAAAGTGTTAGCGCAACGAAAAATGACTGCGAGTTGATTTTTTTATTTTCGCTATCTGTGGATTCTGCGCGATGCTAATGTTATTTGACATTAGTTGTATACAAATTTTCCATTTTAAGTAACTTTTACAGATGGTGCAATTTTAATTTCGAGTTTTTACAATATTTACTATATTTTAATACAATTTATTCATTCCATTAAATATATTTATACCTAAACCTACCTAAACACACCTTACGAGTTTTTTTTAAATTGTGTAACTAATTGATAAGATCTAGGAGGACAACATTAATTTATCTTTAATATACCTATGATTGAATAGAAAATAATCGATGTAATTATAATATAAATATGCAGTTACAATGATTAGTAGTTCGCAACTTCGCATCAAGCGTAGCGAAGCCTCCCATTTCTCCCATATTCACGATCGCGAGAGATTAGATGACACAGCACATTTCCCAACTACGATAACTTCACCACACTTTCTTTACGATAATTTCGCTTAGTTAATATCTGACTTACAAATAATACAGAACGAATGTGCATATTACCGTTGGAGTGATATATGTTGATTAATGTTTTATTAGATAATGCACATACAGTAATGCATCGTAAGTTATGCAAATTTTGAAAAAAATGTCTTATAACTTTTATATTATTACGAGTAAGAAGCGATGGGGCTTGCAGATAAACAAGCATTACATTATTACCAATAGAAATTGTTATAATTATGGAATTAAAGTCAGATTTGTGCAATTTATTTTGCAGGAAGTGTAATCCTTAAAATATGATGAATTCGAAAGTGTATTTTTTGGTCTTCACGCAACACTGAAGAAACGGAACGACGTGATTTTGTGTGAGTACTCTCCAGCCCATAACGTGCCGGGATAGAGATAATTATGTCACTACAAACATTTATTTGTGTCTCGGAAAATATACGGCTCCTGCGGTATAGTTAAAAGAAAGAAAAGTTGAACCAATTATTTTTTACCAAATTTGAACGCAACTTATTAAACAAAGAATAGTTTCTTTGTAGCTAAGAAATATTTAACAAAAACACCAAGTTATATCATAGTATCTAATACCTACCTATAATTGCACTCCTTTAATGAAAACTTATTAAACAAAAGTTATAATATCGAAATCGGACTACCCTGTAAAAAGTTATGCGTGGTCATTCATATTTTTTTTACGGGTTGACTTGAGATTGAGAAACTAATCCGTTTTTTTCGTCGGTTAAAAAAAGAAACAATAACGTCTTCCTTACAAAGGATGATCTTTTACTTCCTTGGCCTTTTCAGCCAGTTATATTTATGAGCATAAGAAAATGGTATCTATGTATGTATGTATAGGTATATATATACATAATATATCTTCTCCTGTGATCTTTTCTACTTTCTATTTTCTTTTCTACTTAAATCTATTGCACCTATTCACTCATTTCTGCACCACCTTAAGGTAGACTGGTAGAAAATGCCTACGGCATTAAGTCCGCCATTGTACATTTTTTTGTGCATAAAGTGTCAAATAAATAAATAAAAATAAAATGGTAGATGTAGGGTACGATAATCAGAAGAACTACGCGAACGAAGCCGTGGCAAACTTATTAGTAAAATAAATTATTAGTTACCGTACCGTAGGCTATAAAATTGGACACACGGTCTGATAATACAGTTCCTTTAAAAGATATTTCTGACACCCTTTTTGTGTGGAAACCCTCACGGGTCGTCACCCCACCGGGGCCAAAGGCAAGTGAGCAAGGCGACTCCATTATGATGTGCCTGTCACCTTCCATTTAGAGAGACGAACGCGAACACTTTTAGACACCCCACCCCACGATCTATGATAATAATTATTTTTTTATTTTACAAGGATTTAGGTTTTAGATGAAAAACTTTTTGATAAAAATGATCAATAAATAATAATAATAATAGCCTTTATTCAGACGCAAAAAGAATATTTACAAATAACAAACTTAAGTTAACGACTCTGCTGAGTCGATGACATCGTCAACTTCGTCTGTTTGCCCAACATTAGCAAAGGCCTCCTCCATTTTTTTCCACTCTACTCAGTTTAGAGCTTTCCTTGTCCATAGTTTTCCTGCTATCGTCTTTATCTCGTCTTCTCCCCTCCGAATCTGTCTGCCTCTTTTTCTATTTCTAGGGTACAAAAACACTATGCTTTGTTCCAGTTTTCGATGCTTCTTACTGTATGTCCTGTCCATTGCCAAAAATGAACAAAAGGTGTTTAATTAATTTCATTAATTGGTAGCCTTTAAGCTGGTTACCGTACCTTCATTGGGTTTCAATCAAATTTAACTAGATGAGGGATATAATATGTAGTTATATTAATAGATTGAGTCAGTGTTACAGTTACATGTCTAGTAATATTGTGATGAAATGGTTTCGCATAACTATCATCCGGCATATGATTATATCATTAGAAACATAATTATGTTACTTTTATAACTGTCTTATTGCCACACATGCATTACATATAAAACTAATTGATCGTTTTAGCAGGATTGTTGGTTTGAATGTTGGACAAAGATCCGTTTCTATATTTTCTTGATCTATAACGATAATGTAAGCACCGACCAGTTGCTTTTTTAAGCCCGTCTAACAATCAGAATCGGAAACAAGCAATAAAGAGAATGTTATAAACAAATTTGGGTTTCCGAACGTCACCAATGACTTAACATGATTAGGTTATGCAAACTTGAGGAACCGACGTGATTAATTTTAAGTTGATCATTTGTTGTAACAAAAACCGTTTCGGAAATGAAAGTATGCTGTACAGGTCACAAGGGAGTGCCGTTGCATAATGTGGTTATATGAAATCAAAAGTGAAAATTGGTTAAAAAATATTATTTTTAAAATCAGAATTAAGCTTGTAGTGGTTAAGCTACCACGCAATGCAAACGCAGGTTGCCCAACCTTTAAGGCTAAGGATATAACTGCATTACAATCCATTGCCACTGGCTTATACTCATTCTCTTATTCTTTAGGATACGATTATTACCGGCTTCCTTCTTTTGAGTTTTATTTATTTTAGGCTGTATAGGCCCATAGATGAATACTTTATTCTAAATATACACACTATATTTAGATTAAAGTATTAGTAGACAATAGCAAGGAAACGTGATCACATGGCTTAAGTTATCGTAAGGTCCTGGCTTCGATTCAAAGGCCGAGCGAGTTTGTAATCGTATCTGTTTTAACGGCAATAGGCTCGCCCGTTTTTATACATTATATTCTAAAACTTTTTTTGTTATATAGCTAAGCTAGACACATAGTTATACAGGCACGAGTAGAAAACCAACAAAAATTGTAATAACTGCAAAAAAGTTTGTGTCATTACGTTTATCTTACATGTTTGTAGCAAATATTCTCAGGACGACCTACAAATCAAATATAAAGACAAAATAATCTTTATCAATATAACCATCCTATTCATAAGACTTCCACATAGACTTTCTAAAGACTTAATCAAAGAGCGGTTTTGCGAAACCCTAATCTAAAGGCTCTCATCCACTTTGCCCAATCGTCGGTCTAGTGAGGGGATGTCGGCGATCAACGACAATCCGTATAAGATGACCGTATGAACTTGACGACAACCATGTATAAGATGATCAGGCAGTTATAATATTATATATAATAACAAAAAAAAATCTATAAACGACGACTAAGCCTCTTTAAAATATATTCGCATAGCAACAGATCATAAGTCTAAGTCAATGGTTGAATGTACTGTTTACGAGAATAGATGCATTTTCGAAACCTAGTTGAGAAACCGACTCAAATCTTAATTTTATGATGCTATACATTATTCATAATCATAATTTTAATAAACATTAGCTGATAGGTCGAATTAAAGCAGTGACTTTCGCATTTAAAGATTCGTTTCTAATAAAATATTGCAATTATTGCCAATACATGGCCTTTAGTGAGATTGCTATGTAATTATAATCAAGCGCAAAAAGAGACATAATCGACGGAAACAGCGCTTGCATGCAGGCAACTATTGTAATGTATATGATAAAGACAGTTATACCACATCCAGTTCCCGTCTTACGGTGCGTTTCCGAACGAGTTGCGTAAGAGCAAGTCCCATCTGCACATCGGCGCACGCGACTATAACCGGAAATTCTTTTTTTGATGTATTTCTTTGACCGTTAAATTGGAAGCGTCGGTCATGTCGTGATTCCGAACGGTTTTTTCTAAGATTTTTATAAGTGAGATGCTGTGTAATTCGATTCATCTAATTTTTTGTGAGCTCTACAGAGACAAGTTTCGTCGAACGAAGAAAGTGTTGACTTTGAAATGATGTTTCGTGATATTAATAGCAAAGATTTCCTACATTTTTGCATTCATACAGTTTTATCTTTATTGTAATATCTAAAATAGTTTTAGAAAGTAATATTTTACATTTATTTCTTATGTCTTTTGACTTTATGAATTTCTATTGAAGCGTGTCGTACATACCGTATCGAAAACTGACATATGGACAAAAGTAATACATATATGGTTTTAATAAATGATGAAAAAGTAAATAACCAAAACAAGTCTATTAGAAACCTTCACGCAATTTTGGGTAAGGTTAGTATGGTAGGTAAGGTATAAATAAATGATTTATGTAGTAGTATACAATTAAATATATGTATATGAAATAAATGGAAACCAATTTTAGCTAAATGTTTTCTCATTAATCTTATCAGGTCCTGAACATGCGTTCACAAGTGGGACGGACGCAGCCAACTCGAACGTTACATTCACAACAGCCCAGTTAAAACGGTTTGTTCTTGCGACACCTAATACGCTACAAATACAAATACTAAGTATCTGATCTAAGAACTGTTATTCACAATTAGATTTAGAGCACATCATTTTTGGTTTTGTTTTTGGTTATAGTTTTGTTTGTAGATCTTGTTACGTTAGCACCAGACAAGATCAACAATGAAATTGTTACTTCATCGTTTATATATATTCTTTCCGCTCTCGGATTGTTAACTGAGCTAAGAGTATTGCATAGTGTGCCAGTGATTATACTAAACATAACAAGTAGGTAATTTACCTCATACCAGGATTCCATTACTGGTTCATTACTAATCTGTCTTTTTGAATATTATCTGCGGAAAATACAATGAAAATTGTGGTCAAAGTTCATGCCAACGAACACATCACTGTTTTTTTTGTAACTAAACAACAATTTTCAGCTAGGGCTTATTCAACTCAATCGTTCTATAATTAATCTGACAACATCTTTTTTATTACTAACTTATAAAGGTGACACCTCATTCATTATAAGCATAACTAATGCTTTTACTTTAGCCTGGAATTTCTAACACCTTTTTCAATTTAAATTTAACTACTAATTCACGACAAACCTGGCATTTGATTTCTTATTAGAATTTGAATTTTCGTCTTTATTAATTTCTATTGATGCTCATCCGATATTCGATACTTCAAGGTCCAACGTAGCTTTAACGTAGCTAATTACGAGAATATTTATTAGTAATTGCCACAGGTTGGTATATCATAAATTCTACTATTGGGATATATTTGTAACCGAGAACATCGTAAATCTTACAATTCAAACACAATAGAGTACATTGTTGACTCAGTATTTTACTACTAAACAAACATAGTGTTCGTCTCAGTAGCGTGTTCTTTTTTGTGCTAAACTTGGTCTATTATTAAATTTATGCGACGGAACGAGTAAAAAACGAGGAAATAGCGGGTAATTGTTACCTCGCTACTCGTATCGGTATTTACTGTTACCTTCTAACACACTAAAATATTTGCATAGTGAAGTTCCGACTTTTTGTGAGAGGAGGGATGTATATATTTTTTTAAATTCTGCATGCAATTAAATAAAAATATATTATGTAGAAGGTCTTTTTAAATTTATTTTTCTATGATTTCTCAGTAACAAGCATTGTTAATTAAAAGGTGAGACAGACCAAGAGCCCAAGTAGAGATGATAAAAGGAATACATTAATAACGTTATAAAAGTATCAAGCAAATCGACACACAAATCTGAAAATAATTAGTGTAAATTCATAAAAAAGGTTCGAAATGAGAACGAAGAACAATGAGGGCTTAGGTCAGACACTATAATTATTTATCTTTTACAAACGAAAAATGTACCCCTAGTTATTTTATACATATATGCCGCGTTCCTATAATCAAGAAACGAGTCGTTTTGCTTACGGACGGTAAAATTTTGTTGAAAATTCAACGAAAATTTTACCGTCCGTATGCAAAACAACGTTTCTTGATTATAGGATCGCGGCAATGGCGTACTTCATAGACAATTAAGCAAACAAGACTAATTTCGTTATTAACCAATAACGACCCATCTCATGGTAAAGGATTTGACTGGCCTTTTGGTCTAGTTAGTGATCCTGACTGCTGAGCCAGAGGTCATGAGTTCGATTCCCACCCAGGACAAATATTGTGTGATGAGCATGATCATTTGTTCTATGTCTGGGTGTAATTAATCTATAATATGCATGTATGTATTTAGAAATATTTAAGTATGTTTATCAGCAGTCTGGCTACCATAGTACAGGCTCTGCCTAGTTTGGGATCAGACGGCTGTTTGAGATGTGTCAAGTTTAAAAAAAACGAATACGAGTATATATAGGTAAGGAAAATAAATATTCAATATTTCTGTCTGAACATATTGTTTGCATGTAAATTAGTGAACTGTGATAGTTTTGCCAACTTATTGATTTTTAAAATACACCTCGTCACGTTTGTACATCAAGTTTTTTCGTGGGAATATTTGACATTCCTAAAGATAATTTAAAAAAACTTACAATCCCAAATGTTTTAAGATAGTAAACAAGTTTGAAGTGCCACGTTTTATACACATGAAGACGGTTATAAATTTGAACAAGAAAATTACGTTATTTCGTTTCTTCCTCCGTCCGGAACTAGTCGGGCATCCCCGAAATAAAAACGTGAGTAAAACCGTATAGTCTTTAATAAACATGAATACCACTCACGAACGTTTTTATTGTAACTTTATTAATATAGGTTATAATATAGTCATTTGATTGATTAGATTAAT
This sequence comes from Euplagia quadripunctaria, assembly GCA_963859945.1. NCBI lineage: Eukaryota > Metazoa > Arthropoda > Insecta > Lepidoptera > Erebidae > Euplagia > Euplagia quadripunctaria. The sequence continues at coordinate 4,201,659 of OY982562.1, read as the reverse complement.
ACATTTTTAATGTTATCACTATTAATCCTAATCGCTAAAATCATTGAGAGAAACTAATCTATGTAATGTCGATTCGTTAACGGTTATATCGTTTAAAAGCTATTGAGAATCATTGACGTAAACGAGCGAGTCAAGGAACTTAAATTAATTGATCTTCTTATAGAAGAAATCCTTTAAAATTACTTGGACTTCTTCCTGGTCCGTTGATCTCCAGAGCTTAGAAGGAGGTTTTTAATTAATGTTCCTTAAGTAGCAAACACAATAATTTCTATTGTTTTAATTACTCGCAGTGTGGGCAAGTAATACGTCTTGGGTTTTCTTCTGGCTAGGCGGTTACTATTTGTCACTAGCATGTATACTTGAGCTGTGGCAATCTAAAGGCCGGGGCAGACATCGGGCGGCGTGAGCGGTTGAAATGTACTAGGTGCTGAACGCGACGCGACTTCTATATTAACTAGCACGTTACAACCTGCTCACACTGCGCTATTTAACCGCAATCTCCTATAGGGTATTTTGCCGAGTCGGACGTCACCAACAAATGTGCAATCTTTTTGTCCTACGATTTCTTTCCCCTACTAGGTCTTTCTACTTACCAAGTTATTATGCTATAAAAGCTATATCCTTAGAAACCTTGAAGGTCTACGAATTATTTTGTCTGCTTAACTCCTACTAGTAGCAGTATAAACGTAGATGTGAGTTGGAGAACCACTTATATCAATATGAAAGCATTGTTCACACAAGTATTCCACATGATAACATTTTAATTATGACAACTACTCGAAGCCGTTACTTTTGGAGGTCTTCTAAGATTGCCAGAATCGGCAACTACTTTCGATATCACGTTAAAATAAATATTTATCAGATGAACTACATGAAAAAGTCAGGTAGAAGAAACTAATTGCGAGTTGTAAGACGTAGAGGTTCTGCGGGATGTCAGATTATTGAACCGTCCGACACAAGTTGTTCCATGTCTAATCAGACGGCTAACGCTTGATCTATTCATTCACAATCGACTGACAATTAAAGAATTCAAAACAAAACACTAAGAAATACCTCAATGAGTATAGCGTGAACTGTCTCCCATAACTTCAAACACTTTTGTTTAGCCACGGCAATGTAAGCGTACTCGAAACAACATGGCATGTCATATGGGGATTGTAGAAAGCCGGGTAATTACTAGTAATGGGTGCTTTCAATTAACATACAGTATACAGCCCGTAAAATTTTACTTACACTTTCCACACGCAACTTCCGACTTAAGTCGGTCATTTTAATTCACTGTACTGTACGACCTTGGTTCCTGAGTTACAACATATGACTATATTGTGATACTCTTGACGTGATTTGAATGCGTTGTTAACAAATGGCGTTAAGGAATTTATCGTAGATATAGAAAGGAATCAACTAATGGTATTGTGACTAACAACTTCGCGATGGGTATATTATTACGGATTTTCCCTGCAATTTTCCCTCCTTCTACTATTCCTTTTTAATTTCCTTTCACAGAATTTTTGTTGTAATTGAGTAATTAGTGGAATTACCAATTGTGGTTAAAACCCTTCAGTAAATAACGCCACAAAAAACTTCCCATTACGGAACAACGCGATTAGACAGTATATTAGTCTATGTTCTGACGACAGGCGTTGAGCACGTTATCAAGTACATGAATTTGATTCAAGTCGTCGTCCACATGCTAACGCGCGTTTTAAGACTGCAGGTCGCATCAAAACGCGCGTTAGAATGTGGACGACTTGAGCAAAATTCGTGTATTTGTTAACGCGCGTTATCAAAACGCGTGCTCAACGTTGTTATTTGCTGTAAGTGAGTAGAGTATCCAGAGCGCCATTGGTGGGGTACAGGGATGGTACCGCACAAGTACGCTAGAATTGCAATTGTGCCTGTTTGTCATCTTAGTTGTATACAAAACATTACGTATACTTTTTACAAACACTATGCGACATCAATAGGTTATTTAGTCATGCTAGTCGTATCCTTGATTCAGATCTTACGAAGTTACAACATATGACAATATTGTGGTCATTTTCACGTGGATCGAATTGTAATTCTTTGAATGACTCACATAAAGGTGTATCTTGTACACGTTGTCTGTTTACCTCGACCCTTAAAATTGATGCAACCTACGGTGAGGTCAAGAGAGGTGACTAGGTGTAAAGAGGGTTATTTATTGTTGATTGTTTTAACGAGTTTCCTTCCGAGCGTTTAAAATGTTTCTCTCAAAAGTAGACTAAGAAAATATGCGAAAGATAAATTGAAAAGTGAAAAAAATGTTGTTTGGTATAATATATTTAGGGGTATATTTGGGTTTAAGTGGAAGACACAAACAAGAATGTCCATAAAGTCCAGGTAAATCATAACAGACTCGCTTAAAGTGTTCGTATTTCCTATGTCAACAGATCTGTACAAGCATTAAGGTTGAATGGTGAGTCATTCAATAATGAATATGTATTTAACTTGACCAGCCCAAGGGTCGTTGTTTTGCTTATATGTTATGACTAGTGTGGGTCATGAGGACTCTGAGTCATTTGTTTGATTTATCTTCATAAACTAGACAGCACCACCATTGAAGAAGTTTTTTTTTTCTTAAATTCATGAAGGAAATTAAGTGTAAACTTTGTATTCGAATGCTCGTTTTCATAAGTGAAGAGATAACTCAATATACTATCATGACAAGTTGACTGGGGAAAATAACATTTAGTTAGCAGAGTAAATGGCTTAAATAATTTGGTTTTGGAAAGTCTTAGCAGAACAATTGGAAAGTTAAAAACCTTTCTAATAGCCTACTAGATATTTTTATTTAAAAAAAATTTTTCTTAAGGGTGAAATTTAACCGTGAATTTTATAAAGATATAATAATTTGGAAGTTCCTTTTATACTATTGTATAAACACTGTTATCTTCTAAATACAATTAGTCTCCTTTTAAGCGTAAATTTTACCGCCGGCGCTGTGTCACCTTCCTATCCTACTATTACAGTTAGTGTCACAACAATTTATGCTTATTAACAGTTTCTACTAACCGTATTCCAATAACATTGATTAGATATTGCATAATTATAGTACTACACGCGAGAGGCATTCGTGACTGTTTAATAATCACTATATCAGTAGTTACGACCAATTCAACGTAACATTTGATAACGGAGTTTTGTTACTGGTATTACAAATAAACGTGCGGAAACGAAAACGTGAATACATTTAAACAATGAAATGCACCATTACTATTTTCCATCTTTTACTCATAAAATCAACTTGGTATGTAGATAGCTGGAAACCTGGATTAACAGATAGGCTATATTCCCACGGCATCGGGATATACGCGGTTGAAACTGCGGGGCGCAGCTAGTGTAGCATAAAGCAGAGTGTAGAAGCTTTCGACACGAATTTAATGCCCCCAGTTGCAGAAGAAACTTTACCCTAAAGAAAACTGTAGGCAAACTGAACAAACAGATATTCAACCTAAAGTTGGGCGAGAACACAATATGCAGGTTCTGTCAAAAGGCAGAAGAATCTGCAATGCATATTCTATGCTCTTGTGGCCCACTAATGCGGCACCGAAGTACCTATTAACCTAGGGTTACAGATAATACAACTGCAGGAAATACAAACAATCACTGTTGATAGGATCTGGAGGTTTCTCGAAGCGATAAGTCTGAGCAGTGAACTGTAAAGCAAAAGTGCGCTATAAAAGATCAGAAATGGTCGAGGTGGCACTAGGCACTTAAAACAATAATAATAATAATGGTGAGTAGGAACGCAAGAGGACTATGGGAGGGGAACACTTACACCACCAGTCGAATTCCCTGAATCCGATCATCATCATCCTTTGGCATTCCTATTTCTAAAAACCCATAAAAATATTTTCTTATATTGAATGTCTTTGGACGTATTGTGGTCTTGGGTTAAATTCCAGGGTAGGTCAGCATTGGCGCTTTTCACAACGAAAAAATCAGTAGCAGTCCTAAAGTTTAAGAACTTTGCCAGATAACCGCATACTACATGGGACCTACCTACCCAACATAGGGTGGCGAAAGCTGGTTGCATGATACGCGTCGCCCGTGCCTATTATAAAATAGCATACGACCTATAGAAACAAATATAAAATGTCAGAGCAATTAGTCAGTTGAGCAGTGTCAGTGCCCCATGAGCGGAGCCCGTGATGTGACAAGCCGGCGACTGCGCAGATTGACCGACAGATAAACTTGTTGATAAGGCTACGTTTTCACATGTAGATGTAACTAATAGGTTAGTAGTTTGCGACCTCTTCAGTTGTGGTCGGATTACAAAGTTAATTATAAAATACCCCGAACATAACAAACTGCATAACAGTTATAACAAAATGAGAGTAATAGTCATATTATATGGATAATAAATGAAAAACTTAAGAATGAACATTAATCACTCTACTACAGCTTACCGATATCCTTACAGGAAAAGTAAAAAAAAACATACCTGCAACAAAAAAAAAAATATTATTATCATAATCGCTAACACTACAATCATTTGATTATTATATTATCATTGCTATGCGATATTCTAGTTCGGAACATAGGCTTTCATCCACCCAACGGTTCTCCTTGTGGGAGTCTTTACGAGTTCCTCATGCACTGTTTACTTTTAATTAAATTATTTGTCTCACTAACAATTGAATACACTGGTAAAATGATAAGAGATACATCTAATAGATTTGTTTTTATAACAAAATAATTTCAAATCAATTATTTTTAAATAGCTCTTCTTTTGTTTTAGACGTCTGCAATGGCATTTAAATTAAAACAAATATATCAGGTTCATACACCTAAAACACTAGGTGATCTTCGTTAGGAAGGTAGCTTTTATATGAGTGTTGGATTGCGTCGTATACAAGCGCACACATAAATAAACAGGCTGCTATTGCCCTGTACTCGTGTAATAAAATGTATATCTACAGTGCGCTGAAGTCCATAAAACCATGGCATGCTTATAGTTTTTGAGACGGTCTCTGCTACTGGCTGATATAGACCTGGATTTTATGGATAAATACACCGGTATTTAATCCTATAATCACGACCTGTCCGCTTGACCGACTGTTAAGTAATAAGCGCATCGTGTAACTAATACAATTAATGTTTGTTTTTGTAAACTATAATGACAAATAGTTATAACGGTTTATCGGATGAACTATCATCAATTACTACTAAATATCTTAACAAAAAGAAATATAAAATCATGTTTTAGTTGCATACATAGTTGTTAAAAGGGTTAATGACTTTTTCCAAACTTAGTAGATGTAATAGATCGTGATGAAATTGAAATAAGACATTATGTATATCTATTATATCGCAAGGGCGAGAATGTAGACTGTGACAGGTCAGATGCAATCTCGTCCTCGTTAGCCTCTCAGGGAAGCTCGAATCGACCGACAATACACATGAATACGTGTCACGCGCTCGTTCACAACAACACATAGTCATCCAAACATCTTAAGTACAAGTTGCAGAAGAACAAAAGAAATACACGAACACAGCATAATTGAACTTATTAATACATTAGTTTCAGCCTTTGGATAATAAAGTTAAAATATACTATACTCAAATCAGTCTCTCGATTCTTTTTTAACACGCTTTTTTTACTTGTAACTAACTTACTAACTAGCTACCTAATATGTAAACAAATTTTCGAAGTAAACTCTAACCTACTTCTAATTGTCGTATAGCAATTAAACTTTGTATGTGTGTGTATATATGTAGTACGGATGACAATACTATAATTTGGCCTCTTGTAGCTAACCTTATGATGTAGCCAGGAAGTGGATAGTGGAATTCTTCAGTGGCTACTAAACCCCTCGAGTTTGGGGTATTACGGTTCGTTTTGACGAGTTAAACAAAAGTAAAGATGGTCTGATGATTGGCTCCTTACGAAGCTCAATTTGTGTGTGATTGGAGCTGGATCGTGGAATCCTTTTTTATTTTTTCAGTTGGTTCGCTTTGAAAAAGTGTTTTTTAGTTTCTCTAAACTATTATTTTTTTTACACATTAAAACATTACATTACATATTAAAATTATCTCTATTAGATCAACAATATTGGTACTTAAGTGAAGGTACGCGTGTAAGTGACGTAAGCTACATACATATTTAAAATTCTGACTTTACGAATTACAATTACAAAAGTTTATCAATTTATTATAAAGTATTTAGTCATTCAGTGCTCATTTTAAGTTAAACTCGGATAAGTTAAACACATAATATGCAAATACGATTAACGCCATTTTCTCATTACAACATTTAGATGAGTTACTATCGTTTTGTTTCTGATTTGAATTTTCTGAAATTTAACCAGCTGGCACTAAGTACCTTATATCCGTGTAATTGTTTATCAAAATCATCTTAAAAAATCGTTAGAGATCTGTGCTTCGGCAAGAAAACCGGCTTGAAGTGATAATTCGTTGTGTTCCGCTGAGTGAGTGAGGTTACCGTAGACCATAACCCCCTCTCCCCCTACTCCCACGTTAAATGCACTTGTGACTCTTGAGTTGCAGGTGGCCATGGGCAGCAGTAGTCACTTACCATCAGGTGACCCGTCTGCTCATTTGCCCCTTATCCAATACATAAAGTGATATATTCGATTGATACGTTTGTCCACTAGGGTTGTTACGAGATACCTAAAAGTATGATGTACCGTTTACTCAAAAATTGATATATATGTATCTCGTAAGAGACATTATGGATAGATGGCATATTCCTACTGATTGAATGCTATTAGCGCATCAACCACAAAAACGTAAGGTCTGCATAACAGTTCCATGACAAAACCATTAATTTTATAACTATTAACGAGTCTGATGACAATAGGCCTGTGTATATTCAGGACGCTTTGTTGTATCTACGGGGTTGGTCGTCCTGACGATATAACGGACGCTTTCCGGCTGCTAATGATCATGATCCTTGTCTGATCATTTACGGTATTTATTCTATATTTTACTTTTTTCATGAGCGGAGACTTGGTACTCTTAGAGTTGATATGTTGGATGACAATCCGTATTACAAAACTGTGTGGGCTAAGTGGAACCAAAGAGTTAAGTTTTACCATTATTTTTCATTTTTTGGGGTCGTTTAAACCTAGTACTTTCGTTGGCTACGATATGTAATAATAGGAATAATAGCCCAATTGACAATTGAATGCATGAAGGGGCGTAGTGAATTAGGGAAGAAGACTCTCTCGCTGATCTGGTACATCGTCGGAGGTATCGGTCTCCACCCGCAGTTAGTGCCCACCGCGAACGGGAACCGCTCTTGTGTGTACACAAATAGGCAAGCGCTGGGTGGAAAATTGCGGTTCCGGCGTCTAACTTATTTTAGGCAGAGATTGGCACACAATATTTGTTTAATGTGGTGAATGCCCTATATGCCCACATGGTTATCTCGAGCCTTGCTTAATACAGAAGGTATTTTTTTCGGCCTTAAATAACGTTGTGTTCCTACTATTTATACGCACCAGCATTCGGTTATCTATGGCGGGCCGTGCGATTGTTCACCAAGTTAGGTGAATGAAGCATGAGGAGCAATGAGTATTAGGTATGTAACAGGTTAATCTTGTTTGCTTTTTTGGCAAAACGAAGCATTATATTGGACCTCACGTGTCTTATAACAAGTTTATAACAACTTAAGCATGAGTTCACGTGACTAACAAGATTACAGTCTAGTAGGGGACTTAGCCGATAAGTGTACGAAATTTAATTAGCTTAATGGTATGTTTTGGATTAGATGTTTTTTATATATACAACTAAGTTGGTGAACAAGCATAAGGACCACCTGATTGTTAGGTGCACTTGTAGTACTAGTAGAGTAAGATGCCCTGCGATCCTGCGATCGCCAGACCTTCGTCATTTCATAAATGCTGTTTATGTGCCCAGCCGAGGTAAGAACGGTCGCCGAATATGAAGGTTGGATCATGGTGGCTAACGTGAAAAAAAATTGACATTTCGTCATATTAAATGCAGAAGTTTTTATTTATTTATTTTGACAACAAGTACATTACTCTAAACTGCTTGGTGTTATTTTACACAACAAAGTAAAATACGATTTAAGTTGACATATACGCGACGGCTTTAGATGATTTGGCATTTTCTTTAATACAAATGGTCGAATCCCAGGATAGAAAAGACGAATTACTGTTAAAATGTACCATTTCACAGAAGAATTTTGAACATATTCGTAACTGATCTGTGGAACTATAGAGCTATCTACGAATATTGGTTCTAATAAATAAAATTATCAAGTTCTGATCCCAAGCAAATCAATTGTTATTTTGTTTGCATATATTTCTCGGTTTATTTTTAAAAATAAAACGAGAAATATATGCAAACATGTCCTTAATGCTTAATGACAAGGCACCACTTAATGACAGCGCACCATATCATTATTATTACATATAATTATTACAAATGTAGAAATCTACAGATAGAAATCACATTAAGAAAGCGCACATCTATACTAGTCAGACGAGACATAACTTGTAGCGAAATGATTTATTTCAACGGATTTCTCTGAACATAATTTCTGTAAATTGTTGCTATATTGTCACAAAGTTTTAATTTATATTAATCAGTAGATAGTTGTATTATTAAGCTGGTTTGTTGGTTTATTTGTCTGAGTCCGGTTGAAAAACATCTTGTGAATTATGAGAGAGATTATGTAACGTAATCTCTTTATTCAGGTAGGTTATAAGGCTATAGCTATGTAACATCTAAACCTAACCATCCAAACTTCTCATTTATTTGTTTGTCATGGTCATGAAATTTTGCATACACATTGTCAGGGAGGCTCGTAGCTTAGTGGTAACCAAGTAGGTTAGCACATTACAAAGTTATGTAATACTAGCCAGGTCAATCTAGGATGGGTGACCATTCTTAACACATTGAGACCGCTCCGTGCCTGAAGAGCACGTTAAACCGTCGGTCCCGGGTGCCATACGAACATCTGTGGCAATCGTTACGGGTAGTTGAAGCCCTAAAAAGTCCGACAACCTGCTCTAACTACAGAACTTCGATATCGCCTAGTGCTTGGGTTGTGGAGGTCTGATGGCAGTCGCTTGACGTAAAAATATCAAAGTTCGGCCGTATCGTAATTGGACTGAAAGCCGACCCCAACTTAGTTGAGAAAAGGCGCGGAGGATGATTGTCAGGGATATACGGAAGAGGACATAAGGTACCTGTTATCCAGAAAAAAAAGTACTGACCCCCTGGGATAGCAAGTAGTAAGTATAAATAATTGAAACGGGTTGGCATTTAATTTGGCAAACAAGTACACGACCATCCTGATGGTAAGCGGCGATAAATACGGTCAATACCAGTGGCATCAACGCTATGATTGTTAAATAATTATAGTTTAGTAAAACTAAAAAACACGTTTTAATGACGAACCGAAATTAAAAAGTAAAAATGAGTTCCACTGTCCACCTCCTGGTTTCATCATCAGACCATTGTAACCAAGCCCAATCTGTTGGACTCGTCAAAACGAATCGTATGAGCCCAAACTCGAGGGGTTTACTAGCAGCCACTGAAGAGTTCCACTATCCACCTCCTGGCTCTTTCTTCAGATTAGCTCCAAGATCCAGTATTATCATCCAAACCACATATACATACAAAGTTTCATTTCAATATGACAATTAGAAGTAGGTTAAAATTAATTTCCAAGACTTCTTTACGTAGTTAGTTGGTTACAAGTGAAGCTAATAAAATATTTTGTAAAAGAGTTGTTATGATATGCTTGTGATTGTAAAGGATTGACATCTATTGCACAGTAATTGAGATTCCGAGAAGCCTTTGAAAAGGAAAAGGAAAGCCAATTCCTAAGCCGTTAGACTACTACTCCCTAATTCTAAGCAACATTTATCAGAATATGTTCATACTAGCAGCGTTCCGCGGTTTTACCCGCGTAAGTCCCGATCCCGTGGGAATATCGGGATAAAAAGTAGCCTATGCGTTTATCTAGGTCTCCAGCTACCTACATACCAAGTTTCATTGCAATTGGTTCAGTGGTTTTTGCGTGAGAGTAACAAACATCCATCCATCCTAGCTTTCACATTTATAATATTAGTGGGATTAGTTAGCAAAGTTGAGGGAATAATATTTTAAGTTTGTAGTGGTTTTATTTATTATCATCACAACCATAAAAGTTCTCACTTCCTTGGTACCTCACCTTAAAAGTTTATTTTTAGCTTTTGGACTAAACGATAGTTACTTAAAGTAAATTGAAGTAAAAGTTTTGATGGCCTAGTTCCAAATGACTTATCTAAGATGTTCTTATTTACAACAATCCTGAACATAATCCTATTTTTTGCTTCTAAATCAACTGGAACAGTTAACTTTCAGCAAATGACGCGAACTTAATACTTTTGATTACACTAACTATCGGAATACGTAAGTTTGATTACCATGACTTTACATCCGTTAAGAAATCTACCAACAGCATAATTGAGCAAAACCCGACACGAACAACAACAGGAGTGATGTTTGCAAAAAGCAGCGCTGTCATTAGAAGATATTTTAATGTACAATCTCATACACAGCAGTGAAAATGAAGCATTAAATTTGACATGTAAGTAACCTCTTACATAAGTAACGTGCTACCATAAAGTTCTTGTAGCAATCACCGCCTGAGTATCATAGAATTATATGGCGAGCCAGGAAATGTCAGGAAATTAGAACTGAAATATCATCGCGTCGTAAATGCCGTACATTTTGCAACTCTTATGTGTATAACGTACTCATTGTGGCTTACGTATACGGAAGTATATTTTGTGACCTGGATCGGTTGGAGATGTTTGCATATTTTTAGACTTGTAATCTTGTTAACTCATATGACTATAGCATCTCTCCTTTCACCCTTAGAAGACTGGATAATTGGTGTGATAATTTATCTGCTAACTACGTCGTGTACTGTGGGTTCTTTTGTTATATAATGACAAACAGTTGTTCTGTATTTGGGATCCCTCTGAACTCTCCAGGGATAATAGCTCTGTGTAAATCCTTGATGGATAGGTGCAATTAGGCAGTTGTTCCTCTAAATTCGTTTAGCCGTAACGACGTGGTTGAGTAAGAAATATTAAACCATGGTTATCTATTTTTAATGAAACTGAGGATACATAATTATCTTTTAAAAAAGTAGCACCGACTTCAATGCGCCTCAAAATACGCAAATCGCTTCAAGTGCGGCTATAAAATTTGAAGAGTTCCCTCGATAACTCAGGTCCATGTTCATCAGATCCTGACCTGACCACCTGGGAAGTATACACTTTCACACAAAAGAAGAATTTTCCAAATCGATCCAGGCGTCTTTGAGTAATCGGTGAGCATACATTAAAAAAAATTATATGTATCAGTGGAACACAGAACCTCCTCCTTTTTGAAGAGAGAGCATCTCCTATGAGCTGAAAGAGACATGAATTTCTTTTTATTAAATGTGTCGAGATTTGATAAAAAAAAAATCATTCGGCACAATGCAACAACAAATGCTATCTCTTCCTTTCTTTGTGTCCTCTAGAGAAACAAGACGTGCAATTCAATACCTTCAATCAGTCGTTTACAGAATCGCTTTAGGAATTATGAACATAGTCATACTGAATGTAACAGTTATGATTGGTTTTAGTATCAGGAGAAGTAGCTTATATGAATGGCCTTTATAAGTATGACACCAGGGTATTTGCCAACACTCGGAAAGGTATTATTAACATCAGCAAGTGTGTGAAAAGTTAAACCTCGTTTCGTCTTACAAAATAAAACACCTCATTCATGAGTTTGTTGTTAACGTTTACGTAATTAACCGCCATTGTATTAATTGTATAAGCTGTTTAAAATGTGTAATGCGTTATACAATCGGCCACCTTCTTTTTTTGGGACGTGTGTTTTATTTTTTGGAATAAACAATCGATGTTATTGATTTAGTTTTGGACTTTAACCTATATTATCACAAAAGATATATACAATGGCAATTGTCTTTGCCTTGAAAGATGTAACGTTTGCCGAAATAAGTTTGAATCATGCCAATAATTTTACATTTTATAGGATTATAGTATGGGTCATTTTCAATCACTACATATTTTAAAACAAAGTCCCCCGCCGCGTCTGTCTGTCTGTTCGCGATAAACTCAAATACTACTTGAACGGATTTTTTGGCGGTTTTCACCAATAAATAGAGCGATTCATGAGGAAGGTTTAGGTATATAATTTGTTAAGGTTTTGTATAAATTGTTTGAAATATGATGATAATTGTTGAAGATGTCTCTGTTACCCGTGCGAAGTTGGGGCGGGTTGCTAGTATACTACTAAGACTAGCAGTTCTGCGAACAATAGCTCTCGCTAGCACACACTATAGTTTATTTATTATAAGAGTTTATAAAGGTTTTACACACGTGTGTATTTCGGGGAGACCCGACGGGGAACCTTTGTGAAGAAGTGAAGCGCGAAACGTGCGGTTGTAGATGAAAACGCAGCTATCTACAACAGCACGATCCAAAAGGACAGGTGTTAGCGTCGCAAGTCCAGTGTGACAACGGTGCGTACGCTGCCCTCCGATCACAAAATTTTACTCTTCATATTTTTTTCATACCGGGCGCCTTATATGAAAATCGATTATGAAGGAGTAAACTCCACAAAGTGTATCTTTAATAAATATTACTGCCATCCATAAAAGTTTTTTATTCTAATTATAAGAGTTTACCAGTTTAGGCTTTCAGATAGGTATATATTATTGCAGTCAGGGTTTTACCCTTGTCACCTTGACCTTTGAAGCCCCTCCCCCTTCAATTTTTTTTTATAGTGCATAGTAAATCTATCCAGTGTCATAACAAACTACATTTTAAACTGAATAGAATCTCATTTCGATAAAAAGATTTCCTTGCAAAATTACTCTCAATGACTGTTCAAAAAATTAAACTCATTTATCATCTGTAGACATGAAGCAGAAGCAATGAATTTATTACTTCAGTCATCCATCAGATTATGTCAAATGAGGCAACTTTATAGCAAAAATACGCATTATATAAGTTTATAATACCCGTTGTACATATACGTAAGTATTTAATGTATTACATTAGAGGTCAAACAACCATACTTGGTATCATTTAGACTTACATTTTAGCATAAATCTTGTTAAATATGGCAGTAATGTCTTGGAAAAATATATGGTTACTTTATTCTGGCCTACAAGTAGGTCTACTTCGAGGCCGTTTGACAGGCAAAAAGGACATTTATTTTTATTATATTGGACAAATATTTTTATTACTGTTACTTTCAAATATACAGAATGACTGCAGTTTGTATGTTTTTTTATCATTTGCTATAAACCCTTTGTTGTCAGTCAATATCATTAATTGTGTATATATTTTGTTAGAGATCCTAATAATAAATAAATAATACATTTGATTAATTTATTTCCATATTAATTATTAATTATTTTAATTTGATAAATATTTCAAATAAGTCTTTTTTGTATGTTATAATGAATTTATAACCCACTAATTAGGTTTTAAGTGTAGTATAATTATTGAAGTGAAAATTTCTTTAGGTACGACGTTGTGCACTTTTGCTATGGGGAAAAAGCACTGTCGTTTTAAGTTTTCAGTTCTGTCGGCAGTCCCATGACTGCCTACTTTTTTTTATCTTTTAGTTGACTACCGCCGCCCATGGGCATCTGCAACTGAAGAGTCACAAGTGCGTTGCCCGCCTTTAAGATGGGAGTAGGTGAAAGGGGGGAAGAGAGGGAACGGTTAGGGCCTCCGGTAACCTCACTCACTTAGCGAAATACAACGATAGTATTGCTTCACTACCGGTTTTCTGTAAGGCCGTGGTAAGGCTTTCCCACTTAAATCATATCATCCACACGCAGTGTTGCCGATAGTAAACTTGATCCATAGCTCACTTCAGCGTCGATAACTTCCCATTTCAAGTTTCCAATAACTTCACTTTACATAACGTTCACGAGTTATGAGTCCAAGTTACGACACATAATAAAGTTATAACACGATATTAATAAAATTATTTTATGGCCAGATATTTAAAGTAGGTACAGGCCAGCCTGTGTTAACTGTGAAAACTTAAAAAGTATAATTTTTTGAATTAAGAATACTTACTTAAAGATTCATGTGAGATGTCAATGAAGATGTAAGTTGAACACTAATAACAAAAAATAAGTAGGTATAAGAAATTTTATTACATGGTTTTTACAACTTACTCCCCTCTATGCTCTACACCAGTGTTTTTTAACCTGTGGGGTGTGTTTCTCGAGGGGTCGCAGGTGAAAAATCATCGAAGAGAACGTCAGTGCACACAGGGAAGAAGTGGCGAATGGCACTAATAATTTTAAAGTGTCGTTTGCCAGGTCTCGGCTTTCAAGGACAAGCCTTTTTATCCAGAAGACGTCAACACTTTGAGTATGAAATTCCATTTTAATCATGCTGTCAGTTGCTAAATCTATATGATTTTCTTTTATCTTCATTGATTTTAATTTCGCAACGAGTCCGCTATTATAGCGTGGGGGGTCGCTACATTTTTTAACTTTAAAGGTGTTTCGTATTCTAAAAGGCTGAAAAACTCTGCTCTAGTTATTCGGTTTCATCCCTAAATCTGATCCACCGTTAATATTATTATTATTTAATTCCTAAACGATCCACTATATAATTCCGAACGGATCCCAAAACATTCTTTATGAAATTAGTACATACAGTCAAGAAAGAGGGATTTTAAAATAAAACTCATCTTCTATTCATTGTAACAGTTATTATTTTAATATTTGTTAAGAAAAAAAAATCAACCATCAAATTCTGATACCCTAAAACTGATCCACTGGTGGATCAGAATAACTTTGTAAAAGGGGTTACCCTTTTTAACAAACTCTAAACTAATTTCAGAACTTATCGACGCAAACTCAGAGACAAGGATCAAGCATAGTCGCAGCGTTAAATTAGAATACTGATAATGTTTTCATACTGACTTATTTACTCGTAATCGTAAAGTTGTGAAAAAATTGATCGTGTAGTGGCGTAACTTTTACGGCACACTAGAAAAAGGCTGAAATGATATATATATATATATATATAATGCTTTAAACTCATTTATGTATTTATAATAGGAAGGAACGTGTTTTAGTTTGAAATTTATATATTCACTCGTCTCTTTTGTTTCGATTTAAATTTTAGTTCATCGGTATTGGTAAATATGAATGGTAGCTGCACTTTGAGAGCGAATACATGCACAAAATTGCTTTGAACTTACTTCCAAAATTCATTTTACACTTATTTATAAACTATCCAAAAAATAAACATCAACCAAAATAAAAAAAATGGGTAACCAGGAAACCAAACCCATCTCGTAAGAAGGTGTACTTCGCCAACGCGGTAGATGCCGGTAATCCCACTCGGTAACGATTGCGTACGAGTTGACTCTCGATTTCGTCTCGAAGGAATGTCGCCGGCCGACTCGATCCATGTTACCTGCCCGCTGTTGCTGATCCAAGTGTAAAGAGTCTGCGGTGCGTATTAGTTTTTTTTTTATGGTATAGGGGGCAAACGAGCAGACGGGTCACCTGATGGTAAATGACTACCGCCGCCCATGAGCACCTGCAACTCAAAACTCACAAGTGCGTTGCCGGCCTTTAAGGTGGGAGTAGGTGAAGGGGGGAATAAGGGACGAGGAAGGGAAAGCGGAAGAGGTAAGGGTTAGGGCCTCCGGTAACCTCACTCACTCGGCGAAAAGCAATGCAATCATTGCTTCACTGACGGTTTTCTGTGAGGCCGTGATATCACTTCGGTCGAGCCGGCCCATACGTGCCGAAGCATGGCTCTCCCACAGCAAGTATTAGTTCAGTGTTATCTTGCGAGCTGTCCTTAACTTGAATGAAATTTAGTTTTGGAAGAGTTTAGAAACGATATTACTTGATTATATTTCATTGTATAAAAACTAAACATTTCTTAAAGGAATCGTATAATGCCCGGTTCCTACAATCAAGAAACGATTCGTTTTGCTTACGGACGCTAAAATTTCGTTGAATTTTTAACGAAAACGTATTTTAAAACTTTGTATCGTTGTTTAAAGTGTTATATTAGTACTTAGTAGTAAGTAAGATCCTTTTAACTACGATCAAGGCCCGGTGTAATATAAAATCCCTAAAGCATTGGGTAGCAGAAAGTACCACAAGGGATTGGATTATGAGTTGTTATCTTTCGAATTTATTTTCTTTCTAACTATAGTTATTTTTATCTTCGATTAATCAGACCTTAAAGTTTTGAAAGTTTGTCCTGTCTTGCGGTCGTGTATCTTAATGAAAGTTACGGTTATTGGGAGCGATTCATCTCGCTGGATTTTTTTACCCGATAAAGACGTAGATCACCACCTACTTACGTAGTCAGCAGGCTTCGATTAAACTGAAGGCAACCTAATGTTATAATTTGATGGATAATCACTGCGTTATGAACTTTGAGACCGGGATCTAATCTCTCTCCGCTAAATACACCTTTGTTAAAACATTGGGGCCAGTAAACAATAATCATGCACATCGCGCACTGTATTCAAATAAAACTCAAGGATGGCTGACTTATCAAACTGTTATTCTGGCACAAGGCCAGCCAAGGCAAAAGAAAGTTTCTCAACGCACACGATATGGAAATGCTGAGCCAAGTGATGCTCAATGTATTTGTTAGTGCATGTGTCAATTCAATTTAATAATGTAGTCTTACCTTGTTTTAATGGAAATAAATAGGTACCATCTTTTTTTTTTATTTTCTTTTTCAAATGAATTACTCCTGTGTCGCGGGGGACTTTACAAACATACAAATAACGGACACAAAGAATTCCCAGACTCTGGTGGGAATCGAACCCACGACCTATGGCATAGCAGTCAGGTTCACTAACCACTAGGCCAACAGGCCAGTCAACCATCAGCATCAACGAAAGATTACAACCAATTTTAGCATAAATTAAATCATCCCGATTGAAATTTCCTCATTTACTAAAGTCCACAAGTGATACCGCTATGATTGTGTTAATAGGCACATCATATACCGGGTGGCCCAGAAAGACCGAAGTGGTGTGAATTCCTTATAACTTTTTTATTATAATTTTTTTTTTCTTTTCTTTTCAGTATTTTGTAAAGAAGACTTGGATAATTTATAATGGAGCAATACACAATTGAACAACGTGCCCAAATTGTTGAAATTTACTTTTCAAATCAACGGTCCATTGTGTTGACTCAGCGTGCATACCGTCGTCAATTTAATGTGCGGGTTGCACCCTCTCAGTCAACAATAAACCGTCTGGTTGCAAATTTTCGAGAACAAGGAGCAGTAAGGAACCTTCCTGGTCCCGGCAGACACCGAACTGTCCACACGGCTGACAATATTCAAGTGGTACAGGAGAGTATTCGGGAGGATCCAGAAATATCAACCAGGAGACGTTCGTCACAACTGGGCCTCTCAAGAACGTCGCTGCAGCGAATTTTGCACACCATAGGATTGTTTCCATACAAAATTCAACTTGTCCAAGAATTGAAACCAACAGATTACCAGCAACGACTTGACTATGCAATTTATTTCCAGCAAAAAGCACAAGAGAATCCAAATTTTATTCATAACTTAATAATGAGTGACGAAGCCCATTTTCAATTAAATGGGTTCGTTAACAAGCAAAACTGTAGGATATGGGCTACGGAAAACCCGAGAGTACTTCATCAACGACAATTGCACCCAGTTAAGTGTACCGTTTGGTGCGGTGTTTCTTCAGAAAGGATCATTGGCCCATTTTTTTTTGAAAATGAACAAGGTGTCGCCATTTAAGTCAATGGTGATCGATATCGGGCCATGTTGCAAAATTTTGTAAGGCCAGCCGTGGAAAACCATCCGCAAATATGGTTCCAACAGGATGGAGCCACAGCGCACACTGCGAGGGCCACAATGACTCTTTTACGCGACATCTTTGGTGAAAGAATAATTTCTCGTAACAGCAATTTTAATTGGCCTCCGCGTTCCCCGGATTTAACCGCTCCAGACTGTTTTCTTTGGGGCTATTTAAAAGGAAAAGTTTATGTTAATAAGCCTAGGACTATTGAGGAGTTAAAAACCAATATTCGAGAAGAAATTAACAACATACCACCGGAAGTTTTGCGAAAGGTCATGGAAAATGTGTTGGAAAGAGCACATTTGTGCGAAGCAGAATATGGCCACCACTTGCGGGATATCATTTTTAATAACTAATCCAAAAATATTCCCCATAAATTTAATGTATTTAAAAAAAAAAAAATTAAAAAAATATCTCTTAAATAAAAAGTTATAAGCAATTCACACCACTTCGGTCTTTCTGGGCCACCCTGTACTTGTGAGTTTTATCTTAGTCCTAGCAACCCGCCCCGACTTCGCACGGGTAGCACAGACATCTTCAACAATAATCATCATATTTCAATCAATTTACACAAAATCTTAACAAATTATACACCTAAACCTTCCTCATGAATCACTCTGTCTATTAGTGAAAACCGTATGAAAATCCGTTCAGTAGTTTTTCAGTTTATCGCGAACAAACAGACAGACGCGGCAGGGGACTTTGTTTTATAATATGTAGTGATAAATACCGCGAATAGATGAATTTTTGTTACGTTTTCACGCAAAAACGTCTGAACGGCTTTGGTTGAAGTTTGGCACACGGATAATTTATGACCTGGATTAACACATAGGATATTTACAGTGGTAAACAAGGTCCAGGCGGGCGAAGTCGCGGGCAAAAGCTAGTTATTAGTATTGTTTTTCTATACGATGATTTCGGGATCCAGTGACAATACCAACCTCAAGAAAATCTTTCGAGTTGAGTAAAATGGTGCATGCCATCCTATGTTGTTTTAATAATATTCAATTTATTTCCAGTTAACAATTGCTACGTCTCTCGTCAATAAATAACACAATCAATTAATAAGTATAACGTATTTATTAATTGAATTTTATGAAATTGTTTGATGATGACGTCACTAAGCGTCATTAAGCATACTGATTGTGCCGCTATCTAATGACCTAAATTCTAGTGATCGTCATTGGAACTAACCATGATTATGATAATATATGCACAAATACAAAGGCAGGCAAACTACATATAAAAGGAGAATAGGCACAGACTCAAACATTGGGATTAGGGGTATGTAGGTTGTAATTAATTCAAATAATATATATGGCACTTAAACGTACTCTTACAACTCGCACTCTTATAACTGATAGTAATTCGCATAGAATATCATTTTTTGGCAGAGAGGGAACGGGAGGGAACAAGTACTCTTCCGTCCCGCAGAAGACGGACCACCACCTGGTTTCGAGTCCGACATACCACCTTGCCGTTTGGCCCTGGTGAGGTGATGACCCGTGGAATGGAATATCAATTCTGACGTCACTTGTAAATTTATTATTACGTAAATTTTGCAAAAAAATTTATTCCCAGACTAAGGAGATTTCGCTTAACTTGTACAATTCTGAAAACAATTCCGATTTTTTTAAAATGTACGTACATTTTCTGTTATATTACATAACTCCCATCTATTTTGTAGTCAAAGTGTGTACATGTAGTAACGAATATATTTATCTTTCATTAGCAATAATACATTTTATTATCGCTTAACCCCATTTCGCCGCTGTCTTACACCCGCATACAAAACAACATATCACACCGAACCAGTAATGGTATAACCTTGTTGCAAAAAAATAAATTAAACCGGAGTAATCCGAAAACTCCGTAACATATCGATATTATATAACGACGGTGCAAAAGGTTTCATTTAAATAACTCGAGATAAAAATCATCTGTTACGTGGTATTGCGTTCTAGTAAATAAGTAATTAAATACTTGAATATTCATGATCCAGGTAGGAATACTTTTGTAACATAATTGAGAACTTTACCGGTGCAAGAGTTGCATGGCGAATTAAGAAATTTCTAAGTCCTTTAGCCGTTGTTGTGCCGCAGAGCAATCAGAGCAATTCCAATAGGCAATATCTTTACTGCACAAAATGTTACTATTTGGACTAGTGTTGTGTTTTTAGTAGCAGAACTGTATGAGGGTACAGTTGTAGGATTGGCAGCGAGTGAAAAAACTTATTCTTTTTTTAAAAGACAACTCCCGCATTAGAATTACTCCTGTGTCGCGGGGGACTTTACAAACATAGAAACAACGGACACAAAGAACACCCAGACTCAGGTGGGAATCGAACCCACGACCTATAAGCATAGCGGTCAGGGTCACTAACCACTAGACCAACAGGCCAGTCTAACTAGCGATACGAGACCGATAACTGTCCCATTTGGGTCTTTATGGGGACCTCGATTGTATGTTAATTTTGACTAGCCTGTTGGTCTAGTGGGTTCGATTTGAAGCCAAAACAAATAATTGTGTGATGAGCACGATCATTTTTTTGTGTCTGGGTGTAATTTATCTATAATATGTTTGTACTCGTATATAGTAATAAATAAGTATGTTTATCAGCAGTCTGGTTGCCATAGTACAAGTTCTGTCTAGAAACTACGTGTGTAAATAAAGAAAAGGTCTATCTGTTAGTAATGTAACTATATCAATAAATATTTACCGTTTTTATTGATTCGATTGAAAATGTATCGAAATATGGGAAAGGTTTTTGAACATTTTTCCGTGAATCCGTAGAATTGTAATCATGAGTTTTTCTAGTAACTAGTCTGTTAAATCTTTATCACAAGAAAATCGATTACTGATTATTTTAAATCCAAATCAGTAACATTTAATAAAATCCTTAGAAATAAAAGACAGTGCTAGGCTTGCTACAAATTTAATCATAGCACATAGATAAACAGCTTTTTCTTCATATAATACATAGAAACACCCGAACTAATTCAAATAGACATTCATGCACACAAATATTTGCTCGGATCGAAAATCGAATCTGTGACCCGACTGCTGCGACCCATATAAAAATGTTAAAAAGATTTTTAAGGTTTGCCAGAATACGAAATGAGATTTTTTATAAACCAGGAAGGTACTAATCTCAGGTTGCTCAGAGACAGTTACTTGACGGTAATATTGAACAAGTCGTTCTTTTAATTTTTTTCAATTTATAATTATAAGAACAATTGGCATAGGAAATGCTTTAAGATTCATTGCTTACGTCATTATACCTATGGTATATTGTTTTCAGTTCATTACTTGTATTTATTTATTAGCGGAATCAGTATTATCCAAACGACGGAGCTATTTATTACATTTCAAGTTGAATAATATCGATTTTTAGAATCAACACGACAACGTCAGTAATAAAAACGAATATAGTCTTATCTAGTTCTCAATTAATGGTACTAAAACCTTTTACAGTTACAACCATAAACAAACACTTTATCAATTACCTATCAGACAGCCAAAATATTGGAACCCGCATACTTTGTTTAACGTATCAGTCTCCTTCCTTACTACGGAAGCCGAAACGCGCTCTTCAATATTTTAACTAATAGAGCGGTGAGGCTCAAAATGGGGTCCATCTCTCCCTTCTTATGTCCCCTAAGAGTGAACAACGTAGGGCGACCGCAAATCTGGGGAAGGGACGAATTAAAAGGGCGACAACTCGAAAAGCGATTACCAACAGGGTTCGCGGAAGTATTTCGTTCTCGAGGATGACAACCTCTTTTCTCAAAATGATACGTAATGGTAAAGAAAAAAAAAACAGCAAAGACTGGATCTTATTATGGATAGAGCACTTATACCGCGTTCCTATAATCAAGAAACGATTCGTTTTGTTTACGGACGGTAAAATTTTCGTTGAAAATTCTACGAAATTTTACCGGCCGTAAGCAAAACGAATCGTTTCTTGATTATAGGAACGCGGCATTAAACTACTATCTAAGACTGACATCATTAGGAGGAAAAACGCTGAAGACAACAAGATTTTATATTTTGTATCGCGGATATTGCAGAAACAGATCCGAAACGAAGTATGTATTATGGATTGTATTTTACCAATGTGTTTAAGATATTTTTTTTTTGGAAATTATTTAAAAAAGCAGTGGACATATTAAAACATGTAATGATAGGATCTCAATGAGATATCAAACTTTTTCACTATCATTGACGCATCAATGATGTGTAGGAATTTAACACGCATAATAGATATCATTATCAGCATTCGATCTTCACATCGCACCTAACTCATTTGATGTTTATAACTTTTAATCTAAAGCCCTGAAATTTATTCAATCACCATTGAAATCAAATGACAGTTTCTAATTAATAATATCTATATGATCCAGTAATGATTTAAACATGACTATCGTTGCAAGTCATTAATATGCATAAGCCTTGGATTTCGCATTTTGATTGCTGTTTTTTCTTCTCTCTTTATACCAGGCAAAAGTAAAAATGATTTGAAGCGTGGAAGATGGAACTAAATTACATAATGCATATTTGTATTTTAAATAACATTAGTTGTGCATGTGTTAAGACTGCTTTTTAGTACTAAAAAGCAGCAAGTCATTTGTTTGAAAATTCAAGTGTCATTCATTTTTTTTTTGTTGTCTGTGACTTGTTAAAGCAATTATTAAAATATATGAAACATAAAAATTACATAACTATTTGGCAATTGCTTATAAATTACGTGTGCCTGGCAACTACAGTTAATTAAAAGAAGCTTTTAATTAGCGTTTCTGTGCCCTCTCTTTGCAATAAAGTAATTTCCTTTTTTAGACGCGTTTTATTTTCAATTTTATTAAGCTATAGGCAGTGCTTACTGACAACATGACTCAAAGATTTTCATACTACTCACAATAATTTCGTTTTCACATCCTAACCATATTGTAATTCTTCAATGGTAACATTTTAATTTCAAGCGTGGGTTCGTGGCGTCGCCGTGGACGTAGACCTGTTCGGACGCACTCAGTTAAACCTGTCGAGATGAAGCCCATTGTTCTTATGTCATTACATTGTTTAGAAGTAGTCGCCGGTGCATTCTGTTTTAAAGTGGTAACGGTAAAGAAATTATTTATTGAACAAATTGTTTAGACTTAGAAACTATAGGTACTCATTTTTCAGATAAATTTTAATTTTTTAACATAATTACCGCACTAAAAATATGACCATATCGTTAACTTTAGAATGTATGTACATAATTCAGTTCTTGCGTACTTACGTAATAGGGGGGGCAAGTCGTCAACCGGGCACGGGCACTTTGGGAATGTGAAAAATGGGAAAATTGGGAGTATATTGAGAGGGAAAGGTAGGTTAAAATGGAAGGTAATGGAACGAAGGCGATGGATTAAGGCATGTAAGCAACAGCTCAAGAAGGTCAGGGTAGGCGCCGGCCATTATAGGTGTTTTGTGTTGCCTGGAAGTCAGAGCCGTCTAAAACATCTGATGTCAAATAATATAAATTTGGTCATACGATGTAGAGCAGTAGCCTACTTCAAATGTGTTACTGAAATTACACATTATAATAACACTTAAAACAAGAAAGAAAGAAAGAAAGGAGGTGCCGAAATACCAATTGAGATGAAAAGCAGTTAAAAATCGCAAGGGGTTCTTTAATTTAAAAAAAACATCGAAAATGTGCTTCACATACTCATATAGGACTTATAGGAGTTTAAGAAATCAGATTTCTTTTTAATGTAAAAATTTTCTTTCGCGCCGGTAAATAATATAATAACTCCATACATCTCACACGCGGCCGTCTGATCCCAAACTAAGCAGAGCCTGTACTATGGTAACCAGACTGCTGATAAACATACTTATGTTTCTAAATACATACATATTATAGATAATAAATACATCGAATGTGTAAATTCTCACTGTATTATTATTTAACTCATTGAGACTTTTACTTTATTGCACTCGCATAATCTCCATGATCCGAGTACGGTAACACAAAGGAAAATTTATCTAATAAATATTCATGTACCAAGTAATGCCCATGTGCTAAGCAACAAGCAATAAATTATCAACAACGAGGTGTAAGGAATCTGCTGAGGTCACAGACCTCTACATCTGGATTAGGGACAATGGAGACGGCCAAACACCGTAGAGAAATACCATGACATTGATTATGGAACATTTGCTGCTATAGCTATAGTCTTGTACGGCTTTTATGTGTGGTATTTAATGTGAATGTGAAGTATTTGTTTTTTTTTAATTACAAAATCTTGACGAGCTTACAGAGCTTGTTGGCGAAATGTTAATAAACTATATCTTCATTATTTGTGAAACAAATGGCGTATATTTTTTAGTGCCTTTGGGTGTTTGACTGAACAAGTCACAGGACTAAACATTACTACGTATTATAAAACAAAGTCCCCCGCCGCGTCTGTCTGTTTGCGATAAGCTCAAAAACTACTAAATGGATTTTCATGCGGTTTTCACTAATAGATAGAGCGATTCATGAGGAAGGTTTAGGTGTATAATTTGTACCCGTGCGAAGCCGGGGTGGGTTGCTAGTGTTAAATAAACTGTTTGTATCAATCTATACTAATATTATAAAGTTGAAGAGTTTGTTTGTTTGGTTGAACGCGCTAATCTCAGGAACTACTTGTTCGAATTGAAAAATTATTTTAGCGTTGGATAGTCCATTTATCGAGGAAGACTATATAACATCACGCTAAGACTAATAGGAGCGGAGCATCAATGAAAACTGTTGCAAAAATGGGGAAAATTTATCTCTTATTATGTGACGCAGACGAAGTTGCGCATTTCATCTACTCGCATATAAAAACAAAATAAAGTCTTTTGAAGTTACTCTAAATTAAATACAAGTTATAGTAAAAATTAAGTTTAATTCCAATAATTTCTCTAATAAACATAAAAAATACACCCAGTAATTAAACTTATTAATTTGGAATTCACACAATCAAGATATCAATAACGGGTTTTAGATATCGTGAAATATGTTTATAATGATAACGAAATGACGAGATAGGAAATTTTCTAAATACAAAAATAACAGGTGCAAAAAATCATCATAACCGATACAAAAAAAATATCATAAATAAGTATACAAAACGTCTAGTTTCATTAGATTAGTTTTTATAAATGACTAGACGTTGCCGTAGTTTCACCCGCGCTTATGGTCACTGCTCCGCTCCAAAGAGTCGTAGCATGATGTTACATAGCTTATATCCATCCTCAATGAATACTCTATCCAATACAAAAATAATTTTTCGAATCCGACTGGTAGTTCTAGAGATTATCGCGTTTAAACAAACAAACAAACAAGCAATCAAGCAAAAAACTTTTCAGCTTTATTATATTGTTATATGTATTTTAGATGTGTGATTCGGGACTTAATCGTGATAATATTTAAAAGGTACAATATCTCTTTTTTAGCCGAGTCGTCTCCTCGTGACCACGATCGGTGCAATTCGATTGAAACGTCGGGTAAACAAGAGGTATTGTACCTTTTAAATATTATCGCGATTAAGTCCCGAATTACACATCTAATATGTATCAAAGACGCGAAAGTTTAAAAACAATTATTGTTACTAGAGATCCCGTGGTGGTCGAATTTCGACCATGGTTTATTTCATTGGCCAATATTAGTTGACCTGTCATTGTATAGACTTTTGTACCATGACAGGTCAAAATATATACTATTCACTCATAGCTGTATGTACCCGTTTTTGCATTTTTTTTAACTTTATAGCAAATATTGTTCAAAAATTTTAGCATTCGTCACTTCTTCTCTGTATAAACTATAAGTGTGCGAAATTTCATACTCCTCCGTCCGCCCAATTTTCGTAAAAAGGGATCCAAAGTTTTCGCTTCACGTATTAATATATGGATATGTAGTATAGGTAAAGAAGTGTGAAAGTAAATTTTATTTGAAGTCATAAATTTTATTTGAGTCGTAACATTAACACTCATAGTATAATTAGTTATTAATTCATTGTAACCGTTGCCTATGACTCACGTTACTAGCAATAAATAAAAAAAATATATAAACCAGCGTATCAAATATCTCCTATCACTCTCTATGCTCTGATAGCTTTTAAAACAGAGCACAGTGCCCAAAGATTGTGGAGTTTATTGACACAGTTCGTTCCGTCGCTGCTCTTGAAAATTGTTCGACCTTTGAGCTAGTCACGTCATACCATTTTGTTTATGAGTTATGATAGCTACGTAACCTAGACATTTCAAGATTTCAGATAACTCAGGACTTAAATAGTAACGGCAGATATGTAATGTAATGTATTTTTCTATGATATTTTCATTATATCATAGGGTTTTAGAGGGTCATTATTGATACTTAAAATGTGCATACCTACGCCCCACGGTTTCACCAGCGTAAGTCCCGATCCCGTGGGATTATCAAGATAAAAAGTAGCCTATGTGTTAATCTAGGCCTCCAGCTATCGACATACCACGTTTCACCGCAATCGGTTCAGTAGTTTTGGCGTGAAAGAGTAACAAACATCCATACATACACACATCCATACATCCTCACAAACTTTCACCTTTATAATATTAGTGTTACATAGGTTTTCCTGACTGAAATAAATGAATTATTATTTGACTGGCCTGTTGGTCTAGTGGTTAGTGATCCTGACTGCTGAGCCTGAGGACGTGGGTTCGATTCCCACTCAGGACAAATAATTGTGTGATGAGCATGACCATTTTGTTCTGTGTCTAGGTGTAATTTATCTATAATATGTATGTATTTAGAAATATATAAGTATGTTTATCAACAATCTGGTTACCATAGTACAGGCTTTGCCTAATTTGGCTTCAAACGCCTGTATGCGAGATGGGTCAAGTTATAATTATTATTTCTGTTTTAATATCTAAAAGTGGTACAGTAAAACTGGGCAAGTTAGCGCTCAGCTTTACTCATGGTACGTGTTAATACATATGTATGTTTTAACCATTTGTCATTATTAAACATACTGCATCTAAGATATACACCGGATTTCATTAATGAGATCATTAGCTTAGCAAATAGCTTTTTACTATTCCTACATTGATAGTAGAGAACATAACAAGTTAATCTCATGAAGTCGAAAGTTACCTTTGAGGTGTCTAATCTAAGGTCTTCGAAATTCTGTGCAGAGGCACTCCCAACGTGGGATTCAGTGATGAGACCTCTCTTTTCCGTAAACATTATGTTCAACAAGTTCCAATATTACAGGTCAACGACGTTACCAAAAGCAAAGGTAGGGGGTAAAAAACATGTTTAGAACTTTCTGCAGTCAGTATGGCATTTGTTTAATACTAGCTGCGCCCCACGGTTTCACCCGCGTAAGTCCCGATGCCATAGGAATATCGAGATAAAAAGTAGCCTATGTGTAAATCCAGGTGTCCAGCTATCTACATACCAACTTTCATCGCAATCGGTTCAGTAGTTTTTGCGTGAAAGAGCAACAAACATCCATACATCCACACATCCTCACAAACTTTTATGTTTATAATTTTAGTAGGTTCTGATGTTACAAGAACCCGTAAGATACAACGATAAGGGGTTTTCCAAATTATGACTCACATTAAAAATTAAGTTTGCCTATGTTCATAATCTACTGTAGGTTTACCGGCCGCGAATTGGTAAACATAAACATTGTAGTTCGCCGTTGAGTCATAACGAAGTTTATTGTTTATTTTGGTCGTCGTCCAAGTACTGCACTAAATATTAGTACGTTCACGTCGTTAATGTTGAATGGCCGATTCAACTAGAAATCTAACCTGACCTACGAGTCATCTCCGTGTTGTGCTCCCGTGATGGATCGGTTTTATTTTGTGTTTCAGGGCTTATATTTGTACTGCTGTTTATAACTTGTGTCCAAACATCCATACCTAAACTCACGACTTTCTTCCTTCGATCTAGGCAGGGACAACAGCCCGCAACTGGCTCTTGCATACCCCGTATGCATACCCCCATAACGTTTTATACAAGTCGGGTACTGCTGACCTGCCCTCTCATCACAACATAACCAATTTTATCAGCGTATGTTCTGGTGGTTGACCCCTACCGGCCTGCCCACCAAAGTTTGCCTAAATATACTTGTTTGGTCATACATTCCGCACCTCATTCTTTCTACATGCGAAAACCACTACATCATAAACTTTTAAGTTTTCGTCACTGCGTCGTCTAAAAACTATCTCTAATATTGGTAGCCTAAGAATTTTTCGACACAAATAAATTAACTTTACTTATAAATTAACTTATTGCAATCTCAAAAGCATTCAAATACATTAAATGCCAGAAGTACAAAAATGTTGTTATATGTACTGATAGCAAAAGCGCCTTACAGCATGTGGCTCGATGCGCCTCTGGTTCTTGCAGAGGTGTACCCGATAGTCTACAATATTTTAAAATTAATACACGAGTTAGATACTACATATAATATAAATCTGAGGTTGCAATGGGTTCCATCCCACAGGATTAAAAGGGAACGAGGAGGCTGACAGGATGGTTAAATTAGCAGCAACGAACGGTTCGGATATTTTCATTTTGCCACATTTTACAGACGTAATACTAAAATTTAAAAATAATTGTTTCAGTAACTTTAAAGAATATTTTGATGAAAGAAGCAAAGAAAAAGGAATATGGTTTAAAACAATTCAATGTCAGCCTCAACGAATACCTTGGTTTTACAGCTATAAATTAAGCAGCAGAAATTCAACATTAACAGATTTGATCAAGGTATTTTTTTAAGTATATTAGCAGAACCGACTGGTGAAGCGGCAAAATTTATGGTCGAAAATATGATTCTTGTTCACCAATGATAAGTATGTACTAGTTTTAGGTAACGCTGAGGCTCACATATCCTATGAGACATATGCCTCTAAATAAAAAAAGAGAAAAAAAAAACTTTAGAGCACAGAGCCAAAACTGCCAAAGATTCGATTGCCGTATGAGTAAACGAGGCCTCGGCCGGATGTACCAAAGAGCTGAAAGCAAAGGACCCTCTGCTATAGATCAGATTGGGTGAGGCCTATGGCAAGCACAGGAATAAGGCTAATTTGCCCGCCAAATAAAACAAAAGGCAAATACAACGGTCATCATAAGAATACTACTACAATTACATAACACCTTCATAGCAAACACCGGACGCTGGTTGTTAGTTTGACCAACTGAACTGTTTCTCATAACAAAATTACTGAATGAATACCTGTCTCTACTACTAGTACACACTTCACAACCTACCCAGATGTAAGGTATACCAACTATAGAATTATTATAAGTTGTGAGTGATACACGAACTTGGTATTGGAGTAATAGAATGTCTAATAGGCGAATCGTTTAAAGAAAACTCGCAGTTCGACCCGCGCAGGGGTCAACGAACTTGGGCTAAGCGCCGGCGCATTGTCTATACAGCATTCTATAAGCTGTTGTTTTGTTTCAAGGCCAGATCCAAGTGAATAACCCAGTATATTAAGTAACTTATGCAACTATTTTCTACTTTGTAAAAATTGTTCTATTTATAAAATAAAATCTTTGGGTCGGTTTTACAAACATTATGTTGTCAGTTAATACATATAACTATGAATAAGCATACGATTTCAATGTAAGCATAAACTGAATACAATAAATAACAAGTACTGTTAATTATATAAAATCAGGTGCTTTCAGAGGTCAGACCGGTTGATCGAACAAAGACCGCTTGTATTGAAGAATACAGGAATAGAAAGCAGATATGCTTATATGACATTCCATTTTGTTGAATGCAATGCTTTGTATTGATGAATATTGCATGGATAATTTAAAAATTTACAATAGTATTTTGTAGCGAGGTTGTATAACAAACATTCAATAGATTAAAAATAACAGGGCATCCTTATTTGGATCTTTTAGGACAACTATTTATGGATCACAAAATAATTGCCCTATGTGAGGATCAAACCCTCAACACTAAATAATAAAAAAAATACTTTTAAATCATACTATTACGTCATAAAAATATACAAGTACAATACATTACAAAAAATTCCCAACAATAAAAACCATTTTAATAAACTTAACAGTCTAAAAACTGATACAAAATAATGAAATGAAGCAACAAAATTGTGTGCATTATGGTTTTATGGACCTAAACCCCTAAATTTGACTATTCAAATTGAACTTTGAGATACAATATAAGGTTACGCACCCTTAAAACACCAGGCTTTTAAATAATCTTCTATCGTGTTGTTATAAACTCGTGAGCGTAATAATGAGCGAAAGCAAGTACGCAATAAAGGCAATAATAACAAAACGGTCGACAAAGGACGTTATCTTACCACGTCAATTTATAATGATTTAAATGTGCTGTGTTTTCATTGTTTCATACGTACAATGCCTATATCTGTAGTGTCCTAGGTCATGTGAGTGGTCAACATTCTGGACATGTATTTTAGAAATTGTTATCAGTATGCTTTTGTGTGTGATTATTATACGTGATATTTCGTAAGAATATAATGACGAATCTAGTCGTTTAGACAACGAATTACAATAATATATGTATGATAAAAAAATCAAATATTTGGATTGGAGGTTGTCCACATCTGGAATTTCAATTTGGCGATCATTGTTCCGATTGTTAAATCTACTTATGGATTGATAGCCAAGAGCTTCAATCATCGCCTTAAGAGGCTCGCGTTAGACGGCTAGATCAAGGGACTGATACAGAATGCAGTTCTCCTAGACACGTATTAGATGTATAACTCGAGACTTAATCGCGATAATATATAATAGGTACAATACCTTTTTAGTTTGGCAATCCGATCGAAACGTCGGGTAACATAAAATATATACTTTTTACGTATTATAGCGAATAAGTCCTGAGTGACACATCTAATATGTATCAAAGTCGCGACAGCTTAAAAACAATTATTGCAAACTCCTAGATACGGTCCGTATAGTGAGAAGGTTTCTTGTCTTTTGAGCCCTAACCGCGGGTGTCACGATCCCTGTACCCGATGTCGGTGGTCAACTTTTTTTATAAATATTTCTTTATGTACATATTTAAAAATGTTAATAAAGACTATAATAGATTCTGGGATATATTGCACAGCATTATTTAGACCCAAGCCAAGAATGACCTATATTATGACTTCTAAAACACCAATAGACATATTTAGATTTCTTTAAAAACATACAGATGCAAATTGACAAATTGATTAATACAGATATTTGTACTGAGCGAGTGGAGTCCTGTAGCTTTTTATAGCAGTTTTCGTATATTATCTTTTAAACGCATAAACCACACATTTTAGCTTTATGTACTTCTTCTACATATAAACCTTAAATATTCCAAATTCCACAATCCTCGGTCCTCGAAATTTGCTTAAAAAGTGTACAAAGAATTCTCTTCAGATATTAATATTATTAATATAATATAGACATTTATTATCCAGCGAAATGGTGTATTGTAAACAAAATTCTCACGATATCATCGGTTATAATAAGTTGCGATGGCAACCATGTGCAACGAGGTTGTCTTCGTGCGCGACAATTGGATGAAATATTTCGACTTAGTAGATAAAGAAGTAAGGTGGTGAAACCATTAATATAAGCAACCTATAAACAAATTTTGATACCTGCGGATGTGACTTCCAAGTACATATTCGATATGGCAGCCAAAAATATAATGAAAATAAGTATTTACTATCTTGATTGGGTTGTCATTATCAAATAATTAAATTTAAATAATGGCATATCTAAAATAAAAATTACTGATATTAATACTGATTAAAGACTAAGATCTTAACTTTCTGGGGTTACCCCATTCTTAAGATAAATTCCGACTTGTAAATATTGGGAATGCCCCATTCTAAAGACAAAAAATGACCCATAAGGTGATAAACCCTTTGAGTAACTTTCATCACTATGTTTAGTAATAACATGGCAAATATATATAATTTAGTTTATTATGGAACTGTAAAGGTGGCTGTAACAGCTGAAGAACGTGAGAAGATATTAATGAACATATTGACGTCATCGTGTTTAACGAAGGGAGGGTCAACGGACGGTGTAGAAACTAAATGTCTTCTGTAATACGTAGACCATCATTACTGTGAAACTACTTACGGAAAATAATAATACGCCAGGCTAAATTTTACACTTGTGCATAATTGAGTATTTTATTGTGCAAATCAATAACTATAATAACAGATTGTATGTGTATTTGTGTATTTATAGACCGAGGAACTACAATTTATTTTTAACAGGCTATTATTAGTTTCACTTGAAACCAACTAGATTTCACGATATAATTATATTATTGACTGGCCTGTTGGCCTAGTGGTTAGTGACCCTGACTGCTACGCCATAGGTCGTGGGTTCGAGTTCGAGTCTGGGTGTTCTTTGTGTCCGTTGTTTGTATGTTTGTAAAGTCCCCCATGACACAGGAGTCATTCCTAATGCGGGAGTTGTCTTTAAAAAAAAAATTATACGGGAATTAACGCGATCACGAAATATGTATTAGATACCTCTGATTTGCTTACGTTTCGAACAGGTTCCACTGGCCTTTACAAGTACAACAGATAGGGTTTTTTAAAGATGGTCTGATGATGAAGCCAGGAGGATAACAGTGGAACTATTTTTCACTTTTTAATTCATTAAAACCTATTTTTTTACTAAACTATAATTATTAAATAAATAGTATTTCTGTGTCTCAATTATTTCGAACTTTAGTAGTATGTCTTCTTCTATTATAGGGGGCAAAGGAGCAGAGGGGTCACCTGATGGTAACTGACTACCTTCGCCCATGGACACCTGCAACTCAAGTCACAAGTGCGTTGCCGGCCTTTGAGATGGGAGTACGCTCTTTTCTTGAAGGTTTGTTCCAGAGATTGGTTGTGCGAGGCAAAACATTTCTGGAGAACCGCACAGTGGGGGATTGCGAATTATCCAGGTGATGGGGATGAAAGTTTTGTCGCGTTGAGCAATAGCGAAATGCTGCGGCTGATATAAGTCCGAACAATTCCTCGGAGCACTCCCTATGATACATGCGATAGAGAATGCAGAGTGAACTGAATGAATCCTAGGATATAAATATAATCTAAGGATAATCTAATGATAGTAACGATTACACCTGGTCCGCAGTTTCTAGTAATAAGTACAAATTCACCCATTTCAATTTCTCAAAGGTGGGAATAAGTCCAGTATTTTCAATGGTTTTAATCTAACAATCTATTGTCGATTACATAAATGCATAGTTGATAAGTAGGTGTAAATAAAAGTAATACAATTAAAATCTATTTTGTTTTCTATTCAGTTGCCTGTCCGAAATTCTCGAAGTATCTGAGCCGTACAGCGCCGTCGGTGGTCAAAATATCAATTCACTGAAACTGGCACTCGTATACTCAATTAAATGCATTGAAAAACATAATTCACGAACTAAATTGGCCATTGTTATCAAACGAGATGCCATAAACTTTAATCTTTAAGCCATTCAAAGACTTTCTACCGACGGACCTTAAGCAAAAAGTATTCCTATTGTTACATACACGCACGTTGTTCATTCACTTGATTTTTTACACCTGCGGTTCTACCATCGTCTACAGTCTCATTTACATCGATTTCGTCTGCATCGTCAAGTTGTTTGGTGTCGAGTTTTGTTTTCTACGGTGAAAATGTTGTGAGTTCATGTAGATACGGTGTTAGAAAGCGTGGGCGATTCGATAGACAATTAATAGCAACATCGGTTGTATGTTAGAGATCTGCTTCTTATAGTTGCTATTGTTCTACCGGTACGTTTAATTACCGGCGAAAGTCTAACGAGAGTGTCGCGTGAAAGTTTTGTACACACGACGAATCCCACGTGCATTGTGAATATTTTTTTATGTAACTTTAGTAGGATGTCGTAATTTTTGTTTATTATGGAATTGCTGTGTGCAACTGTTAATGTGATGCAATGATTATTTAATGATGATGTACACAAAAAGGCATAATTGTATTGTTTGTGAATTTTTACTTCATGATATTTTATACTTCCGTGCATTGATTAACGATTTACTTTCCAGTATTTCACTTGTTCTAACATCCTTGTTGGGTAAATTAAAAACTATATGGAAAATATTTTATTGTCTATTGTTTGGAACGCAATGTTTTATTTATTACCGTCTGGTGTGCGTATTAAAAGTTATCAGAATACAGGAATTGTAAAGATAAGATTGTTGTAAAACGCAATGTTTCCTTGTTTTATCTATATATTAATACGTGAAGCGAAAACTTTGGGTCCCTTTTTATGAAAATTGGGCGGACGGAGGAGTATGAAATTTCTCACACTTATAGTTTATACAGAGAAGAAGTGACGAATGCAAAAAATTTTTAAACAATATTTGCTACAAAGTTAAAAAAAATGCAAAAACGGGTACATACAGCTATGAGTGTCCAGTATATATTTTGACCTGTCATGGTACAAAAGTCTATACAATGACAGGTCAACTAATATTGGCCAATGAAATAAACCATGGTCGAAATTCGACCACCACGCGATTTCTAGTTTATATTATTATGTGGAATGTGGACTCAACAATCTTATCATTTAAAGAAATTTCGCAAGAACTGTGTCAGAGGCCTAATTTACGATGGCGATGTTTTGAATATGTGTAATAACTGGCGTGCGGTGGGATCAGTCGCATGCCCGAAGGAAGAAATAGCCATCTCTGTAGCACCTACGACTGCTTAAAGTACTTAATATTATGTTTACTATAATACGTAACAGATAAAGCAGTACAGTAATCAGGTATATATTTTTATTATTAAATAGGTCATGTAAAATCATACCGTCAAAGTTTAGATAAAGGCTACCAAAAATATTAAAAGGAATCCATATATAAACGAGATAGTATAAATTACAATTTTGCCTTCGTAGTTTCGTACGTGTATCATAAATTATGATACACGTACGAAAAGTCATTATGATTCATAATGACTTTACAGTATGGAAATCCTAAGCCACAATTTATTGTTGATTTGTGGTTAAGGCTGCTTGACGTAACTGGCAGTGCTGTAGTGTATGGGACCGAACAGACTAGGTCATAGTAATTTCTCATTCATTTCTAACACTTTTCCATAAACGTATTGAGATTTGAAATTGGTAAACCCGAACCTTAGAAGTTTTTTGTTTTTATAGGAATTTACGCGAAAGTTACTTCTTGCCAGCAGCATATTAAAATTCAGTACAAAGAATTTATGTCTGATACCTGTAGTTTTATTTTTTAACTAACCCTGCAACATGTCATTAACCTACAAAGTAATGTACTAACACTAGCATAAAAGTAAAATGATTAAGTAATACAAATGTTTTACTTCGTTGCGCTTGAGCTCTGTTAAGTTTTGTACAATAAACTACATTTCGTCTCAAATATCTTCCACAAATTGTCTATTATTTCTTCTACGGGTAGCGCCACAAGTGTCGACACGCGGTAAGAGTGTGCGAAAGCTCTCTTCGAAATAATTGAGTTCTTCGTCTACATGGTCACTCACCATGAGGTGAGTTGAAAGACAAACAGACGCCTATTCCATTACTCATAAAAAAAATCTTTGGAACCCCGGTGTAAACTATAGACAATACTTAATGTCATATTTGAAAACGAGTGTCATTTCTGACGACCGGTCAACCTTACCTGTGTGATTTTTTTTATATTTCTTCACTAGGAGCCCGCCCGGCTGTGTCCGGATCTAACAATAATCTATCTTCTTTATAATATCAGTATAGATTATTAAAACTTACACTACTAAAACATGACATTTTAATTTGAAGATAGAAAAATGAGTGGCTGTGTTTTTACTGCGAACACAGTCTGTAATATACCTTCAGATTTTCAAAGGTGTAACTGTCTAACAAAGATACATAGCTTGCTAATTATTGATTAGGACCATTGCTAATACTTTTACACCACGAAGATGTTTCTTTACCAAAAATAGACTACGAATATATATTCTGATTTGTGCAGTCATCAGCACAACACTATAGGACAGGAATTTAATCGGATAATAATATTACATTCGGCTGCCAAATATCAAGCACCAAACAGGGTTCATATCAATATTCCGGCAGTTATCAGACATCGGTATTTTGAGTATGTTTGTATGTTGGCTTATGATCATTGATGATAGCTAGATTCCAATAATCGTAATTACTTCCTACCCGACTTGTTAGACAGCTTTATGGAAATAAGAACAAATTCATAGGGTGCGAGAACAGGATTGTTTTTTTTTCATAACCTCGCAACAGCAGTTGTGTGTATAGTGCTTTCGATATGTTCTTGATAGCATATAGTTTGAGATGATGGGCTATGAGCCTTCAAATGAGGCCTATAATTAGCCGCACACTCTTCGGGAATACTAAGGCATTATTACGTATACCTACGTGCACCCAGTATATTTTCATTTTCAGCCCCAAAACTCTCTTAGGTTGTCCTTCATTACTGACAAGAATTTAGTCTCATAGGTTTAAAAATTAAAAGGAGTAGGTAAACATTATGGTGGTGACCACCTTACGTTACATTACTTACATGCTTAAGATCTCGTGAGACAAGGCTAATTCCCTAATAAGGTCCTTTAAATATAAATAAACTTGAAATCCGAGCAAATTCCTCATCGTAGACAACCTTCTTGCTTAATAGCAGAAGATTTACTTTAAAAAATACATCGGCTTTCCATATTAGGTCCAAGGCTAGCAAGGGCTGATAAAAACACACTATATAAATTTTCGTGTCCTATACGCTAAATCTGTAATGCATATGATAACCGTGTACGTGTGACAAAAACATGTTTTTAAACATGCCACATGCAGCTGAAGGTTGCGTTGCACAAAACAAGTGTGAACAAACATTTCACATGTCGGTGTCGTCACGTCTCTTCTCTTAGTGAAATATTTCTTACAATACAACTATATCCTAAACAAGAGGTCCAGTACAGTCAGCTTCTGTTCTTTATTTACTAACAGATAAGAGAAAAAAAATATATTCTTAAAAACCATGGGGTCCAGACAGGATAAAAAAAACTAATGTCTAACTCCAAAATCTTTTTAGGAATATTTTTTTTTCTACTGTTATCTGTTAGTTTTTTTTATATTATGTATAGGGGGCAAACGAGCAGACAGGTCACCTGATGGTAAGTGACTACCTTCGCCCATGGACACCTGCAACTCAAGAGTCACAGAATAATATAATATCGTGGAAATATCCCGATAAAAAGTAGCCTATGTGTTAATACAGGTCTCCAGCTATCTACATACTAAGTTTCATCGCAATCGTTCAGTAGTTTTTGCGTGAAAGAGTAACAAACATCCATACATCCTCATAAACTTTCACGTTTATAATATTATAGAAACCTAGTTTCTGTTTTTAGTTGTCCATATAATAATTTTACCACCTTAAGATAAGGATAACGTGACCGTACACATACCGTAAGTGCCTAAAACATAAAGCACTACACTTTATTGCCATGTGGTTAAGTCTTCTTAACGTAACTAATAACAAGATAAGACGTGACTTTATCGAAGGCTGAATTTGGTTTACAACCCGATTCGAATATTTGTACTCGTTACTGTCAAGAAAAAATCACATTGAAATCTGAAAACGCCCAGATCTAAGTTATGAGTTTTTCTTCTAACAAATTTACGTATTAATAGGTAAAAACCTAAAAAGAGCCGTTGGAGAGAGATGAGTTATTCCAATGGATGATTGCAATACCAACACAGTGCTATGTTTCGCTGGTTAGCAGGTTGTACGGGCGATTGGACCCCTCGTCTCAAAACCAGGGATGTTATAGAGCGTAACCGTAACCGAAACTATCGGATATTTGAAATAAAAATCTATCCGAAACTGCAACCGAATAATAAAGTAAAATTAAAAATTATAATATAAAAGTTTCGATTTGTTTGAAGTCTAAATGAGACACGTTATGACAGGTTTTTATTAATTCTAAAACGTATTTTTGGTTTTTATATTTCGATTTTAGATTGATAACACTTAAGAGTAGCTATAATACTCGCTTATAAAGCTAATCGTTTTTTATTTTTTCGTGATTGTAGTACCAAATGATAACCTAGAAATAAAGGCAAATCATTTATTTCCTATTACAATTCCTTAAAAACCTAATATCCTTTATTGAAATTATCCGAAACTATCGGATATTCCGAAATAATTACATATCCGTAGTCGTAACTAAAACCGGTATAATATTATTCATATATTCGATTACACATCGAAATTTCATATCCATAACATTCCTGCACAAAACTGCACAGTGTATACTTTATTGTTAACTAGCAACCCGCCCCAGCTTCGCACGGGTACAAATTATTCACCTAAACCTTCCTCACAAATCACTCTGTCTATTAGTGAACACCGTAGGAAAATCCGTTCAGTAGTTTTTCAGTTTATCGCAAACAGACAGACAGACAGACGCGGCGGGGGACTTTGTTTTATAATAGTGATTTAATGGTGCTCTCAAGAGTAAAATGTACAAATGTATAATATATGTAGTTGATGTAAGTGAAAATTGACGTAACTGTTCCAGTGTTTATTGAATAACGTAAGATTGTGTACGCATACGTATATCGGTTCATTTGTTTGTTTGTTTTACCGCACGTGGATCGATATCATTCGATGTTTGAATTTGCTCTATTTGGATTTGGAGTAAGACGCTGTTTATTCTGTAGTAAAATTTAGGCTTGATTACTGATAGCGTCTTTTGGCGATGGAAAGTGGCAAAGGATATTGCTTGCAACCATTTTGTAAGAGAGTAAATGGTCACAGTAAACTAAATTATTTTGTAATACTTGTAGTGTTATTTGCCGAGCTGGCAAGGCGTAGAATATTAAGTTTTTTAACCGACTTCAAAAAGGAGGAGGTTCTCAATATGGATGTTTATATATTTTTTATGTTGGTGTTTATTATATTCGGGCATAATTCTGTCATATATACACGGATTTACAAAATTATTTTTTGTTCGAAAGAGGTTTATTCCGAAATGGTCCATTTAATTATTCTGCTTGAACTGCAGCCGGGCAGCCGCAGAAGACCACAGACAGATAACCAGCACCATTACTACTACATAATGTACAGAACTCTATAGGATATACTCATAGTTAGCAAGATGCGTGTGCCGCCACTTATGTTGAGAGTGTTTATGGCACCATACAATATATATAATATATATGTACAGTGTAGTCTAGCTTATAGGCACACCGATCCAGGCTTTCCAAAAGGGCTCCGTGTGCTTGTTATTGTATAAAAAAAAATGATCGGGAAGTTCACTTTTCTAACTTCGAATTTTTTACGTGGGATAAACAAAGGTACGTTTGCCACGATATCTGAGATCCACGCGTGTGCATGCGCGGTACTTACATTAAAGATAAAAATTTAAATATTATTAAAATTTATACGAATAGTACGTTATCTGAAAGTAGGTTATACATAAATGTTATTCACCACGGTTAAACAAGATTGATATACGAAGGCCACTTTACTGCCTACTAATATGTGACAGTTACGAAACACGCATTAACTTGACTTTAATGAAATAACTTGACACTTTACCGTTACGCGATTACCTATATCTTACCTTATATTATGCATATGAAAGTGAGAAACAAAATATGCTTATTCCAAACCAAGTAGCTTAAAATTATACAAAGAAAATTCATAATTGCTACATTTGGAGCGTAACATTATGTGATAGCGAGACGTAGGAATTATGGAAAATAAATACTATAAGTACGGAATAAAAGCCTTTTTTCATTTATTTATTTTCCAGGCCAAGATAAGCCGAAGAAAAAAAAATTGAAAGAACTTCACAAGGTACCCTATGTAATTTTCTGTACATCTGACAAAATTTATGCAAAACTCCATGATGATCGGTTGAGTAGTTAAGGAGTAAACGTTACAAACAAACAAACAAACATACTTTGACATTTATAATATTAATGTTTGTAATATGTTTCATAATTTAAATCAATTCAAATTTCAAATAATTAATTCTAGGTAAAAAAGACCGTATTCCAATTAAATTGTAAGGAATGAAACAAGACAATAATTAGACATACTAGTACGTCATTATTTCATCAGGGTCATGACTATTAAATATGTAATTACGTGCAGGGTTAAGAGTTACTAAGAGAATTAATTATATCATGCCACAAACATCCGTAGCTAACTGAAGACGAATTACTAACCAAACTAATGATATTCTTATTTTGCACATTAAATCTTTAAAACGTTACAAACAAATTTTCATGCATAAAATTATCAAATTTGCATACAACAATTGATTTGACAAAAACTTAAACTTTAGACCTTGAAATTCATTGCAAAAAAAAACAAGGAAATATACAAGACTAGGTCTTTTTCACAGGTCCTCTTGCGTCAGCGCACATCGTTTAAGAACATATTTAGTTCCATGTTACTGACTTAAAAATATAAGTGTTTAAAAAAATGACAATATAACAACTACCAACCATCGAGTGAAAATTCAAAACATCCAAACTCTTACTTTTCAACACAGATCTTATAAAATACCAACAACCTACAAAAAAAAATAGTTTTTTTATATATCGCACCCTCAGAATGAAAGTGACCTAACTCAAACAATTGGTATAGGTCACTTTCATTCTGAGGGTGCGATATAAAATGTACAGTTAAATAGCGTGATCAACGAAAATGACCGATGTATTATAGCCTGACCCTTTCTTACTCATCCATCGAACTCTTTTTCTTCTCAGAATTTTAGAGTAGGCTTTTCAATGTCAGGTAATAGCAAAATCAGAAGTTTTAGGAATTTTGAATTAGGTCATTTTCATTCTAAGGGTGCGATATATGTATAATACAAGTAAGCATACAAAAATAAAATTAAAATGAATGACGTCAATTCAAACCACGGACGAGACAAAAAGCGTTAATTTCAGCTTGTCATTTTAAACAGCAATTAGTTGTTAATAATGAGAAGCATTGTTCAAAGTTTCTCACGGATAAGATGGCGGGTTGAGAAGAACGAATTTTATCGTAACTTCGCAGAGGTTTTACGATGTAATAAGGCTGCCTGTTTTGATTGTGATTTTAAACACGCTATAATTGTAACAATTTGTATATGATTGGAAGTACAGGTGCTTACGTGAGATGAAAGCGAAAAATATGAAAGAAAAGGAATGCAAGAGACAATGAATCTTGCTTTTCGGAAAGACAACCAAAAATGGATTTTGATATAAAAACATATCCAGGTGAGTGAAAAGTGGTACCTGTGATGACCATAAATGAGCCCTTTAAGGCGAGGGTATCTTATTAATGGCGGTTTTTAGATGTTTTACTTGTAAATGACGCGTATTAAATTCTAGAGAAAAAAAACCACCTACTTTTCCTTTACTAGACAGAATAAAGTCTAAAGATCAAGTCGAAACTGTTATGTGAAAAGAATATTATTTTAGCTTTTTTAGTTTTGAATTTAATTACATGTTGTTATCATGATCTAAATACGAGTTAAAGATCGATGAATTCGTTGTTCACTTCTACCTCTAACATCTCAGCGCGTTTTGCTCAAAGTCAATTTAATCCCGAGCCGAATTGAGAGGAAGTGCTCGGATACCCTCGCCTTAATAAGTACGAAATTTAATGCGCGTGCAATGGCTTGTAGTTGTGTGGCAGAAAAACATGCACCTATGCAGACTGCGAGGCCTTTCCAACAGCAGTCATCTGTTTGAATGCGACTGCTACAAACATACTCAGCCCGGCAATCTACTTAAATATAAGAGCTACTCATGCAAAGAGTCTCCTAACCGTAAGTTAAATAAGATGAACAAAAAAACATGCAGTAATAATAAATACATTAATAAGATAAACCGACCAAATGCATATATTGACGCATATATTTAGCTGCATAATATGAATACTTGATCAGGTAAGACACTAATGCGGTAAGAAGAAATACAGACGCTCAGCTGTAGATCAGCTACATTTTGTTCAGCATTTTCATGTGGCGGTGGCATGTGGGGTGAAGAAAGGCCGAAAACACGCTTTTACATTAATCATATCACTACGGATTAATTCATGCTAAGATATGCCATATCATGCTTGTTTAGTTACCGCTATATTAATATATACCAACATAACAGTACCGTATATTACCACTGTAAAAGCTCTCTGATACAGGCAAGAAATGTACACTAATAAACGCTAGGTCACAATTAAAACCTAAATATGGAAGCGCAGAGAGAGTGGAATTGATTGAATTAAACTCACG
Organism: Euplagia quadripunctaria; assembly: GCA_963859945.1. Taxonomy (NCBI): domain Eukaryota; kingdom Metazoa; phylum Arthropoda; class Insecta; order Lepidoptera; family Erebidae; genus Euplagia; species Euplagia quadripunctaria. Next base: position 4,159,481 of record OY982562.1, on the reverse strand, counting down.
GAGGGAGCCCGGCCCTTTGACGGGATCTGTGTGCAGTGCACACATCAATTTAGGTAATTGAACGCGCTACTGGCAGGGACCGAGATTGTTTTAGTTGAAAAAACAAGGTGGGTAGTCGAACATTTGTTTTAGTCGTGTACATGGAAATGATTTTAGGGAAGGCACTGTTTTCTCATGGAATATTACTTTATGGGATGCTATTAAATATCTGGCAAACAGATAAAATATTTTATGCCTTTCAATTAACTTCGAGTACATAAACTACGGCTAATGTCTATAACGGTTTTTAACCTATAATTAGTGAGAATAAACTATAGTTAGTTTTGTTGCCAGTGGTGAGAGCCGTAAGCTACATAAGGCAATAATAGGAAGTTATTTTTAAGCATGGCATTTCATGAATTTGGTGTCAATTCAAGACATATTACGCAATGCAAGAGTCAAACGTATTGATTTCTGAAATGATGTACGAGGGGTGATCAAAAAGTAATGATAAACGGGTATTTCTAATAAAGATAAAAATCCAAAAAAAATTGTTTTCACTTCTTCGGTCCTTCACTACTTCCCACCTAAAAAATTGTATAAATAGGACATCATTTGGAGGAGCTACATTCATTTGAATACCAGCAGTCGGAGCGACAACACGAAAATGGAGAAACACGAAGTGAGATGCGTCATCAAGTACCTCTGTTTGAAAAAAATGTCTACCAAAGAGATACACGCTGATTTGGTGGAGACACTGGGGGACTCTGCTCCTCCATATTCTACGGTGGCACGGTGGTGCAAAGAGTTTAAGCTGGGTAGAACATCCACAGAAGATGAACATCGCGAGGGACGCCCAACCTCGTCCCTCACTGAGGAAATCGTGAAAAAAGTCGAAGATATCGTATTAGCAGACCGAAGAGTAACCATCAGACATTTAGCTGAGGTCACAGGGATCTCATATGGCAGCATCCAAAGCATTTTGACCGGCAAAATGAATATGAAGAAGGTCTCCGCGCGTTGGGTACCGAGAATGTTAACGGACGAACAAAAGAAAAAGCGAGTTGACATTTCAAGAGCCAATCTTGCAAAGTTCCAAGCTGACCAAGAAAATTTTTTGTCTCGATTTGTGACCATGGACGAAACATGGATCCATCATTTTGATCCTGAGACCAAACAACAATCGATGACTTGGAAAAGGCCATCCTCACCGACGCCGAAGAAGTTCAAAGTCTCGAGCTCGGCGGGCAAGGTTATGGCGTCCGTTTTTTGGGATGCTGAGGGAATCATAATGGTTGATTACCTGGAAAAGGGAGCTACTATAACGGGCTCCTACTACGCTGATCAAATAAGACGACTGCGAGAAGCCATAAAGGAAAAAAGACGGGGCAAACTCCGAGCGAAAGTCCTGTTTCATCAGGACAACGCACCTGCACACAAAGCCGAAGTTGCGACGGCTGCCATTCGAGAAGCAGGCTTCGAACTGGTCGAACACCCACCCTATTCTCCAGATTTAGCCCCCAGCGACTTTTATTTGTTTCCTCGGCTCAAGGAACACCTCAGGGGCAAGAAATTTGAGGATGATAGCGAGGTTATGGCTGCTGTAGAGGCATTTTGGGAGAGCCAAGATAAAGATTTTTTTTTAAAGGGTATTTTAGGCTTAGAGAAACGTTGGACTAAATGTATCGACTTGTTAGGAGACTATGTAGAAAAATAAATTAAATTTAAACTAGAATCGTTGTTTTATTATACTCATTATCATTACTTTTTGATCGCCCCTCGTATACATTTTGGCCGCTTTATGTTGTAATTTTATAATAATAATAATAAATTGACACATCTCACACACGGCCGTCTGACCCCAAACTAGGCAGAGCTTGCACTATGGTAACGAGACTGCTGATAAACATACTTATAATATCACTAAATACATTCATGTTATAGATAAATTACACCATGACACAGAACAAATGATCATGCTCTTCACACAATTATTTGTCCTAGGTGGGAATCGAACCAAGAGGTCAGTCAACAGTTGACACTGAACATTTAAATTAAATTTCTAAGCGAGACAGGCTTTTAAAACATTGCCCGTCAGAGCAAACTCTCTGGGACACGTAACGATGTCAATGTCACCTAACAATCTTTGTCTTACAAAGTTCATCCAGAATTCTCTCAGGATCACGTTTCAAGGTGGTCTAAATAATTCAATGCGAAGTTAAGCTCTTGTCGGGAAAGTTTAACAAGGTACGTACAAGATATTAATTACAAATTACTGTTCAAGAAATGGGGCGAGATATAATGCCTAAACTTTGTATTTCACTGTACTAAAAACTTTTAAAGTTTATAATAACAAGTTTAAACGGATTTTTAGCTTGTTAGGCAAGCTTTATACAGCTAAAATTAAAATGTTCGAAATGGAAAGACACATTATCAAGCCTATGCTATCTCAAAAATAGTAAAAACTTCAAGGCTATTTGATACCGGTATCATTGTATCAGTATTTATCACCCTAGATTTGGTACGACTTACGTAACACGCACATATTAATGACGATAAATCTGAAAAATTAAAATTGATTAATTTTATAAAAATACTCTCAATTACAATCTAATAAGTAGTCCAAATATTTATCAATACAGCATACACATAATTATAAAAAAATACCTATTTAGCAAGGGTTAAATTCTTTTGTTGACTGCAACCGGATTGGTAATTCTCGCTGCCAATAATTGTAAAGCGAAATAGTTGATTTTTTCCTTTCAGTGCTTGGACGCACGGGAATTACATACGGATTCTTTCCGTCAGCGTTCACTAACTTTTGCCACAACTAGTGGCTTACGTTAAATGTATTATTTTCCTTTTTAAAACAACCCAAAGCGTTAACACATGTCGAATGACTCGTTGTACATCGAACACATTTTCTTTCATTCGTTGGTAACGAATGGACTGAGAATTCTTAGCTTAATAATATTTTTATAACTACAATATAAGCTATTTTTGAGTTCTTATTCTTATTTTATTAATAAGAATATTTCTCTTGTCAAAGACTCGTCCAAAGTATTATTGGATAAAAAATCCAAGTACTTATCTGGCATCCGAAGCGAGTCGAAAGTGGCATCAACAACGGGCACGGGTTCCATAACAATACATGTAACTTGTGCGTAATTGCGTATGATTAAGTAATACAAAACTTATATGATATAATAGCTGGTATTCTGCTAATTTGACATGTTTGTGGGTGAATAACCGTGATTGCTGTAGTGTTTAGTAATTACGAAATTGAATCCTTTACTATTTACTCCTAACAAGTTCATGTGCCAGTCCACTTGCAATCAAGGCTTTATATTTCAGGGCAACAACGTTCCTGGAAAGAGAAAGAAGGAAACGACCTGAGGTTACTCAGGTCGTTTATGATAGGTGATACAAGAACCACAAACCATGTGCCATATGTATATCACTAGCAAATACGGTCTAAGTATATGTGTTTCCACCCTTCGATGTGTTTACTCACCGACCTATCTAACGGTAAACTACTACACTTTGTGTCCAGTGTTATGCTGGCAGTACAATAAAAACGATGTTCTTACCGACAAACGCAAAGTACACCTTTATTGCGTGCTGACAGACCAATTAAAACAATGTTCCTACCGTCAATCGCAAAGTCGATCTTACACTTCATTCATAGAATCTACAGAACTAATAACTTACCGCAATTGCCAATATGAAACATAGGTATCAAATAATAATAAAAAAGACAATAAAAAAACATTCGCAACTACATCAGTAAGTCGACTTGATTCCCAGTTAAATTACAGTCACATCGGCAGGTAAAAAAACAGCGGCACAGAACTTCAATTTTGATTAAAAGTTACACCGCAAATCATAAAAAGTGGCATGTCGAGCACGCCGCGATCCGATACGATTTATTTACAGAGCAATTTCTACGCAACGCTAAAAACGTGAACGAGATTGCAATCGCTTTTAAATTCCCGGTACTGAGAGCCCATACTTTTGCACTAAACATTATTAGGCGTACGTGTACACTCATTGGGGGTGGTATAGTCCATTAAAATTGTCTTCTCGAAAACGTAATACCAGAATGGCCTTGATTATGTTTACCCCTTGGTTTTTCATATTATTATTGGATGGATTTTAGCCGCGTTCAAGAAGCGGCTACATTAATACAGATTCCTACATCGGAGAACTGAAATATTGATAAACCTTTTGAAATATGGAGATTATAGCTGACAAAACGTAGTCTACAGTTATCAAATGGGTCATAAATTTGAAATTGTATAGGTTTTGTAGGTTCAATAGCACCGGGAATTTATGTATATGTCCTCCTGACGAGGGTATATACAATTGCCCTATATTGCTTAAATATACATTTATATCATTTCTTTTTTTTTTAAGATAAGATAACTTTGTTTTTAAAACAACCATTTTGCGCGTTTACTTGAATCACCTCTTATGGTTTCTACACACTTGATAGAGGCTATAATTGCTGGCTCATGTAAGCCAGCAATTATAGCCTCTATCAAGTATCGTAAAGTTTTCTGCAAAGTGTCGTGTTATCGACATAATTATATAGACAAAGCTGTAAGTGTAAGACGAATGAGTGTGAAGCACGCCTATTTTTTAGTTTGCAAACTATAGCCTCTTACGTTACACTGAAGATAACACATTCTTATCTGTCCACAACCGTTACAGTTTCCGCATATAAAGTGTGAAGGAAACCAGGAAAATTAAACGCATTTAACATCCCGATACAATATTACTTTCACTCATACATAGCGAGAGATTTCCATCAATGCTGACAACTTTCCAATATGAATGTGCGTATGACTTCAGAGACAATACCGAAGAGCTCTGTCATGCACAATCATGGCATGCATCGGGAAAGTTTTTATGTCTTGTTTGTCTATTAACTTGAATGATATATGTATTTGGAGATCTCTAGGCGAGATGATTTTTAATAGTAGTACTGAATGTAAGATCACTAATGGGGTACAAAGCTAAGTGATAAATGATGTCGGATAATATATTTGAAAGTATGTTTAGGAAGAAAGATAGACAAGCAATTGTTGCGTCATGAGATAGTGTTACTTCTCGATTAGCAACTTCATCCTCAGTGATTAATGATGCTTGGGTATGTGTTGGTTATTAGTGAATTACTTGCAACACCTTACTTACTGACCTAAATTGTATAACACCAACACAACAGTTACATACTATATAAAATGATACGTCATTAAGTGGGCAAGTTGTTGGCACTTTCAAGTCATTGATATACTAAAGAATTCTATTAGTAAATACCAGATGTTGAAAAAAATTAAATAGGTGTTTACTAATCTATAAATATTATTATCTCAGTATGTTTGTGCTTTCTTACTACTGAGTGATTGAAGTTTTTTATACACCTATGTTGACATGGCACAATCGCCCAGCCCAGTTATGATAAGCGGTAAAAACGATTACCGGTGACTAAACTAGTCACTCAGTCCAGTCAACAATCTGGGGGTTTGGTGATCCTACTCACCCGTAGAGAAACTACACTATGCCATTAGTACTGATTAACCTCAATCTCCTGTAGGACGGAGATACAGACGGCTTCAACCCAACGACAGAAACCTGTTGTCCCCAGAACCTCCAGAAAAAAGTAGGTTTATATCTAGGTTTAATGACAGGTTTAAGATTACCTTAACGAAATAAAAACGTAATATGCAAATGCTTTGTTTTCCTTGTTTAATTAAACAAACATTGTTGACTATCACTTTCCCTTCAAGGTAAGAGAAAATGTTACAAAATTAGCATCACAATACAGTTACGTAACAATTATCACACAAATAAATTAGTAAATTATTCTCGCATGAAATTTTAATGACCCTTCACCGAGTAGATATAATCTGTAACTTATCTTTAAGATCCGTGAAATAGTTCCAAAATACTATTTTCTGTTATCTTCTTACAAGTCCTTATCAAATTTTAAGAACAGTTTTCATAAAAAAATTAGTTCTCATGCTTAATAATTTATGTTAATAAAGGGATTGTCTATTAATCACGTGAGGCTCGAAGGGGGGGGGAGATGGTTCGGAGAAAATCATGAAATATCACAAGGGGGAGGGGATTTAGTGAGTTATCACATGTATTTATTTTTTCGTACAACGCACTATTTATTTTATTCTGATTTTTTTAAATAAGTATATTTCGAAAAAAAATACTTGATTTTGGCTAGGGAGGGGTGGGGTTAGTCTAAAACTACACCACGTATCACCAGGGGGAAGGAGTGGGGTTAAACAGTTGCTAAAAAAACATCACGTGATTAATGGACGGCACCAAAGCGATACCGAAGTGATTATTCTAACTATGGAAATAAACACTTTTATATGTGTGATATTCATATTTTTAAAGATATATTATGATATTTACGGCAAGTTGCTTTAACTCTTGATAAAGGGCTTCTATCGAGTCCAAAACTAATCGGGCATCCCCCAAATCCACAAATATCTTTAATTTTTTTTTGGATATACATATATATCCAAAAATATTGGCTATTTTCAAATAACGGGACCGATTAATGTGCAAAAGGTGTTAACTAATCGCCTAAATTTACTTTTTTAAATTACTGTCTGCAACTTCATGCTTGCGGGCGCATCTTGCTGTTATTTCATGCACATAGAACAATAGATTATTTTTACATAACGGTAGCGAATGCAAGCTCATGCAAGCTCATGCAAGCAGCGCGCTTGTACGCAACACAACATCTCAGAGAAATTGATTGACCAGCAGCAGCATTCGTAGCAAATTTAGTAGGTGATCTTGGTTTGTATTTTACTATAATCGTTTTTCAAGAAGTAACTATGTATGTGACACCTACACGCACAAGATACTATTTAGGTTTGCTTTTGTTGTATGAAGATTAGTTACGATGTCTACTGTGGCAACCATTAGCCTTCCACAGTCAGCACCGTCAGATCAGTAATTTTTACTCTTAATGGAAATATGAAAAATTAAACCATAGAGACATTCAAATCATAGACACACGTTGCCGTGCATTGAAAAGCAAAGAAGGAACATTGTCTACATTAATCAATAAGAGTACAACAAAAATTAGGTATAAATAGGTAATTAGGTATAACTAAAGACATCAGCCATCATCGTCATATATTTATGACGATGATGGCTGATGTCTTTAGTTTCTGCTAAAGGAATAATAAAAAAAAACTAATTGAACGAGGAACAGTCATTAAATACAATGGGTAAATTCGATCATGTGCTTATTGTAGACACATAAGACGCGTGTTTGCTTGTTTTTATGTATCTTGCTTATGTATTTTAGATTTCAATAGGTTCAATAAGATTAGGGTGTTAACATATATTACTAATGTTTGAGTAATGGTTTTATTCTTTCTTTTAATTTTTTTTATCGGTTGATTTCTTATATTAATAATACCAATTAGATCACGTCAACTAAAGCAAAAACATTAACGTGAGCATACAATGCATGCATAGACATTATCCGCTAACATTTCATGAAGATAACTTAACGTTCTTTTTTTAAGCTTGTAAAGAATGAAACAGTAGCCAGGACGTCCGTGAGTTCTCTGGCAAATGCAAATTTATAGTAAAACTCAGAACAAAGTAAAAATGAACACGCATTCCGTCTACTGTGTGATCTCTCTTCAACATTACAGGAATGCTAATTAAACAGTCTTGCATACAAGCCATAATCGTAACTTCTATTAGACGAAGAAAATGTCACTTGTACTTATTATAATAATATGTATGTAAATAAGATGCTTTTTATGGAATAATCGAGTAAACGTGACCGCTAAGCAGACAGTTACAAACGTACTTTGTAAGACAACAGACGATTATCACAGCGATTATCTAGATAGGACGGTTATATAAATTGTAAGTCGTAAAAATTGTTGAAATGTGTACTTACAGCGTATCAACAACTGTGTGAATTAATTTACAGTAAGATTAAAATCATAATCTATTAACGACATTCGAAAGAAAGGATATAGAAAAGGACTAGACACACTTTTTGAACATTGTTCAAATTATATCAAGGCACTATTAAAACTGTGGAGAAATCACATTACTATATTTTTTTCACTTTCATTTAATACAAAATGAGACGAACCCCAGTAAGTTATTGAAAATACTTCTGTCGGGGTTGTCTCGCGTCTTCCCTTAATTTTTTTATCTTACAATGACGACACTTCAATTCAGCATATTATATTTTTTGTTATTATCTATATATATAAAGGTTTCGTGTCACGTTGTTTGTTCGCGATGAACACCTAAACTGTCTGTAGTTTGGTTTAACTTGTGAGATAGGATAGTTTTTATCCTAATTTATAGTCATAATATTTTTTATTGCAAATTACTTCTAAATATCTAATAAAACGTCGTGTCACGTTGTTAGTTCGCGAGTCCTAAACTAATGAACCGATTTTATTCAAAATTTGCACACTGTGGGCAGTTTGGTCCAACTTGAGTAATAGGATATTTTTTATCTTTTAGCATCGCGTGGCCCGGGTAGCTAGTATTATATGTATATAACACATACAGACACTATTACTGTTACACTTACTGGTGACACTATAATTTGGTAAGTAGCTCCATAAACCTCCATAAAAATTCCATAATGGATTTGTAAATTTGCCAAATATCCAGAAATAAGATAAGATTATCTATTTGGACGACGCGACGTTGGCGCGAAAATCCTATAAACTGTAAATTCTTCGTATCAGCTCTCAAGAAACTTGGTGTGCTCAATAGACCGTTGTGTTGTTACTTATATAAAGTAAGTACATATTGCTTTTTTAGTTTTTGTTAACATTAAAATTCATATAAAACTTAGATTGCAATAATGCATCTTAATCATAGCCGAGAAGTTCTTATGAGCGAAATCCATAATTACATTGTAATAGAGATTTCTTGTCTATTCCAATGTAATTATGGATTTCGTTCAATACCATAATACCAATAACCCTACAGTATTTTCTTAGTAATTTATTTTAACAAATGTATACATATTATACTGAAATATTTAAGTAAAAGATTATTGGCTATACGTGAAGGACCCTTATGTGCATTGTTTCCAAGCCATTGTCGCGCAGGAAACCTTTCCTAAGCTAACAGAACCCTCCTGAAGATGTCAGGGGCTGGTAGACAAAGTTCGTTTGTACCGAGCGGAAATGGAAATAGCAACACACCGGTGCGACAAAACGTCTAATATACCAAACGCGCAGTTGTTGAATCACGCAGGTGGTATATTTATAACTGGCGTACTTCCACTTGGCTTGTTCAACATGACATAAAACATCCAGCTAGCTGCAGAAGTAATTGATGGTTTTAGATTGGTTTTTGGTTTCTGATGCCAAACTCTTAAGTCTTTTTAGTAAGGAATATTCTCCACACCAGGATTCAAAGTATTTTTTGGAGGAAGCGTTGAAGTTGCCGGCTAATTTTCGCCACGTGCGAGTGTTTCTCCACCCCACTTAACATTTTTTGGCCGTTCTGATTCTCAATGACTTTGATCACCAGAGGGTATTGCAGAGAAGAGATGAGGGTTGGACACGCTGACTCTTTTGTGTGTAACTTGTTGGTTTCATGTCCTGACCACTGAAGATACAGTTTTAATTTCACCGAAGTATTGGAAGACTGTATAGTCTATCAGGTGCAAACACTGAAAGTACCTATGAGTGGTGTCGTAAACTTTCTCGTGTAATACCAAGCATGAATCTAGAAGGTGCTCGCCACCTTCCGATACACCATCGGATAGTTGTTATGCCAACTAAGAGGTATCGAGTAAAATATAAAAACATGTTGGCGTTGTAAACAATGATCAAAAAGTTCTTGTACATATAAATCAATCTGGAAAACCTAGTATTATGAAATCGTCACTGTCTAATCAATCTATCTATATACATAAAAATGAATCCCTATTTCCCTTGGTCACGGCATTGAACGGCTGGACCGATTTCGCAAATTTTTTCTTTTTGTATTTGTTATTGTCAGAAGAAGGTTCTTATGAAAGAAAAAATTAAGAAAGTTGAGCGGAAAATTAGAAAATTTAATAAAACTTAACGACCATATTAACTTTTCTAATGTACCTAACCTAAGCGCTTTTGACATAACTGTCAGTCGTTTGACAGTCTGCAAACACCTGGATTAACACATAGGCCACTTTTTATCCCGATATTCCCACGGCATCGGGACTTGCGCGGATGAAACTGCGGGGCGCAGCTAGTAACGAATAAAAATCAAAAAGACCGAATATAAAAAATTTAATTATCGTTACTGCATATGAGTAACATTGTACGGGGAGGACGCCACTTGTGCAAATAGGAGAGAATAGAATTCTGCTAAAATAGTAAAGAGAGAGCAATGAAGTTTGAAATTCACAACACGTCAACACTTGTTGTCTCTGTCGGTTTAAAATAGAAGCTAATTAGTGATAGCTAATCAGTAAGCAACGAAGACACAACACCTGTACGACAAAGTGTTAACAAGTTTAGTGGCATATTCAGTTTTACTGAACTCCCTTTTAATAGCAGTGCCAGGAAATGTAATAAAAATTATATTCATATTCATACCTTCGTATACATATATTCACCGAAATTTTTGTCAGGTGTTAAATGTGAATGGGTACTGATGTAGTCAGTAGACTAACAACTGTAAGACTTTGGAAGTCTTTAAGAAATTCGTTCTCATACACCTGCCATGTCCCGCAACGAATCAGCTAAAAGTTGCCTGGGAGATAATGCCATGTGGCATTAAGTCCGCTTTGTGCAATGTAAAGTGCAGGCAATGTTAAATAAATAAAATAAAAATAAATTAATGATGTATTTACTTAACAGAAAAGTCATAATACATTTTTGAGTAAGATAGCCTTATTTACTAAGAAGATTATAAGCTAAATATCATCAGTAAGCATAAACGTAAACTAATCCGATTATCTGTTGGCAAGTGTGTACTCGATGAGAGAGCTATAATCCAAATATAAAACCTATATATAAACCTAAACGATTTATGACAAATGGTATAATAATTAGATTTGTGTGCTGGCCTGTAGTATACCTGCCAAGTGTTTGGACAAAATTCTATAAATTTAGAATTTATACTTCATTCAAAGTGATGAAGACTTTCTATAAACACAGACGATTAATAGATTTTATTCGAACAGTCATAAGAATTTGCAATAATACGCGTGAGCATGACCGCATGGTTCGATTGGCTACCGTACGATAGGACAGTTCTTCGACATAATATAACTTTATTTACGGCTGCAGTGATACCTAATATTGATTAAAACAAACAGAATAACTGTACCTTACGTTACTATAAAAAATAACTATCCAATAACTGTTTAATATGTAGACATATGCAAATCGAGTCCATTCAAAGACGAAAAGAATTGACAGTCGGTACAGGCTTGACCAGTTGTAAAAAAAACGAACAAGTTTGTTTAAAAAAATTGATAGGTATATGTAAAAGGTAATTTAAAATTCGAACACAAACATAAAGCGATATTTATTTTAAATATTTAATACATATTATACAAAACATTCAAATTTCGAACAGCCTTCATTCAACTGTTAATAGGGGTGCTAGCATTCTGCCACAATACATATTTATTTACACATGGCATACACATATGCAATTGTATACATATAGCCGCACCTTAGATAAAAATCAATAGAAGCCAACTAGCTGATGTGCCAAGGCAATTTTAAATAGGTCATTATCCTAGAGCACGTTACCATAACAATAACAGTGACGGCAGCCTTCGCCGCAAGGTTGTCACCCGATATCAACTGACAACAACATTAACCTAAAAATGTTGGAACCGGTCAAATTCGTCGCGGTGTGAAAGGGTTCTTTCGAGATTCAGTACTGCAACGTCTCGATGTATCATTAATAACACAAATACAATAAGTTTATAGCTATGGAATAATTTTTTTGGTGTTATTTATAAGCAAAATGCTGCTGTGTCGGTCATAGATAAACAAAATCAATATTGCCTGTGAGTGTAAGTATAATCATACCAGATATGATGAACAATATGTATCTTCATGACTTTAAATTTTAAATTTTAAGTTTAATTTTTAGATAATATCACCAAAAACCCTATGTACGCCCGGGACCACCATGTATGTCATGGTAGTCGCGGCGTACGGACCATGGAATCAGCATCGGTAGGCTAGGGTCTACAAAATAATTTCTTTCACAATAAATTACTAGAATGTTTCGATGGTTGGTAATAGATTTTGATCTGTTGGCGTCAAGCCACTTTGACCGATCTACCGAATCGTCAGGATCGGTAGGGTCTACAAAATTAATTCTTTCACTACAAATTAGCTACAAAATATCGTGCCAATTAGATTTTTTTCTGAACTCGGGATCGACCCATACGCACATGTGGTTAACAGATCATGGATTATCTTGGCATCGGTAGACTCTACAAAATTATTTCTTTCACTACAAATTTACTACAAATGACTAGTATGATTCGATGGTGGGGTTGGTAATGTGATCTGCTAGCGGGATATACATGGGACTACCGGGGTAAATGAGACTTCATCTGTGCCATCCTCCCCGTTAAATGTCAGAATTTGTGTTTACCGGGGGCGATGACACTGACGGTCGCATCGATACCGGAACCGGTGCACTAAAGTAGATGGTGTTATTAGATTCTTCTAAGCCGTCGATGTTCGATGACTCGTTGTCATTGACAGATTACCTACTGGCCATCTGAACCGAAAGGCCCACATAATTATCTTAGATCATTCTTATTTTGAGAAAAGATTTGGTTAAGAAATAGTGGAAGGAAAAGAGGGTAGGTAGGTACTGATAACTGTTACAGTGTTGTACCGTCTGAACCTCAAGATTCATCCATACATCCATACAAATGAATAAAATTGAAGTGTCTGTAATGTCAAAATAATAGGTTTTTTTTTTAAGCTCATCCAGTTATTATATAGCACGATACCTATGAGTAAAAATTAGTTGTTAAAATTTTTGTCTGTCTATCTGTTTGTTTCGGCTAATCTCCGGAACGGGTGGACCGATTTCCACGGGACTTTAACAGGCAGATAGCTGGTGTTATAAGGAGTAAGTTAGGCTACTTTTATTTTGGAAAAAGAATTAGGGATCAGCGTAAAATATACAAATAAGTACACGCGAGCGAAGCCGCGCGGGAACTGCTAGTTTGATATAAAATTTATCAGCGACCGCCTAGTAACTAATTATAATTATGTTTTAAAAGCACTTTATATGAATAAAAAAATTGTCGAATTCTAAAAATAGTAAATGTCAGCACAGCTTGTTACAGTTGCTGCCATTGTGTTGTTATCTTTTTTCTAATATAATTTTTAATATCTGCACATATGACGTGTAAGATAAAAAATATCATTTTTTTTTTGTGATTACAGAACGATCTTGTCGTACTTCCAAACCAATATCGAATTACGTTTGAATATTATCATTTATCAACATCATTAAGACATCCGTTTGATTACACCAATAGCCATTGATGGGGAGGGCCCAAACAACGACTGTTGTTGGTAAAGAAGTGAACAGTTTTAGTTTTGTGAAGTGAAAACTTCTTTAGGCACGTTTGTGCACTTTTGCTATGGGGAAAAGCACTGAACCCATGATCGTCACGCTAATAATACATATATAGATCCACTAGAGGGTGCTAATCTAAACATTGAGTTCTGTCAGCTCCTTATTAATTAATGTCACCGACCTGCTAATGTGACGTTTTAAGTTCGTCGTTTCGTTTAAGTTTTCACTTCTGTCGGCAGTCCCATGACTGCCTATTTTTCTATATCAAGCCTTCCCCAAATCTCTCCATATATCATTTTCCTGGGGCACTCGAACCAGCGCAGTTTTAATTATACCTAGTAACTTTATATTTTTAGCCGACTTCAAAAAAAGGAGGAGGCACTCAATTCGTAATAATATTCCCTTTTATTTTATATATGTTCATGTATTCCGTCAGACGTAGTCTTATATAAATTTGGTCAAGACCTGGTCATGGCATCTATCCCCCTAATATTATAAATGTGAAAGTTCAAGATGGATGGATGGATGTTTGTTACTCTTTCACGCCAAAACTACTGAACCGATTGCGATGAAACTTGGTGCGAAGATAGCTGGAGACCTGGATTAACGCATAGGCTACTTTTAATCCCGATATTCTCACGGGATCGGGACTTACGTGGGTGAAACCGCTTGGCACTGCTAGTAAAATTATAAATCTACTAAATTGCATTTTTATAACATACATAATGTATAGTTACTTAAGATTGTGATCACTGGGAGGTATTTACATTATTATTCATTAGAAAATGCAAATGAATAAGAATAAGAAGACATTCTACAATCCATTAGAATATTAAACAAAAATCCTGCTTTTTATTGCGAAATTATAACGCTTCGCACATCGCATGTTTACTTAACACGTAACATAATATAATTGATTTTATTACTCACTAGCAGCGCCCCGCGGATTCACCCGCGTAATTCCCGATCCCGTGGCAATATCGGGATTAAAAGTAGCCTATGCGTTAATCCAGGTCTCCAGCTATCTTCGCACCAAGTTTCATCGCAATCGGTTCAGTGGTTTTTGCGTGAAAGGGTAACAAACATCCATCCATCCATACATCCAAGCCTTCACATTTATAATATTGGTGGGATTTAGGGATTTAGAGATATGTGTGTATTCAATTTTTCAATAGTTTGAACACGAGTGTGTAAAAATTATTATCTACTACGGCTAATATTATAGATAGATAACCGCTGTCAACGTTATGAGCTCATATCTTGACTAATTATAATATAAGTAATTCGGGTCAACTATACTTATGCATTAATACATCCAAGCCAATCCAGCAGTTTTAGCGGTGAAGGAATTACAAACATACTAACTCGCACACTCCCAACTATCATTTATAATAAAAACAATGAAATAGAAAGTAATTTTAAGTAATCATTAAAGTTTAAACTTCAATAGTGCGATGCAGGATAAATAAGTACGAATTAGTTCACCTAAACATGACTAGATGCATTAAGCGTTTTCGTGGTATACAATGTATCACGTAAAAGAAACATTTCGATATAGTGTTTCTAATCAAAACCTCGTGCATCTGAAACCTGCTTCTATCCACTAACACGGTTAAGTTCAACGAGTTTAGAGTATGTAATGTCGCAGCAATTAATAATGTCCTCATAACACTTATCATTGCCGGTAGAGAACCTGTCCCGCGTTGCTCGAGGTGATGCTCTAGACGCAATCAAATTTATGTCATACTAGCAGTTGCCGTGCGGCTTCGCTCGTGTACATCCCACTAATATTATAAATGTGAAAGTTTGGATGGATGGATGTTTGTTACTCTTTCACGCAAAAACCACTGAACCAATTGCGATGAAACTTGGTATGTAGATAGCTGGAGACCTGGATTAACGCATAGGCTACTTTTTATCCGGATATTTCCACGAGACTTACGCGGGTGAAACCGCGGGGCGCTGCTAGTATTTATGTATTTTGTGGGGAACCCTAATTCTTTTTCCAAAATAAAAGTAGCCTAAGTCACTTGTTATAACACCAGCTATCTGCCAGTGAAAGTCCCTTGAAAATCGGTGCACCCGTTCCAGATATTAGCCAGAACAAACATACATACAGACAAAAATTTTAAAACTGGTTTTTAGGCATAGGTATCGTGCAAATAACTGTATGAGCTTAACAAAAAACTATTATATTGACATTATAAATAGACTCTTCAATTTTATTTATTTGTATTGATGTATTGATGGTAAAACGAGAACTGGGGCGTGATGAAAACATTTGTACGTTGTTTTTTACAATTAAATTGATACTGGTATTGTACGAATGGTTATTGAGTCGTTTTTGAGTGTGTTCATGACGACAGACGACGAGAGAAAACAGAAAGAAGAGAGAGCGAGATAAAAGAAGAGTTCACAGGACTTTTTTTAGGCTACTGCTCGGTATTTAGTTTCTCAGCTTATAAATAACGATACATTATAGTATTTACCTTAGAATCATTGAAGCCGTAATATAAAAATAATGATTTTTTTAGACATGCTCAGTATGATCACTCTATAAAAAAATATAGCTAGTATATTCTATTACAAAATGTCACATCTAAGAGCAACACAAGGGAACCGACCCGGAAATTAGATTTTATAATTTTTTGCGCTTTCAATTTTATTACTAACTTCGTTACGTTCGCAAAGATTTCACAAAAAAAAAGCACTATAAGTAATTTAGTTATGCAAAAAAAAACATCGTCTAGTTTCTTAGAACATCGATGATTAAATAAGTTTCACACTAAAATTATATTCACTATAAATAAGTCCGTATAAGACAAATTTCTGAGAGTATTTTACGTACCTAGTAAACTGTACTACGGAGTTAATTACATATTCGCGTGTACCATCTAAGAAATGAATTTCCGCATATTAGCACATTCACATATACCCACAATTCAAATGTTAACAACTCCAAAAAATATTTATGTAAGCATTTGTCTCATTATATTATAAGAATATTTTGATGGAGCTATTTTGAGAGGTTAATGCCGCGTATAATCCTCCTATATCCTATAATCAAGAAACGATTCGTTTTGCTTACGGATTGTAATGAATAGTGAAATGAATGAATTTTCGTTGAAAATTCAATGAAATTTTACCGTCCGTAAGCAAACCGAATCGTTTCTTGATTATAGGAACGCGGCATATGTGAACTTCTGTCTACTTGAAAGGCTGGCTAAATTACTTAACTTACTGGTATCTGAACCAAATGTTACAAACAGACACATGCTTATGTTAAAGTTGAGTGTTAGTTATTATTAATATTATTAATCACATTTTTAAATACATTCAGATATAAAAAATATTTATATTAAAAAAAAAAATGTGTCCCACCGGAATCGAGTATAGGGACCAAGCTGTCGGTGGTTAGGGTTCCAGAGACAGAAACCTCCTCACTGTGCATGCCGTATCGAGAAGGACTACCTTCTGCATCAGGCTCTTATTCCAGCTGCCTAACGAGAGCCTCTGAAGGTTATTATTATTAGAATAATAACATTCATGAGTGACATTTTAAATTAATAATGACTATGTGTACATGGTAAGAATTACTATTTTCGGACAAGAGTGTGTGTGTGTGTGTCTAGGTTGTAAATAAAAGCGAGGGTCAGGGGCAGACACTGACTCTAGTACATACATACAGATATCGCGAATAGGCGGGACAGCGCTATAGACTGTCTCAGTCACTCCTCAGCGATGTGTGCATCCGAAAAACTTCAACCTGGTCAACTAAGGTGAACGTTGTACTATATAAATCTAATCTCAGCTGTGGTAACTTGTTATTTTTTGTTACATACATACAAGGAATTTTATAAACAGTATTTTTTTTAATATTACTAGTAACGTGGGTCGCACATTACTAGTATTCTTGTTAACCCCTCGACCAGCTAAGCTTAACGTTTGTGTTAGGACTGGATTAATAATAATAAATTAATTATATCCTAACATTAACAAAAACTAAAAGAGAATTAATATATTTAATTTTAGAAGTCTCAGTTTATATATCTTTTATAATCTTTCGTTTATAAGATCTACAATTCATGTATTTGCAAATGAAAAAAAAAAAAAATTAATTACATTTTATGACAAGTGTTGATATAAAACTTTGGGAAATGTCAGTTCTTCAATGTGTACCTACTTAGTCAATAATTAACTTGTCGTAAATCGTTTCGTAAAACCACTTCCTACAAAATACCACGTACTTCAAGCTCTACTTATCAGTCGCTATGCGACCACAAAAAATAGCAAAGTAAAAGTGAAGAAATGGCTCCAGTTCTCGTTCTACGTTGAGTTAACTGAGCCTATGACAGAGTGTAGCGAGCCCACACGAGGTTCTATAATTAAGCGATTTATAAATCGCAAGCGCAGTCGTGAACCTTGCGCATGCGAGGTTATATCCGGACTTTGAATGAATCACTGAATCAACGCTTCCTTGCGGGAGGGTTACTATCGTTATTAAGTCATTTGTTTACTTTACAATTGTACGTTACTCTATACATATATTTTTTTACGGAGTTGGTTTTTGACGCAATAGTATTGTATATTCACAAGGGTTAATGGTATTTACGTTAGTGGATGGTATCAAAATGTTTTACTCATACTTGGGTCCTTAATATGACGACATCTTACTACCTAATATTATAAAGCCGAAAGTTTGTGAGGATGTATGGATGTTTATTACTCTTAAAACGGCTGAACGGATCTGGATGAAATTTCTCTTAGCAGAATATCAGCGCCACCTCTTAACTAAGAAGTGGCCCAATGCTGAGCTAAGAACCATTTTTGTATCCTATTAGTTTTAAGTCACTATGTAATAATCATAGAATAGTATTGTAATGTAATATTAGTGTGTTCAATTCACTATGTTTACTCATGTTAAACAGGAGTACAAAATAAATTCATTTCTTTCTTTCTTTCTACCACATACGTGTTTATGAACTTAAAACGAATATGAACCTCTTTGTTTTATTGTAACGCGTATCCTTCTAAATTCCTAATTTAATTTATCAGGTAAGCGGTTAAAGAGTACAGCAGCGGTACATATATACATCTTAAGCAATTTTATTATGAACTAGCTGACCAACGCAACTTTGTCCGTGTTTGTGAGTTTTCCCCATTTTTGCAACATTTTTCATTGATGCTCCGCACCTGTTGGTTGTAGCGTGATGTTTATATCAATAAATGGGCTATCCAACACTAAAAGAATTTTTCAATTCGAACCAGTAGTTCTTGAGATTAGCTCGTTCAACCAAACAAACAAACTCCTTAGCTTTATAATATTAGTTAAGATATCCATTCACCTGCGTTTATGGTCATTGCTCCGCTCCTAGCGTGATGTTTTATAGCCTATAACCTTCCTCAATAAATACTCTATCCCCAACACAAAAAATATTCAAATCAGAATTATAGTTCCAGAGATTAGGGCGTTTAAACAAACACACCAAAAACCCAGGTAAAACTGCGGAATCGGCTAGTCTTACAATAAAAATCTGTGTATAAATTATAATATTGTACAAAGAAGGTTACGTTTACCATAGTACAATATGTTTTCCTCATTTTGGTAACTAAAAACCAATTTTGATCCAAAAAAAAAACAAATAACAAAATTGACAAACATCGGTAATTTACACTTTTTTTTTACAAGTTTTTAATTTAAAAATCCTTTTTCATTCAAATAAAATTTGTACATTTGAATTCGAATAGCGGCGATTTAATTAAGGTTTAATAAATTTTGAAACTGGTTGTGCAAATTTAGGCATAACATCGTGTTGTCCTTGCTCGAATTGTGTTACAACACTATAAAAATATTTCAAAAATATAACACAAACATGATACCGGTTCTCATATCAGGTAGATCAGAGGCAGACTCTCATAAATTATAGTTCTTTGAAGAAGGAATTTTATTCGAATTTGAGCCCCCTCCAACTGGGGAAGCTGTACTTCCAGTTCGGGTTTCCAATATGTTTTTATAACGTATATTCTTAGAAACATGTATAAAAATATAGAATCTATACTAATGTTATATGATAAAGCTGAAGAGATTTTTGTTTGATTGTTTGTTTGTTTCAACGGGCAGTACGGGCACGGACGTAACGTGATGTTACAACTACAACCCTTGAGAGTGGAGAAGTGACCATAAACGCAGTTGATATTGCTTGGAACGGCTAGAATTTCATAAAATTGTAAGTTTTAAAAAAGGAGTTGGGACACAAAGTACAACCAGACTCAGAAAAACTATCTATGAATCACGAAGTAATTCTCGCATACGGTGAGCGAAGCCGTAGCAATTAATTTAGTTGCAACGCTTTATTAAACTCCGACGCAAAAACAGGGGTGTTATAAATCTGTGTCTGTGTGTCTGTATATCTGTCTGTGCCATCATAGCTCCCAGACGAATGGACCGATTTTAGTGCGTTTTTTTTTTGTTTAAAAGGTGACTTAATCGAGTGTTCTTAGATATAATTCAAGAAAATCTGTTCAACCGTTCGAAGACCATCAGCTCTTTTCGAATCGTTGAAGGGATTTTCGAGTCAGGGGTGTTTTAGTTACCTTAGTTTGCTATCGCAACACCTAGAGTTTCAAGTACGAGTTGGCGACCTTACAAAAATGTCAGGATTTAACCTCCGAGGGTAATGAAAATAGGTAATGAATTTGAATGGGCCAATAGCAGCTTATGTCCAGAGACTTTGGTCTTGGTACCCATATTAACACTATTTAAATATATATATTTATAATATAACTATTTAAATTGACACCGATGATTTTCAAGTAAGCCGTGGTTGTTAGATATTTTTTCATACTAGGTCAATCATAAAATATTTTGCGTAATAGTTGTGAGTTATGCATATTAATTTTTTATATTATGCAATTCAACTAAAAGATTACATTATATAACAAACAGCAATAAACTTCGTTAGAAATTTACATTCCACAAAATATTTTTGTAAATGTAATTTCTACACAATATACGAGTATTCTTCTCATTCATATTTTTCAGGTTTGACTTATATCCATCAACGGTTAATATTTTACTACCAGAACTAGAAATTTAACAGCCTAATATTTACACTGGCAACAGAACGAAAAACAAAACACTAATTAATATTCAAGGCAATGGCACGTCAAATTCGGATCGGAGAGGCAACCAGATGGGAAGTGGTAATCTGGGTCTTGAAGTGATACTGAACCCCCTGTAACGTCTAAATGAACCCCAAATGGACGGGGCTGGAGATAGGAGAGGGGGCCAAAATGTAAATTTTTTTGACGAGGCAACCTGATGAAAATGTGGTTGCTTTGAAGTTTATACCCTATTTTTAAATAATTTTTTTGCCATTCCAAACTCACGGACCGTTTTCTCACTCGCGAATTTACAAAAAAAAAAAGAGTTAGCAGTTAAGTTTTTATATGATTATATGTTTTTCTTCACTGAATTGTTTTAATTTGAATATTTAATTTTTTTTTTCTAATTTAATGAATAACTTTGGGCGACCACTAGTAAAAATAAAACGTGCTTAAGTGTAATAACTAAATAACTGTTTATTATCATTCGTTCGGAAATAATCCTTCAGCATCGGTTGGTGGCGTTATTTGTTTAGCCTGAAATCTCGAAAATTGTGGTTCGTTTCGGTAACTTATATACACTCGGATATTTGTTCGGTAACTTATAGCATTATGAGTGTATCATATATTTTATAATTGACGTGTTAAGTATAACTCGTTTTAAAGAGATTTTGCTTCGCCAACGTCAAGCTAAACAATTCTTAGGAGTTTGTGTTCTCTTAGAAATGAAGGTGTGTCATCTTATACATCAAAATTAATGTTTGTTTGTTTGTATTTTACACCTTGCCGTACTGTTCATCTGATCGTCCTGAAATTTTGCATACACTTTGCCAGGGTTACAGAACACGACAAAGGTACCTATCATCTAAAAAAAATATTATTCAGTTGCATCGGTTTACGCAGAACGTTACGGGGACTACACATAACATCAGATCGTTCAATATTTAATGGTAGAAACCAATTCAATGAGAATGTTTTCAAACGCAAATGCGAGTCATAAATATAATTTTTTTATGTAACAAGTAAATGGCGTTATGTAATTTATATTTTAGATTGCTATGACATTTAAATTCATATCCTAATTTTCATTTAATTTTTGTAAAGTTATCATCAATCTGAGTAAATAAATTCGTCGGCATTTCTTGGTACTAAAGTCTCTATACCCGTAATATGGTCTCTTAATATAAAGAAATTGAGACTTAATAACTGTATAGAAGTAAATTTGTATCATTATAATCATCACACCGGCATGCAGACCACTGTTGAACATAGGACTCCCAAAAATCATAATGGGCGGTCTTCTATACGCCTCCATCGCGCGGTATCTCAGCATGTATACCAAGTCATTGCGACCACAGACTATACGACTAAATAGACTACCCATTATTTTAGTCATATATTCTAAAGAACGTGAACCGTTTAGTGAGAATAGTTCACGATTGACTTACTTGACTTAATGTCCTATGTCCCCTGGATGGTGCAGAGGGCGTTCACAGTAAACCTCCATCGCGGTAGGTCAAGTTACGATTGATTTTTATTTTTTCGTTTGGGCACCCCCACGGGCTATCATCTCGCCGGAGCTAACGGTGAAGTGGTATGTCGGAATCGAACCGACTAAAATCACACGGTGTTCCGTCACAAGTGGGTCTATTGAAAGGGACCCGGGATACCCTAAGAAGGAAGCCTCCGGGACCCATCTTGCAATTACCTTGAACATGAAATCATTTTGTTTCATTCTGTGTCGTTTAGTTTGCGCTTACGGATACTTTCGAATACTCTCTTATGATAATTTATTTTGCATGTTATAAATTTCTAATGGACTTACACAATATTTCTAATTACTGATAAAATATGCACTACTTAACGTTATCAGAAAGTGATAAAATAAAATGACAGTTATAAGCAAGTTAATTGCCGGTTTTTATTCTCCTACTTACTATTTAGTTAATAATCAAGCGACTTAGTGGTTACGCAATTTAAAAAGTCTAATATATACTTAGTTTGTTAACAATTTTAAGTAAACAGAGCAATACATTATCAAATGGAATGCATAAGACTCCTTGACGTGAGGTTGCATTCTACATGATTACTTTACACAGACCGGGACGAAACGAAACATGTTTTGCTTATTAAAACATAATAAAATATTGCTACATCGCTGCTATAGTACCAGTTCAAAAGTCGTTATGGTCTTCTTTAATGAAAATTTTCTTAATAAACAAAAAGTTAGTTCGGCCCTTGGATCGCACAAATTCGTTTTTATGATTGATGACGCTGAGATCAATGTACTGGTAAGAATACACTTTATCTTACAAATTATATAACGCAATTCAACATGTTGTAAGATTTAAAAAAATCTACGATATAAATATCTCTATTATGAAGCTGAACAACTTTTATGTCCGATGGCGAAATTAATAATACAAGGCCAAAAAATACACTCGGAATCCTTTCCTTAGCATAATATTATAAATGCAATTCAAAGTTCACGCAAGCGAACTGACTGGTTGAACATATTTTTATATCAGGAAGCCCGTAAATTGCGGCAGGTTACATTACATTACGACCTAAAGAAGCATGGGTAATTAATCATACAAATTTAACACCTACAGTTGGAAGAGCAACACACAGCTGCGACCTGCAACAACATTTGAATGCGTTTATTAGAACTCAGGACTGATAATTTATAATGTATAAGATATTATTTTACCTACAAAGAAAACGTTTAATCAGCTGTACTTTTTCTTGGTAGAAATTCATTGATTGATCACGAGTAGAGCTCACTTCTGATCTATAAATTAGACCGTAGTTTTCATGAGTATACGGGGTGTATAAGAAGGCGTGAAGTTAGATTGCAAGGGAAGTTAAACGACTAATGTTACGAGTGTTCATAACCGCTGGTAACTGCTTACCAGCAAGTGGCTCTTATGCTTGTTTATAAGCATACATAGTTGTGTAAAAAAAAAGTCCAAATTCCAGTGTGAAACCTTCCGTGTCATAAATACATAGATACTTATCGTGATACATAAATAGAAAAAGATAAATTACTTCAGTGCTTTATCTATTCTGTTTGCTAATCAATATTCTTTTTATTTTATTAGCTTCATTTGTAACTAACTAACTAACTAACCAACTATGTAAACTAATCTTGAAAGTCAATTTTAACCTACTTCTAATTGTCGTATCGTAATGAAACTTTGTATGTATACGTAGCTTGGGTGACAATGCTATAATATAACATCTTGGAACTGACTTGGAGCAAGGAGGTGTATAGTAAAACTCTTCAGTGGCTGCTAGTAAACCCCTCGAGTTTGGGCTCATATGATTCTTTTTGACGAGTCTAGAAAATTGGGCTTGCTAACAATGAAACCAGGATGTGGATAGAGGAACTCTTTTAACTTTTAATTCCATTAGCCATTAAAGCGTGTTTTTAAGTATTTTTATTCAACGTTCGGCGCTTAAATTACAGTCTTATTACGACCACTAACGTATATAATAATATCAACTAAACTATATCACCTTCAAACCAGCCTAGGGAAAAACACATGTGACTATAACACAGAGTAAATACTATACATCATCGAAACAGACCATTACCATCAGCCTTGGAGTCACAATAGGCCTCAAGATATACTAGACGATTTCCTGACGACATTTCCTTTTCCGCAGCCGTCTGGATCCAAAGTACTTAACTACAGGAAATATAAAGTTATATTCGATTATAATTTGATGCGATTCACTAAGAGTTATAGAGCTATGAAAATTTTAACATGCAATAACGTCCTATAACTACATAAGTTTTACTACCCAATTCTTAAGGCCCATGCCCATGCTACTACTACTTGACAAATTAATATCTATTTGCTAATTGTCGTATCTGAAAAAGTGGTACATCTTTTGCTAACTTAGTGACATGACATTACCAACGTATTCCTATCTTTTTATAAAGACTACTAGTAACGTGGGTCACACATTACTAGTATTCTTGTTAACCCCTCCAGCTAAGCTAAATGCTTGTGTTAGGTGTGGGTTCACGTCGGTGGTTCACTGGTTGTTCAAAGTTGCTTATTGCCGCGTTCCTATAATCAAGAAACGAATCGTTTCTTGATTATGGGAACGCGGCATATATTTACTATTCAAATACGACAGAAAGCAGAATGACGTATAGTGACGAACAGTCGAATAATATGTACTTAGATAGCTGGTAGAGATCGTCTGGTGGTCGAATTTCGACCATAATTCATTAAGTTTAAATTTTTTGGTTTTTTTCCTTGGCCAGTATACCTTGAACTGTCATTGTATACATTAATGTACCATGGCAGAATAACATATCTGGACGCGTGTAGTTTGATATGGCCGCTCACGTCATTTTTGTTTTTGTAACACGTTTAAAAATTTTAGCTTTCTGCACTTCTAAACATAAACTTTAAGTATTTCAAAATTTTAAGTTAATCGGTTCGCTATATTTTCTTAAAAATGTACCTACGAAGAATTCTCTTCACTTATTAATATACAGAAATGTTGGAATATAAAACTCAACCCGCAGCAGAGGTTCTTAACGACGTAACCACTTAAACAACTACGATATTCGTGAAGTCAATTTTGATTAATTATTTATTAATCTTTACTAATATTATAAAGAGGAAAGATTTGTTTAATTGTAAAATTTTTGTATAACCAAAATGCACTGTTTCACTATTTCGTTCTACGTAGCGTGGTTAATGCTGTCAAATGTCCAAGACGTAAACACGTCGTTTGTTTTGTGTGTATGCAAAATTAAATCGTACCGAGAATTATTATCACAATGTATTCGACAGGGCAGGTGGTATTTGAGGTAAACATTTACGTTTTGGTAAACATTTATGATTACGAAAATTTGTTTGCAGATTTTAGTGACAACTAGAATTCACTATCCCACTGACAGACTACTAAATACACAGGAACAATATTACCAAGAATAATTGAGTATCTAGTAGTGCCTAGGTTCTAAAGAATAGTTCAATAACAAGTGCAAAATTTTTATTAGCATTATCTTGCTAATAGCAATTTTAACTTGTAAGACTCGACTACCCAAGTTTACGAAAGAAGTTAGCTTGTATTACATAAAGAAATTTTGTTGACAGCACACACTATACATACCTACATAAGTACAAAATTTAATATATATTTTCTGCAATTAAAACTGAGGTGGCAACTGTTGATAAAGAATAACATTGTATTATTAACTTGTTGATGAAGTTTCTAATAAGAAAAAAACTGTTTTAATTAGGTATTAGAGTCAAATTGGAAAACCCATGTTTACGGACAAAACAACATGTAGTTACAACAATGTTATAATATATGATGAATAAAGACATTACATTAAAGTATGTATATTTTTTTCAATACTCTAATATGAGAGTCCATGCTTGGCATGAAGAGTTAATTAACAAATGATGTCAGAATCAGAAATATGTATGATATACATCTTTCTCACTTGTGTAAATACTGAAACAAGTATGTACTTGCATATCAGACAATGAGTTATTATACCATGATAAAGTATAAAACATATTTTAAGATTTTTATATTGAGGAGTTATGAATAATGTGCATACTTAACATTTATTATTTCAAAGTAATATTTTCAGAAAAGAATATCATTACAATGATTTTAAGTTTTATTTTTCTCGTACGGAAATAGATAAAGTGGTCAAAGTACGAAATATAATGTCTGAGAATCAGCAATATATATAAAAACAATGAAATTGCTTGACTAAAGCTTGGTAATCATAAATTATTCATCAATGGGCTGGATATTATTAAAGAGTGAAACACAATCGGAAGACTATATTTTACAAGTATGTAGTTTATATTGATAGAGAGAATATTATAGAGAAGCACATGTTTATTGGTGTACTGCAGATGCCTATAGTCTAATATTTAAAGTATGTTTACTGTCTGAGTAAGCAACCAGAAAGAGACAGTCATAATCAATAAAATCACCGCAAGACATTACTAACTAAAACTTCAGATTGTTGAAAATTGTGTAAAATAAAATTGTTTCAGTTTAAACCTATTAAAAAAATATGAAATACCTATTACAATCAATAAAAAAAATTGAATTATGTGTATCTTACACATAATTCACTAACATATCGTAAACGCACTAAATGTTATAAATTTTTGTACATACTAGTACACAAATTTAACAAGAGGGTGTTTCAACAATGTGCCAAATAGTTTTGAAGGTCAAGCTCAAGGACTGACCTTGTAACATCTGATACAAAGTACAGGAAAACTAATTTTTGGATGCAGGTCACAAGTTATGATCACCCATTGAATAGGAATGAGGTCATGTGTGATTTTGATAGCATTGAGCGAATGATATGGTCACTTTTATAGCTGTTTAGTTGTACTTTATATTTAAAGCAAGTATCAAATGCGTCATCATCACTTTATTGCTAGTAAACAATACAAAAAAACTTTCTTCTACACAAATGTGTAAACAGCTAAAATATTAACTGGTTATTCATAAACTGCTGATTGAAGGTTAGAAGCAGCACTGAACATTTATTGGTAATGGAGACTTAAATTTAAATTACTGCTTATGTTGTGATGCATTCCAAACATGTTTGTTTACAAAATATAAAATATGTTCTTTTATTTATCAGTAATTGAAACATTTTAAACATTAAACAATTTAAAAAATGGTATAGCACTAGAGAGAGCATACAGTTTTAAAACAAGAACAGAATAGACTTTTTTATTAGACTTAGAATCACATTCTACTTAATTATAATCTAACTAGAACTTTAAATACATTCCTGAGTGTACTAAAAGATAAATCAGTTCAAATTTATGATCCTATTAAAATTCTTCCCTGAGCCTATAAATTAAAGAGTTTATATTATACCTCACATCTCGACATGGTCTTAATGAACCAACATGACAGAAATATTAGTGCTTCGTAATCTCATTGCATTGTTGTCACAAGATTACAATAGAACATTAAGGTACATAATAAATTGTTGAAAATAGTCATTAAAATGGCAATGGTCCAATATTACCCGTGGAATTCTGCTGACAGAAGACGCTAGCAACAGTCTTAATTAAAGTTATTTAGGGAATGTAATTGCAAAGGTTTATAAACATGTTTTACATATTACAAGGCTGTGGCAATGCAGGTGTTATGTTTCGAAACACTGCTATATAAATATATCCATTTTTATCTGTCATTTAGTGTTATTTAGCAATGTGTAACAAGTTGGTGAATAAGTTATGAATGCATAGTTATAGGTAGGTATATTGGATGTATAACACTTATTTATACTGGAAGTCACATGATATACCAATAGTATGTAACGTTTTTGTGGTCAATACCTACAATATAATTTTTAATAGAGGTCTTATAGGTACAATTAGCTCTGACAAATTAAATATAAATACTTGGCTAAAAGAGATTGTTGAAAGTGTCTTAGTTTTAATTAATGCAACATACCAGCTGCTTGAATATAATTAATATAAATTTTGTTTTCAAAATTTCTGGGTGGTAAGGAAGTATTGTTCATTTTTTTATTTTATTTATATTTTACTAAAAATTTAAAAATCATATTTTTAATAATTAAGCTTCATTTAGATTAAACAGTATATTTAGACAATCTATTTTGGTATGTTTTTTACAACACTAAGCGCTAATTAGATTTGCTGAAACTGTAAAAATACAGTATGTAACTATAATAAATACAGATAACACAGATATTCAGGTAACACAGATATTCAGCCGGGTATGAAAATAGTACTTACTTTGAAAACTTCTGAGAAGAATCCAGTTCCGATTTTCTCCAGAATGAAGTCATCAAATGGATACAAAGCTGCTACAGCCGTCCTGAGGGCTGTACAGGATGAACCTGTCACCCTGCGGTCACCAAGTCTCTCACTATCTTCACTAACACCTGACTCCTTATCACAATCATCATCACAACACACGGCACGCTTAGTCCGGCTCCCGCTATCACCATCGCGATATCTCCGGCCCACCTTCGAGTGAGGACCCCTCACGTAGCGACCTGACTTGGCCGTCTCGTCCAAATTGGTGAAGCTCTCTGCTATCTTCAGCACCTTACTTGGCTTCCGCCGCTCGTACCTGCTCCTGCCACCGTCCTGCGTACACTCGTGTTGCATTATAGCTGATCGTGCTATAATCGAGTACGCTTATCCCGCTTCGAACATAGTGTTCCCGATCAAGTGTCCTCTACCATACACAAGCGGTGCCTCACGCGCAACATTTTCTAGCCTATACCGCGATACTCTAACTGACGGTACTCGAAAATATGCGAAATAACATTTTAATCACACAAAACTATGTCGATATTGCTACTGTCACTTTCACATATTTTCAAAAATCCTCGTATTATTCGCACTGCACAGGTTTGTTTCGTTTTATTATTAATGTCCGATATTGTTGTTATGGTTTGTGTGTTATGCGATAGATGTTACTACACATAAACAGCCCCATTGACTGACGACGCGCGGACAAGCAAAGTAAAGAAAGCTGAAAGCAAGCAAGCCAAGCAACACCAACACCTGACATGACTTATCAGAATGTTGAGAGCTTTGTTTTGAGTATTCAGTTTGTGCGGTTGGCAGCCCTGTCTTATAGTTGCGTTCCATACTGGTAGTTTTAGATAAATAACGTTATACGTTATTGCGATTTGTAACGTGTCGTTGTAACGTTAATTAACTGCAATATTAATGAGTTATTTATTTAACGCTTATCAAAGAGCAGACAATAACTACTTCCTAATAATATTTTTCTAATTTTCTTTACTTTGAATAGTCCTTGAAGTATTAAAGATTACATGTTCAATAACTTTTATGAAGTCTGTCTGACATTTGACAGATATTTTACAAAGGGCTGCTTTTTATCAGATACAACCATAATTTAATGGAGCTAATAGAATAAAGCTATGTTCACTAAACCGAATTTAAGTGGGTAATTGTATAAGTAACAGGTTATTTATTGGCATCATAAAATAAAACTCGGATTAAAAATAATACAATACGTACGTAAAAAAAATAGTGGATACGACTACGAGGTTTATTATTTTCCTAGTTAGGCTATAATTATATATATATAAAATAATGAACCTCGTCATGTTGCAGAAAACAAATGGAACTAACTTACAAGCAACTTTCAAACATTTGTGCTACTGTTATGTGCTAGAATGCCAAAAAACTGTTCATAGTCGTGAAAGAACAGTGTACACAACAGTGACAACAGTTGCAATGTATTTAAGTATTTGTCGGAAAGAAAGTCTGAGGAATTAGGCCATATTTCTCTAAAATAAATAGCATTACCAGTTTAATTGTTAACATGATTTGTAGGTACATCATAATATAATATGCATATTGAAAATGGGCTACTGGTCTTTATAATATCATTGTAACTAAAACCCAATCGAAAAGATTTAAGGAAAAAAAATTATAGCATAGCATTATACCATAGCATTATTTTCCTAAAACTTGTACTTTACTTGAGGTAAATATTAGAAATTTTAGTTAAAAAACAAATATTATAGGTACACACCTAATGCTTTTTTCATAAGAAAAAAATTATCAGAAACGTTGGAACAACTGCTGCAAACATATAACAAAATGGAAGAAAACTACAGAAGCATTAGAACCTATGGTTTAAACGGAAACCTTAAAAAATATTAGTAATGTTAGTGGTGGTGAAAGTTATTCATCTAGTAAAGACAGTGACAATGATTCTGATGCTATTGGTGCATTGTAGAAATGAAGAATATGAAAATGTCAAAAGAAGTTGAAAATTTGCATTCTGATTTTGTTCGATGATTCATATTAAACATCATTATTAGCTTTGATAGTTTTGTTTCCTTGGTTTGATTGCATGCTTTGACCTGGTGATGTGGCGAAGTCCAGACTCACATAGTTTGAAAAATTAGAAACGGATCTACCTTTTCTTTTTTTTTTACCCAGGGAATGCTTTTCTCACCATACCCTCCGTCGGAGATACGAAGGGTGTGTGTGGGACTCCCGGCAAACCGGTCTACCCACTAAACCACCGCGGCGGCCTACCTCGGCAGTGGGAGGAGCTCCAGGAACGCATCGGCGGCTTCTGGAGTCCCCCCTGCCGTACCTCATGACTGAGGTACATCCCGGGGTGACTAGAGTCACCCCCGTGGCAGGTCGATGTGATCTACCTGGAAATCCCTTTTTCTGCTCCTTCGCTTCTCTCCCCGAGATGAAATACTCGCTTAAGTCCACGACCACAGTAAAATAGCTGCTGATACGGGCATGGAGCCTAGCTGGAAATGGACTCCTAACATTGAATAGAAAGCAAGGAGCTGCGTTATCATCGATGGACAAACCCCTGTTAAGCCTAGTCGTCACTGTAAGTAGCAGTTGTAGCGAGTGGGACTCAGACTCCTAATGGCTAGGTAGGCAGCGTGCTTTTTGAAGCACTCGTGCCCGAAAAATACCTTAGCCAAAATAAGTGTCACATTGGTCCGGCCACACTATGGCCAAACAACATGGCCAAATAAAAAACAACGATTGAAAACCCTAGAAATTCCAAATGGGCATTAGTGTTACATTATTTATAGGTCTACCAGAATCTCATGCCAAATAGGTTGCCCTATATCAATTTCGTAGTGTGCAATACTAGGAAAATTGGATTGAACGATCTTGATACTGATTCTTTTGAAGTGAAACTTCTTTAGAATCGTTGTGATTTGAAATTCGATGAAACGGAAGCATCACGATAAAGTTCCTCAGATAAAGTTCCTATAATCTTTGTCTTTGCGCCTGCATACTACCAATCTTTGTCTTTGCGCCTGCGTACTATATGTCAATGTCAACGTGGTGTAATTTTGTGCCTTTTTTCCCCATATTTCACTTATACTTAATTGATTCTTTATAAATTTACATTTAAATCCAACCTTAACCTATATTGAAAACGAAGTATTGTTTGTTTTGAAAGTTGTGTACAGTTGTAACTAGACTTCAGATTTGCTGACTGTTTATTTTTAAGGACATTGTTTGTATATCTTGATCTGTTTTTCTGAAGTTTCACTTCTGCCATGTGTGAATTGACACACTTTTTTTTTAAATGTAAGTATTAATTTATAGGTTATTCTAAGTTCATGCACCATCTCATACTATTCTACAATTACCCGGATTTCCTTTTATTTTATGGTCCCTCCACTGCTTCTGTGGATCGCAACATGATGTTTTATGGCTTTTCTCAATAGGCAAATTTTTTTGA
The DNA here is from genome assembly GCA_963859945.1 of Euplagia quadripunctaria. Lineage (NCBI taxonomy): Eukaryota > Metazoa > Arthropoda > Insecta > Lepidoptera > Erebidae > Euplagia > Euplagia quadripunctaria. Next base: position 4,127,543 of record OY982562.1, on the reverse strand, counting down.
AGTGAAAACTTCTTTAGCGGCGCTGGGCACTTTTTAAGATGGGTAAAAAATGTTAAACTCGCATCAGATTTCAGGGTCACGTTGACCCTGATCGAAAATGTATGGAAAATGTGCCCGAGTGTGTGTATTTAAAAAAATATATATTTTTATGACGAGATCGAAAATTCTTAAGACGGAGGTGGGTTTCTTTTATTTACAAGTACAGCATCAGAGAGACATGGAGAGGGAGGGAGGGAGGCCGGAAGGGGTGGAGGGAGAGTGGGGCGAGTGGGGTGAGTGGGGTGTGTGGGTCGAGTAGGGCGAGTGGTGCGTGTGGGGCGAATGGGGAGAGTGGGGCGAGTGGGGAGAGTGGGGCGAGTAGGGCGAGTGAGAGTAGGGAATTTAGGGAGGGAGAGTGGGAGAGTGGGGAGAGGGGGGGTAGGGAATCTAGGGAGGGAAAATGGGAGAGTGGGGAGTGTGGGGGCGAGTGGGGCAAGTGGGGCGAGTGAGAATTTGGCCTTCGAGAGAATGAAATAGAATAAAAGTATACAGTGTTTCCTATAATTTTTGTCTTAGCGCCTGCGTACTACAAAGCCTTAAGTCACACTAAAAAGAGACAAACACAATACAATAGGATTTAGCCTGCAAGAGAATGAGATAGAATTCAAGTATACAGCACTAGAAAGAGACAAACATATTCATAAATAGGATTTAGCCTGAGAAAGAATGAGATAGAATACAAGTATACAGTGTTTCCCATAATCTTTGTCTTTGCGCCTGCGTACTACAAAGTCTTCAGAAAATGTGTCAATTCATTGTATTTGTATTTTTTAAAAGACAACTCCCGCATTAGGAATTACTCCTGTGTCGCGGGGCACTTTACAAACATACAAACAACGGACACAAAGAACTCCCAGACTCAGGCGGGAATCCAACCCACGACCTATGGCATAGCAGTCAGAGTCACTATCCATTAGACCAACAGGCCAGTCAATGTCCACGTGGTTTCAATTTTGTGCATTTGCGTATTAAAATTCGTAGGTTAATTAATTTTTGTTACTTATTTAACACATCTGTTATTAATTTGACCAATAACTTTTGTATAAATTATCTAAAGTTCAATTTATTAACATTAGTAAATTAAATTATTTGTGTTGATTTTACTTTTTATTTCTCACTAGCGACCCGCCCCGGCTTCGCACGGGTGCAATGATGATACTAAATATACTACGAAATGTCTTTATATACAACGTTCATAGCTTTTTTGTCATTAGACAATACAAACATGTTTTCTTCAGAGGTTACTCTTGAAAGAGCGACATATAATTGGCCATGTGAAAAACACTCAACGCTCAAATCTAAGCCTGCAACATTGAAAGTTTGACATTGCGATTTATTAATGGTCATTGCAAAAGATATCTTTACCGGAAATTGTCCGGCCCTCTGCCTAGTACCGCCGCAACCGCTATGTCCCTGCATTTTAAATCTGTAATTTCTTCGAAAATATTCATTGAAATTAAATGCTGTAAAGGGCCATTTTGATCTATATTCAATGCACAATGTATTTAAGGTACTTAATTGGATAAGGATAAATGCTGTATCGCTTAAAATCGCTTCGTAAATAAGCCATTATTTCTCGTAAAAAGTAAAGGATAAAAAATGGTTATTGTGGGTTATCCCTAAGAGATAGACATACACCATTGCGAACTTTTTTGTAGACCTTTTTAAGGTGTACAATACTGTGGTACATTATTTTGATCTATCTCATAGGATTCGGCCAGCGTTTGCAATGTAAACGCAAAAAAAATGTGTTTATTTATGACATCACATTAAAAACCTCTAAAGTTGTCAGTGTTTCTCTACAATATTATGCATGTATTATACATATAAACTTTCCTCTTGAATCACTCTATCTATTAAAAAAACCGCATCAAATTCCGTTGCGTAGCATACATAGGGACAGACGGACAGCAGGAAGCGACTTTGTTTTATACTATGTAGTGATTCTCTCGCAGGCTACTTTTCTGAAGTTTCACTTCTGCCGTGTGTAAATTGTACACATACACTTTTTTAATTTTTTTGAATTTTGATACTGTACACATCACATGTTTAATGAGCTTCAGAATATTTTCATTAGTTTTTAAATAAGATTCAGAATGGGAAATAACACACATATATTATCAAATAAATGTTTTCATTATTTCTGGTCTTTCCTTTATAATCATCGTTTTTGTACAACCCTTGACCGTTGGCTACTGCACAAGATACACACACACGACTGTCGCATTGTAAGCAAAGCGTTTCCAACTTTCGATAAGTGTGAACAAGAAATATTTTTGGTTGCAGCAAACCATATATTTGAGGAAACCTTGCAATGACGGTAAGCAGAAGAAGCGACGACCTTGATACACTGTAAAGCTTATCTGACTGACTTATAACAATACGCAGCCTAGCAAAACACATTCTTGGAGTACCTGTATGATGCACTAACGTAATACACGCAAGGAAATTTTGAAATTGAACCTTAGAGATGGGACTACCCGGAAGGAAATCTGGTGCGGAAGATTGTATATGAGCAAATAATATTTTTTGTAGACAGATTTAATTGAAACTTAGTAATTGATACATGAACGATGTACATCATCATCGTGTCAGTTATGGGATGGCCACTTTCATTTTGAATTTTATGCATTTCGCAGTATGGATATTTAAATAGTCATCATACTCTATTGTATTACTTGTACACTTTGAAGGGGGAGGGAAGGCCGTCACTCGTTCACGAGGTCAGAGAAGTCTGCGTCAAAGTCTCTTGCTAGTGTTTGTCAAGAAAAAGGAGTGTAAACATTTTTCCAAGTGAACAAAGTCTCGACAATTTCTGATATTGTGACTCTGAGTAGTTTTGGTCAGCTCTATGGTACTTAAGGCTGGTGATTTCGTGACGTCTCCACTACCATTTTCTCTCCTTTTTACCACCATACCCAAGACATGATGAAACGATTAACACTCGGAAAACTTGTTTCCAAAACAAATAATTAAAACTAAGAATCTAAATCGTCTCATTCAGTTTTCCTTTGCCCTATTTTGTCAAAGCTTATACTTATTATGTATTAACCAGTTGTACTATATACAGGTATCTACATATATACTCAGAGTTCTTTTTTTTAAATAAAACAACAAAAAATAAATTTCGGTGTTTATTTTAATCCATGCTGACGACTATATACTTAATTAATTTCAATGTACCTATATCACACAATGGAAACGTAACGATGATCATCTCTTAGAAAATCAATTTTAAATGCATTGTATTCCGTTTTAGATTGATTTCCTAAAGACATTGCTTCCACAAAGAAATAATCTCTGTCACTTTATAAAACAACAACGCTAGCTCCGTTATTCACAACTGTCTACTAACTATTAAAAATTTAACGCTCAATAGCTATAAATACAAATATATTATTGCTGTTGCGATTTTATTATCTAAAACTTAATTAAATTTTACATTGATCTCAAAATGAGTATTCGTTTTTTTCTTATCTAAATTAGTCTTATCTAATCTTACCTATAGTAGTATTGCTTGTTTTGAGAAAACATTGCTTTCTCGTGAAAAATATTGTAACAAATACAATAGTACAAAGATAGTGAAGCAACCATTATATGGTGCATTGTAACAATCATTTAGACCCCATCCATTTAGAAAATAATTTGCTAGTCTAGACATGTTTGAGCATTAACGTTTGAAAGGTATTACAACACTTCTGATTAAACGTGTTACTAAAATGTTGTATCTTTACATATTATTTGTAGAAAGTTAGATTAAGACACGTTAATTTTAAGATTAGTTTAGCGAGCAGTCTAATTGTGAATATTCTTTAGGGGAAACTAATTTAGAAAATATTTTACAAAACTAAAAAAGTATTTTTCAGAAGTGTTGAAACATTATTAAGTCTCCTTATTAAGCAATAAAGGACAATTAAAAAATATTATTAATCCAGAAAAATAAATCTTATGAGGAATTAAAAAAATTGAGGAAAAGTTTTTTCTTTTTAATTAATTAATTGTGGCTCAAGGCTTCTCCAGTAGTTCTCATTTCAAAGTTACGGATCACTTTTTACTGAATTTAACGTAAACTTAACTGATATAAAGAAGATAAAATTAAATGATATGCAATTAATCTGGAACAAAAAGGGGCCACTGTGAAAAATGCTCATAATTTTACACTTATTAAACTTATTTATAGGCTAATTTACATAAACCGAAATATACAAAATGAAAATCAAGGAAAACTAAATTATCATTTACTTTACTTTATAAAATTATTCTAGCTACTCAATAACATTTTACAATGATTTTGTACATAATTCGAAGCTTCATATTTGTAGTAAATGAACTAATTTGTATTCCTTTATATAAAATAGTAATATTGAAACTACCCAGTACATTTTAGGCAATACAAACTATCATAATATCATATCTTTGTTTTATTTTCTTTATTTCATAAAAGCAATTAAACGTATGGTTTATAATTTTATGTTTTGTGTGTTACTGCTTTTTTTTCTACCTAAAAAAATAGAACAAATCTTTATAACAGTGTGGATAATTTTGAATTCCGTCCGATTATAGTGCTGTTAATGAATTATAAAATACAAAATATGGATTAGTATCTTGAATAAATAAAATATTTTCCGACGAATTTGCAGTAAAATTATTTTTCAAAGCGTGTTTGTTTTATACGTATATTTATTACTAAATATACAGCGAAAGACGTTTCTATTATACAGTTTTAATTTTAGGTTATCCAAATTCCTCAAATCACGTTATTATTCATTTATGATACAGAATGTTTTCGCGTGGTATATTTCAAAACCTGTGGTTTAAGACAATTGGGGGATACATATAAAGCGAAAAAACACACACAGGAAAAACATTTTTGCAGTATCAGTCTATATCGATAAGTACAACACGTAGTCTAAGAAAATTGCATGACATAAAACAGCAACAAGATTATTTCACAACCATTCTCATCAAATCTACTAACCATTTGTCAACTATTACAGTATGCAAATCTTATACAAATGTAATTTACACACTTACGTAGGTAAATCAACAAAACAAATGAAAAGAATTTTCGTTTATATCTTACTGTCAAAATCTTGGACAATGTTACTTGACCATATTCCAAAACTATTACATTTTTGATATCGTATTTATTACAGATGTTCAGTACCTAATCATTTTTGTTCCATTACAAATGCTAATAGTATTTTAAACAAATATATTTCTCACCTAAAGAGGCAGATCTTTTATTAGCAAGCGCAAAGTGAGCTAGGTACTTGTTATAATCCAAGGTCAAGTGGTGCCGATAGCTATTTCTTTCACCATCTCTCTTTCCGTATATTTTGCGCTACTCATTAGGACAATAGATTGCAACCAGATTTTCGATATCAAATACTGTGAACGTAAAATATCTAGTGTACAATGTATCATTGATATGCAACGTGATAAATAATAATAGATATTGTGAGATGTAAGTTTGATTGTTTATTAAATTTCGTAAATTTGTCATGTATTATGTAGGTATTTAGAAACGTAAAAGACCTGCCTCCAAGTGTATTTTTTTAATTTTGACAGTGTTCAAATAACATTTTCAAGTTCTTTATAAAATGCTGCTGCGACGTAATTACATCGAAATTAAAAAAAAACAGAAGCAAATATACTTTTAAAGGCATTGATTATAATTTTATGAAAGAAAATACATGTGCTATATAAATTATCAAGTGCATTTTTGTGCAATGACATCTATTATGTCTTTTCAATACATTACCTAAAATAATCAGTAACCTCTAAAAAACTAATGCGTTCAAGTTTCAAATACAGGGCAGTGAAAATTGTGTATGTTATAATATTACTGTACAAGGAAATAGTTACAAATAACGTATAACGTTATTTTAGTTAGAACGGCGACAAAACTTAGAACCACATACCATTTATCTTGGAATACTGAATTGAGCTCTTTTTTTAGGTCAATGGCTCAATCGTTTAACGATTATTCTAACAGACAAGGGATGTATGTATTAGAAGACAGTGGCACAAAATTACTGAGATGATAAAATTATTTATGATTTCCAATGATTTTTTTTTTGTAAATCATACGTTGTATTAATTAAATTATAAATAACAAGAAAATAGCTTGATATTATAAGTTCGCTAAAGTATCTTATTAACTAAAATTTTGATTCCTAAATAGTTTCTAAGCCTGTCTATTTGTCGCAGTTATAATTACAAGGGTGAGGGGTCCGAAACGACTTATTAATAGAACATTTTGAATCATCTCGGTATTATGTAATGTATGACGGGGAGACATAATACGAAGTGTAGTGATATCCGCAGCACCGGTTGGTAATTTGTCTGATCTTGACATTCGCCTGTAAAAAAATACTTTGTTATTATTTTGTCTATGATCAAAGACCTCTTCGTGTGAGTCACATAGGAGTCAGGGAAAGGAGTGCGGCATCGAGCGATCCCTATTTGGAGTAAAATGTAGATTCAGAGTAATCGAAAACCCTAAATCACTTCGTCCGGACGGTGTCGGCATGTCACGAAGCGGACGTAGGATAGTTACCAGTGGCGGTGGCGTGGAACAGCAGCTCGGGCTGCAGGTCGGCGCGCTCGCAATTGGTGGCGGAGCGCGCGAGCGCGAGCGCGGCGCGCCGGTCGCCGCGCGACACGAAGCAGTAGCGCCGCGCCGCCGTGCTGTCGCGCGTCAGCGGCGTCGTCACCACGAACGACGTGCCGTTCTCGTACCACCCGCCGTGACACGTGTACGCTGCAAATACGACAGCGTTATATGTATATACCTGGATGTTCAAGAACTCACAGTAGGGCAAGAAACAGGTAGGGATTTATAATCATCGTCATTATCTCAGCCATCGGTCTTCCACTACTGACCGTTTGTTAGTTTTCTATATCTATGTTATGGACGTCCACGAGCAAAACTCATGTGGTTCTTCAAGGTGTATCAAACAGGTTACAGGTAAAATTAAGTATTGGAACTTGCGCGCTTGCATCGAGATATCAGGCTAGCGCGTCGATGAATCATTGGGTCATCGGGATAGCTATGTCATCGAGCGAAGAAAGCGATTCTGCGGCCAATATGGATTGGCCGCAGAATCGCATGCAACAAGAGACAGGTGTCTTTTTTGCGTGTCTGGATTAATAACAAATCCATACCCGTTGTACCCGGAAACTTTTCTGAGAAATTATCTCTTAACTACATGAATCTTCACCTATCGCACCTATTAGTATACAATATATAACTTCCCATGATCAACGGTAGGACCGCAGTCAGCCAAGCTCATGCCTGGTGGTGATCATTCACCTAACTTGGTCGAAGGACCTCTGTGTTGGAGGTAGAGGGACATTACACGGCGTTCCTCTATCTAAAGAAAACGATTTATTTATGTCCATATAGCTACCGGATTTTTCAGAAACCTAAACCTGATCCATATACCTATTTGAACTACTCCTGGTACGCAATAATATCAACTTCATTTTAGCTTTGTAAAATGTATATCTAGCTATATACCAAGTTGTTAACCGAATCTAATAAGAAACGTGGTATGGATTTAACTCACCTGTCATGACTTCTTTATTCTCACAAGTGGAATAGAACTCCATATTCTTCACGGAATTACAACCAACTTCTAATCTATTGTAGCTGTTCCCCACACAGGAG
>OY982562.1:2080574-2316477 GCA_963859945.1 Euplagia quadripunctaria | reverse complement strand
GTCTTTTTAAGTTTTTGGTTATTAAAATTATTATGATCATGATCAGCTCTGCGGTTATACCAACGTAAATTGGATTTTAGTGAAATCAGCAACATTTGCAAGCGTTCCCTAACAGTATGCCAATAATACTAATTGTGATCATGATCAGCTCTGTGGTTTTACCGACGTTAAATTTAATTTGAGTTAAATCAACAACATCTGCAAACGCTTCTTTGGGAGAATAGCGTTTAAACAAATTATGATCATGATCCAGCTCTGCGGTTGTATTGACGTTAAAATTGAATTTTAGTGTATTCAGCAACATCTGCAAACGTATCCTTAAGAGAATATTGCTAGTACAAATTATGATCATGATTAAGTTCAGAAATTTTACTGATTTGATTCTGTTCAGCTCCTATAAATAACAGTATTTTCATATATGCTATAATCTTTTCAATAACGTGAAAATAATACTTTTAATCTGACTGATAAATTCTTAATTTTAAGTAGGTAATGGTAATTTTGAATTAAATCTACCGGTTAAAAGTTAATAAAGTTTATTCTTATTTATTTGTTGCACAGAATCTACAACATTCTAAATATGATAATAATACGAACTTCTAATAAAATAGTAAAGCGTAAAAAAGAAGTTGTGGTAAGTGAATATAAACTTTACTGGCTGAGAGCAAAATTTGTCCCTACAACAGACTATAATTCGAAAACTTTATGCAGTAACTCTGTGGCGAAATCGACATAAAGAAAATAAATGTCAAAAACCATTACCGCTGTTTTTCTTTTGCTTTGCTCGATGATAAGATAACACTTCACATTATCACACACACCTTCATAATGTTAAAAGATCTGCAATAGATAACTATACCTTCGTACTCGTCAGACCTAGCACCAATCGTTGAACATTTTCCCGAATATTCTGCAAGAAATAAAAAATCTCAGGAAGTGGTACAAAATACCTTTAAATTCGATCGCCGAAGTTTTAACGCCAACTTATGAATTCTCTCAAGATAGTATAATTAATTACATAGATACTTGTTTAGAATAAAAGGTGTTTCAACTTTTCGATCTATAACGACTATTTCATACTTTAACCCCATTATTATATTGTATAAATGAATTTAAGAAATAAAAGGAGTTCATACAATTTTGAACATAATTATGCCGTATGTAATATATTTAGTTTTCAACTAGAATAAACGGAATCTAGGTCAATAGCCAATCAAGGGCTAGAGAATCGGTGACACCACTAATTAGGCCAGTCAATCGAATCCAATTTAAGCCATTAGGGTAACCATTTAAGCTGAGAGCTCTTAAAAGCAGCGCTTTATCTTGGACTAAGAAAAAAATCCTTCTATATTCTAACAATGAGAAATTTTCCATCCATAATGCACACAGTTTAAAACAGGCATATCGCTTTGAAACTTTAAGAATGTAACGACGGATTTCGTAACCACGCGATTAAGTAACTCATTTCTACAGGATAGTAATGAAACAGTACTACTACTAATAATAATAATAATTCTCTTTATTGTACATCAGATATACAATACAATAAGTAACCAATAACTATAAATTGTACAACTGGCGGCCTTATCGCACAAGGCAATCTCTTACAGGCAACCATAGGATGGAGAACATAATTATGTCATAAAAAGGAATTATAGCGCAGTTTCTTGTGTGTTAAGAATAAAATAGGAAGAGATTGGATGTTAATAACATGTTACAGAAACTATACTAAAATGAAAAAACTAATTTTTGTTTTAAAAATCTAATCTAAGGATGGGACTCATACACGTGACAACGTCTAATCAGGACGCTAAACTTACCAATCGAGATTTTGTATCACACGGCCTTTCTAATGAATGCAAATTTTAAGCGGCGTCACCGTGAATGCGATCAAGTGGTTACGGGTTTGAACCCCACCCAGTGCACTACACTCCTAAGACAAGCATTTAGCTTAGCTGGAGGGGTTAACAAGAATACTAGTAATGTGACTCACGTTGCTAGTATTGTTAAAAAAGAAATGGTAAGCAGTTACCAGTGCCTATAAACACTTTATACGCATATACGCAAAATTTATAGTGTCACTTGCATATTACCAATCTTATCCTTTACACCCATAGAGTTGTAGTAACCCTATTAACTAATAGACAAGGACAGGACTACGATAGAAGCTTGGTCGAAGGGTCCATTGTGTAGAAGAGATACCAAAAAATTTACATGGTTCAATTGAATGTAAGGTACGAACTTTTAAACTTTCGCGTTCCATGATATTATTATGTATTTACGGAAATTAACGCGATCACGAAAAGGTGTTACATACCTCTGAATTGCCTGACGTTTTGACCAGGTTGCACTGGCCAGGCTGACTCAGACTCAGAGGTATGTAATACCTTTTCGTGATCGCGTTAATTCTCGTAAATACATAATTGAATGTAACGTTATCGTTCGAACGACTAAAGAAGTGATACTTTTGTCTACCACTTCTTAGCTTTTACCATTGCTCCGTTACCTTACCGGCGAAGTGAAATTGTAACTAAAACGGCCCGTCGAAGCGAGCTGCGCCCAACGATAAGTGCCATAACAGACAATTAAACGATCGGGCCTTAGCTTCAGCGAGAGATTATGTTATTTTAAGAACAATTTATTAAAAATGTATATATAGTTTAGTAAAACAGAAAAAAAACACGCTTTAATAGAGAACTGAATTAAAAAGTAAAAAAGGAGTTTTATTATTCACCTCCTGACTCCATCATCAGATCAGCTCCAAGATGCCAAATTATAGTATTGTCATCCAAAATATATATTATACATACAAAGTTTCATTTCGATACGACAATTAGAAGTAGCTTAAAATTTACTTCCAAGATTTGTATAAATAGTTTGTTACAAGTGAAACTAACATGTTCTTAGCATGTTAATATCTTATGTTACCAGGAGTCTGTTATAAATAATTTTCAGATGTTTATAAGGTTATGTTGTGAGAGACTTTACTTGTATTAGAAGTGTGCTCATGATTGCTAAAAGCATTTTGATAGCATCATTAACTGAGCCAGATTGCCCCGAAATCTTATTCGATTTTTACTTTTGGTGTCAAAATGCATTCTGTTTTAACCGGAGAGTCAGAGATTTTGGGCCGTTTATTTTATATATGTGCATGGTTCGAATGTGAAGCTTGGACGCCTATAATGGAGGATAATAGTTTCTAGCAGTAAATATATGAATATATTTGTTGTTTCATTGTTCGCATTGTAAATATTTTTTGTACGCCATCAGCTACCGCTTATTTTCCTCCGATGAAAATAGATTCCTCCGCGCCTTTTTCCAACTAAGTTGAGTTCGACTTTCAGTCTAACTACTATATGGCTGAGCTTCGATATTTTACGTAAAGCGACTGCTATCAGGCCTCCAAAATCCAAGTACTAGGCGATATCGAAGTTCTGTAGTTAGACCAGGTTGTCGGATTTTTTTTAGGGCTCCAACTACCCGTAACGAATCCCACAGAAGTTCGTATGACAACCGATACCGACGGCTTAACGTGCTCTTAGAGGTACGAAGGGGTCTCAATATGTTAAGAATGGTCACCCATCCTAAGACTGACCTGGCTTACATTACTTATTTTGTAATGTGCTAACCTACTCGATTACCACATAGCCACGAGCTCCATTTAGGAGAAAATACAGTGAACGAAAAACAACTTCACGATATCCACCTCATATCAATTTAATGTAATAACTTTAGAGATGTATTTATTTTTTATTCGGACAATAAGTAACAACATTCACAGTTTAAATTGTATGACATTTGTTATCAATGATGTAATCCGTACTGTAAATAAATGAATTTTGCTCAATGTCGACTTAACAATAAATTCCACGAATATAAAATCATCATGTCCAAAAGTTTGTATAGAATTTGGATTATCTGTTAAATATAACTGATATTCACCACCTGTGTTAACATTAACGGTTGTGTATTAATACGTTGATAAATGGGTACTAAATATATTAATGAATAACATATGCGGCTCTGTTTAATCTAGTGAAAAATATTACCTAGGCATATCAATAAAATTAACGATTTGATTAAGCAATATTAATACATCTAGATTTAGTTAGCTCAGTTATTTATTGAGACTAATTCAGTAATTCACATCACGGACCTTAATATAAAATATCTGTTTTTTTTCTAGTAACCACCCATGCGAGAACGTAGAAGGACGTATTTATTTTAAAAACTGTATAACAAAAAAATTTACCGTTCGTCGGTTTAACTGAACTGAAAACTAAAAAATAAACTCTTTAGGACAACTAAACGCCTACACTAATGTAAATACCTAAATAACTTTGAATCGGCACCAAACATACAAACAAGCAAATTAATTATTAAGTAAAATGATGGCAGCGGCGACGCAAAGGCAACGTGACGGCGATGCGACGGCGACGCTTATATTTGACGTGTTTTTCAATTTAGTTAGGCTAACGAGTTTATTTTGCACTTTTCAGTTTCTTTCTTCTTTCGTCGTTTAGTTATTTGTTCAAAAGCTTTTTGGTTCTAAAACAATCAACTACAGGTCTCCATCATGTTGTGGTATCATTAGAAATACATATGTGTGCTAAGTTTCAAGAAAATTGGATCACAGGTGAAAAGAGAACAATCATTCGTCCAGTATTTTCCACCCACCAACTTCGAAGTATGCCCTTTTCAATAAAAAAAGAATTATCGAAATCAGACTACCGTGTAAAAAGTTATACGTGGTCAAACATAAAAAAATAAAAAATAAACGAGTCGACTTGAGAACCTGCTCCATTTTATCATCGGTTAAAAAGGCCAACTCAATAAAAAAAATAATAAAATTCGATTGTCTGATCCGTATGCGCTTTCTTTAGGGACTGTCAAATTCACCTCCTCTTTTTTATACCTCTGATCAATTAACCTAGTGACGGACACAACCAAGCCCTCGGGATATAGTTGAAAGGAGCTTATATTTCTCCTCTTGAATCCAACATTCAAAAATAATTATCAATTGCAGCTTGATAACTCTTTCAAAGCCCAATAAAACGGGTCAAACCGATAAAAAATTGTTTCTATAATTCGTTAATACCTTCATGAAGAATGTCATGCATCAAACCTACAGACGTCTGTCGTCGCCAATGAAGGTATTGACATGTTGTCGACCTCCGATACAAAGACAAACGTAAGTTTTATCACCTAATTAGGCGTCTTTGTGCCAGACAATGGTGTACTGAAAGTCAGAAAATAGCACTCCGCACACAAACATTTACTATTTCGTACAAAAAAATATCACTTTGATAAATCGCCTATAAAACATTTCATATATTTTGTTTACGTAATACCGCTACTGTTTCGTCAGCCGCAGGCCATAAAATCTAACAAAATTTATAGATACATCGGGAAAATATATGTATAATCAAACTGTAAGTTTACATAGGACCAAAAATACAGAGGTTTCGCTAGAGGCGGTATTTATAACCATTAATGTTACCGAACTATTTTGACAACAATTTCACTTAAATCCTAAGTAAGGATAAAGGAAATTAATATAATATATTATTTTCGATAGTTAAAAAAAAATGAGTTAAAGTACGTATGTCTTGTTTTAATATGTGTCTTTTTGTTATATTGTTGTTGTTGTTTACATGCAGAAATGCACAGAAAAACGCATTTCAAATTAGTGATAACATGAAAGATCTGATGACGGTAGAGATGTTCGGTTTAAGACAGTCAAGGATTCTTATGAGCTATCTTTCGTTTGCTTCTACTCTTGCAAGAGTAGAAGCAAACGAAAGATTGTTGTCTTTGCTTATCGCGGAGGGAGAAAGACGTGACCTTATATTACGTAATCTTGATACGTTTTCCCTCTCATCTCGTGGCCAAACAAAACCACAATCTCTTTATTAGACTCCTGTTAAATTTGCAAATGGTACCAGCTATATAGCATTAAGACGTAACGAACGACAAATGATATGCATAATTAAGTATCTTAAACTGTTTCACGTAATTTATTTAAGTGATACCAATTGATTTTAATTATTTTATATTTTAATTAAGATTGTAATTTATTAAAGCTAACATTATTTATATAAGGTGTCCCAAAGAGTTATATTTAGCATATCTTTTAATTACATTACACAAAATTCTTACTCCGGTTTAAAGCTCATTTAGCCAATCTGTGAAATAATTTTCTGCCAAGATTTGCCAAAAAGTTATACAATCTCTACTTAACAAAACTGTTTTGATCATAGACTATTTTAGACTACATTCGTGTAACTTTTTAGCGTCAAATCCGCTATATGAACGTAAACAAACAACAGATTTTTATATGTTTGCCGTGGATGAAATCAATGAATGCTTTACTAACTACTTTATTTAACAAATTTTTCCTACTCATCAACTGAATAGGAAAAATTAAGTGTACCCTATAGCTACGTTTGAATATATATTCCAAGATGTAATGGAATCTTGCAAATTCACTTTTATTTACTTTCATGGCTCAAATTTCTATTCCTATCTTTTTAGACTTTTGTAACTTTTCTATACTGTTAATAAATATTATACTTTATTAGCTCTCAAGTAATCTGAGAAGACTATCTTGACTTTAACTCAAAATTTTATGAAGCACTTTTAAGCCCGCCCTATTCATTGACCGCACCACAACAATATCACCTAATGTGATATTTTATCTGTTATACTATTAACAGAAGCATCAGTTCGGTAGTTGTAGTACTCCACAGTGAAGTACCTACTGTTCAACTTTATTGGACACACCTTGAATTTTATACCTTTATCTTTGTTTCTTTGAATGATTACGATATTAAAATCCTTTAAAACTAAACTCCTTCTACCATGACCTAATGCTTCTAACAGACAAATCCGGCATTAAATGGAAAAGTCTCTCAGTTGTCGTTGTGAGATACGAACTTTGTTGAAAAACTCATGGGCTGGAGCTACTGACTCTCAGCGGAGAGATCGATACACGAAATGCTCACCAGCTGAACAAAAGTGTCCGTAGCTGCAATGTACATTTTGCCTGCACTAGTCACTTTGCAAAGTAATGAAATAACCAAGTGTCAGCTACAGTTTAATTCAACCGGAACATAACTTATTGACGGTATCAAATAAATTTTAAAATATTTATAATACGTCCATATTAGGTATCAATTATTCTATTTGGTGGTAATCATTAATTTGGCTGTAAATTGATTGGATAATCACATCATTAAAATTGATATTTTCGGCGTTTAAATGTGTAATGTTTTCGGATGTGGCTAAAACAATCTGAAAAATTATACCTATTATTTTTAGTAGTAGTATAAACATTTTAAGTGATCATTGCTGAAAAGGTGAATTTTTAAGAATAAGTTACACGAGAAACGGCCGCATCTCACATTCCTAGAGCTACCTATTCCTATTCCTAGTTTAGATTATCAGTCAGTGGGTGTTATAGTAACCATACATAGACTTTAGTATGAGTTTTAAACGTCAGCATTGTAAAGTAATATATAAGTTCAACGATCTATGAATAAACGCACACACTCCCACTACATTATTCTTTTACACCTGAATCAGTGTAGTAAAAAGGTCGAGCCTGAGGTAAGTTAATAATAAATCCACTTTCTGTTTTAGCGTGGGATCGAATAGATATCGGATAATACACTACGTCAAAAGAAAAAATGACAGTAACTCCAATAACGTGCCATAATATCAGTTTTAGACAGATAAAGCCACATTGACAGTATGAGCATCGTAAAAACTAGTAAACACAATTTACGTATATAAGTAAAACAACCTTATGTACCTCAGATTAGAGTGCTTTATCCTAATATTTAAGTTTGTTTGTTACGCTTTCACACCTTAACGACTTAAGCGATCATCGTGAAATATTGCACATACGTTGTCAAAAGTACAGATGAGGACATTGGGTACCACACATCTAGAAAAAAGTACACTTTCGCGTTCCATGATATAATTATATATTTAAACGATAATTAACGCGATCACGAAAAGGTATTACATACCTCTGAATAGCCTGACGTTTCGACCAGTTTCGACCAGGTTGCACTGGCCGTGGTCACAGGCTGACTGACTAGACTAGAGATTCCCGTTTAAATACATAATTGTACTGAAAAAAAGTAGGGATTGTTTAAGAGGTTTACCTGAACTGATTACCACAATCTACATTAAAACAAGCGAAGCCGCAGTCAAAAGCTAGTCAGTATACTAGTCTAGTTGCACACTTAGATCCAGAGGAAGTTAACTCAAAAATTTCTATTTTTGAGTTATGCCCACCATCGAATGCGTTATCTCAATACATACCGACCAATAAACCAGATTTAAAAATATCACCACTACTCGACGCTAGACGCTAAATTTAAAAAACGAACATTGGCTCATCTCAAAATAACAAAATAAATATACATACATTGTTAAACAATAGGGAAATTAACTACATAAATCCAATTTACAGCCCCAAAATATGATTAAAATACAAGATTCCTACAATATATTTATTTATTTATTTAAAACTTTATGCACGTTGGTAGAAAGGCGAACTCAATGCCCAGGGAATTCTCTACCAGTCAACCTTGGGGTGATGTAGAACCGCTATAAGGTAGGTGCAAAGATACATTTGAAATTATTCACAATACAAACTATTATTTACATTACTAAGATGTACAAATTTCTAAATATCACTACGATATAATTTACTATTTTATTATATACTGGCCTGTTGGTCTAGTGGTTAGTGACCCTGACCGCTATGCTTATAGGTCGTGGGTTCGATTCCCACCTGAGTCTGGGTGTTCTTTGTGTCCGTTGTTTCTATGTTTGTAACGGTAATTAGTTTGGCAACTTTTCTAAACAAAAGTGTTTTTTTTAATTCCCTTTAGATCTAGGTGAGCGATATGTAGTATTCTCCTCAGCCATTATTACATTAAAGCTACAATAGAATATATACCCCTTTTGTATGTAAACCGAATAATATAATCATCCATTTCTAGTTTCCCACAGCAGTACAATTTTGGTTCCAGTTGCCGTAATACACATTGAAATATTTGAGTGCAATATATACTTGATACAGTTGCGAGCTTGAGGCCAATGAATACGTGATCACCACTCCACTGCACTGAGGACTCAACTCTCAACACTTAGTCAAGTGTGAGAGGTTTTATTCTGCTCAATATTAGGTTTGCCAGAACACGGTACATATAAGATGAGATTACAGTGCTGACTCTTGAAAGTTTGAAGTAAAATCAGCTTGCTTGACTTTATTGAAGGAATTTGTAAATAATGACTAATACAAAGTTACGAAAGTTATTTAAATTGGAAGTAATTGAGCGTAGTTATAAAAATAATAATTGTATACACAGGGTGTATATTAAGACAATGTAACTCAGTTATGGAGACAATCCATAAAAACTAACTTAAATGTTTTTGAAGCTATTTTTTATGGATTTTCTTAGTCCGGTTACTAAGAAAATCCATAAAAATTAACATCGAAAATAAATTCCAAAATAAAAAAATAAGTGCGATTCAAAAAACCTCTAACTTTACACATTTTACCTGCTTAAATATATGAAAAACGTAAATGTTTTACCTTTATATAAATATATAGGTAAAAATTCTTGGAAATTGCAACGGTCATAATTTGTAAACGAAAATATTTTTTTCAAATATACATTTTGTAAGTGCAAACTAGAGTCAAGCCCTTTCAATTATTTAAATAACTTCCATTGTCATATGCACCCTTCATATTTCATAATAATATTATTATCATCAAATTACTTCTGATTTTAGCTGAGTACAATATAAACATTCCTCCATTCCTCTCTATAACATATCTCTTCATTCTATGGTGGCCTGTAAGAGATTGTATAAGTTCAGTAAGACCAATTATACAAATTATATAAAAGTTTACGATAAAGATAGTTATTATTACTGTTCTTATATATATTTATTTTTACCCGTTTTTTAGCCGTTAAATCGTTGAAGACTCAAATAAGGACACCGATACTTAAACGGGCTTTAACACCGTCACAAAAGTATGTATCGAAGTGTCTGTAGTTCCTTACTATTGAAATTAAATCGACAAAGCTACAAATATAGGTCACAGATACATACTGAAAAACTTGCTAACTTTGTGTCAATTGTATAAAACACTATCAACCCGCCCCGGCTTCGCACGGGTACAAATTACTCTGTCTATTAGTGAAAACCGCATGAAAATCCGTTCAGTAGTTTTTCAGTTTATTGCGAACAGAGAGACAGACAGACGCGGTGGGGGACTTTGTTTTATAATATGAAGTGATTATAAAGTATTTTTACCTCCTTCGTACCTCATTCGATTTTACTTCCTAATTCCAAAAAAAAAGATGTAAGTTTCTAATATAAAGATTATAATTGCAAACTTAAGATCAATAAGAAAAATATATATTTCTTCGTCTTCTATCAAAAGAATAACGAATTTAATAAATCGCGATCAGATTGTATCGAAATCCATCGAAACTCAATTGAGAGTATCTCGAAGATAAATTCATGGATAAATTTAATGTGTTGTCTTTATACCTGCTAATATACTCGTATAATAACATAATACATATTTAATTACCTACACAAATGTTTGTATAGTATGTGACGGTACATTTCGAAACGAAAATATCAAAAATATCGAAAAAATGGGGGGTGGATGAAGAACCTTCTACCCTTACGGTCTCGACGACGGAGGGCGTGCACAGCTGAACCAGTCAGCCTGTGACTACGGCCAGTGCAACCTGGTCGAAACGTCAGGCAATTCAGAGGTATGTAATACCTTTTCGTGATCGCATTAATTCCCGTAAACACGTAAATAATATTATATCATGGAACGCGAAAGTTTAAAAGTTAACAAAGCAAAGCCCCTATCCACTATTAATATTTTCATAAATATGAACGTTTGCATTATAGAAGCAAATAATATAGTCGTAAGACTCAAGTACACGAGGTACGTGTGGGCGTTTGCATTGAGTTAATGTGCCTAATACCTATAGTATGAATTACGGACTCATAGGAAAAGCTCTCGTGTGTGGTCTGGGAGGTACTCTGTAGTTAATACTATTAACTAAATCTACCCGTTGTGACAAATATCAAACTAAAACATTGCTTGTACTTGTATTTTCCTAGATTTCAAGTCTGCACGCTTATATTTTTGTTACACCTCGGAAAGGTAGACGTGACCACATTTATAATGCTTACGACGCAAAAACTTCTTTTGCACATTTTCAAGGCTGTCAGAGTATTTCACGTAGAGTGGGTCTCAAATAAATATACCAAATACCAACTGCAAACGGATTAATCCTTACTTCCCTACTAATATAATAAATGCTAATGTAAGTTTGTGTGTTAGCTTTAACGCCTTAAACACTCAACTGACCTCATTGAAATTTGCACAAACGTTGTCAGAGGTACAGAAACACCATTCAGTAAAAAAAAAACTACCTATCCTATTCCCTCTCTGTCCTCCCTCTCTTGCAAGCACTGAAGAAAGAAGACAGAAGTATTAATCAAATTTGACAAGTAAACATCAAATTTGAAAACTTGTTGCAACTCACACTCTCGCGAATAAGACATCTTTTTAATACCGCAATAACTATTATCGTGAAATATAGGACTATTGTGATAAGGGGAGAACCTAGCCACTTATTAACTGGCATTACGCGTAGTGAGTGCAATATTGGTGTAAGCCAGGGGCTTGCGCATACGACGCCATCAGCCGTTGCCGAAAATCCAAGCATCGTGGGTCGAAGCAAAGGTTAGTGCTTGCCAACTACTCCTATCCTGTCCTCCAGTACCCTTGATGAGAAAAAAAGTATTGTTCCTGGGGGATGAAAAAAAAACGCTTTAAAAATCTGATACATTATAAAAATGTAAATAATGCGAGCCTGTGTGACCTTTAGCCGTACACGTAGGACGGCTAAAGGTCACATAGGCTCGCCAAACCAAACATCCTTATTAATACTACAAATGCAAAAGCGAGTTAGTATTGTTTTTTTGTTACGGTTTCTCGCCTTATAGACTTTGCCAAATGCCTGATTCGTTTTAAGTACCTAAGTCTTCCTGAAACTTTAGTTGATCTCACGGTCACTAAGATTATACCACAATTATGTCATGAAACGCGTTTAAGTTGTTATTTGCATATCAAATCATATTAGAACTCATTGAGGGAGGAACAGGTCCTGCAGTGGAGGTCCTATGGGTGAAATGATGATGTTAATGCGTTTCAAAAAATACAAATATTCTTTATATGTTTGAAGAACAAGATGACTGACTGATGGTGTAACCAACCATTGTCTAGAGTATGTCTTCGGATGGCAGCAAACCCTTATTTTCTCGGTAATGTAATAAAAACAAAAAAAAATAGGAAAAAACCTTCTTTTCTTTCTTTCTTTGTTTGTTTAAAAAAACTGCATTCTAACTCTTACTGGCACTATCTATCCATACAATTTATATACAAATAAATAAAATTTAAGTGTCTTTTTGTAATGTAATAAAAAATATGTTTTTACTAAATTTTAAATGTCCACACGCTACTTTTTAAAAAAAATATTTTTTTATTTTATTTTTGCCTGTATGCTTGTCTGGGTTGACCAATTTCCACGGGACTTTCACTGGTAGATAGCTGGTGTAGTAACTTAGACTAATTTTATTTTGTAAAAGAAATAGGGTTCCGCGCAAAATATATAAATATGTACATGCATGTATGTATTTAGAAATGTATAAGTACGTCTATCGGCAGTCTAGTTACCATAGTACAGGCTCTGCCTAGTTTGGGATCAGACGGCCGTGCATGAGATGTGTGAAGTTATTATTATTACTACAGAAGACTAAGGTAACCACTATTAATAGTTTTTTCTCGTAGTAAATAGTGACTCATAAGTACCTCGGCTGGGACAATAAAATCGTCAACGCAATAGCATAGGTAACTTAAATGTAACAAAAAAAACTTATTGTACTTTCCAAAAAGGAATCTTCAATTTGTTTAGTTCACAGAGTCAGCTCCCTTTCGTCTCTCAGTAAAAGTAGTGGCATATGTGTAGTTCTTCAATTCTCAGCAAATTGCAGACGCTATATCGGTGCGAAGCCAATGAATATCTAATCAGGACACAGGATGGGATCTGAAGGAGTCGCCTGTACAACAGACCGCTGCATTCGTGTTACTTAATCAAATTATGTCATGCATGTTGTGTGGGTATGTTGTTATTTACTCAAATCATGTTTTGTTCTCTATGGCTGGAATTCTGCCTTGTGTATGATTCTCCATAATGTATTGTATACAATAAATTATAGACGAACACTTCGACAACGAATGTCAATTGAAGATAAAAAATGGGAGATTTTAAAAGTAAGTTGGTTGTAGCGTAAGACTTATGACTGAATGAGCATGGTTAACATGTATGCTGTTTTACTTATATTGTGGTAGAAAGGGAAAAAATCTATAATGAGCATCAAGAAGCTTGTACGTGATCTTTAAAAATCATAAATTAGGTTCTGTGGTGTTTTCACAAAAACGCCTAAAAAACCAAAAGATTGAGAAGATTTCAATAATGAAAGTAGTTAAAGCCAATATTATGATTATTTTGGTGAGTTTAAGCTCGATTTATTGGCGTAGCGTAACGTAAACTTTTGATAAAATGAGGGTTGAAATAAGCATTTTTGTATACCAATAGCTTTTAAATTACTTTTTAATTTAACATTATACTTACGGGCCTATAATTACCCACTAAAATGGATATTATGCCTAACTTTCGACGTAAAATCTCAAACTGTTATGGTTGGTAGATCACCATTCAAAGTCTGCGGAAGTAATATCAACTAACGCAATTGTATATGCATCTATAGTTACATAGTCACAATTGTGTTTTCAGGTGAATTCCCACATAGAGTTCATAGTATTACTTACATCTTTGTATAAGAAATGTCTGTATCATTTATTATAAACAAGTTTCTTCGAAGTGAAAACTGTAAGCTCGAAACAGGTGAATCTGGTGACATTTCAAGCGCAGTCTGTATTTTACTAAACCACGGTTATGACGTACCTAACAATTTTCTATTTTGTTTTTAATATGCAAATCTTGTTTTCAAAATTTATACACATTTTAAGTATATTACTCTGACATAGCATCTTTAATATGCATGCATTATATCAATGCATCCTTAATGCAAGGATGAAGTTCAAGGGAGGGTAAGAGGCCGTTCATTAAGACGATTTTAGTTATTTTTTACTATCTCCTACATTATAATATTTGTCCTATAACTTTTAGCGGGCAAATAAAACACAAAGACCGTAGAGTACCTTAATAAATAAGCCATGATAGAAACATCAAATATCTCTAACAACCATATGACGTTTCTAAAAGGTGTAAGAAACAGTCTCACAACTACTGATATAAACTATGAAAATCACTAACTAACAGTAACTGCCAAGTTGTTCGTACCTCTATCCGCACTCAAGTCCTCGTCCTCCACTTATTATATGGGCTATAAAAGGGTAGTCCTTTTATAGCCCCACTATTCATTAATATTTATCAATCGACCAATACCGTTGCGTTACCGTCAAAATAATGTCTATTAACTTATTTTTTTTAAAGAGTGAACTGTGTTATCATACTTTTATTATACTTTGCACCTATTTTTAATAAAATAAATAAGAGTTTTTGATGTAGCGACAACAGTTATTTTTTACTTTCTCCTACATTATAATATTCGTCCTATAACTTTTAGCGGACAAATAAAACACAAAACCATCGAGTACCTTAATAAATACCATACCAGTACCAAATATCTCCAACAACCATATGACGTCTCTACAAGGCTTTATACTTTTATCTGAAAGTGTACATTTAAAGCCATAACTCATAAACTGCTGAACTCAGCGTCGCTGCATATTATGCTCTGTTTTACTGCGTGGTGTCCAACTAGCTCAGTTTGTCTTGAAACGGGAATATTTTGAATCGTATAATAAATGGTCGATGTTTGAATACGGTCTGATGCTTTATTCAGATACGTTTATTTTCTATAACACTTTTACGTAATTTATATTTTATAGAATTTTGTTTTTCGTTGTCTGAGATAATATAGTTATTCTATTGTTCAATAGTCAATAAATTTTTAATAATCAATTGTTGAAAATTTTAAACTAAAACCATTTACCGGAACAATACGTCGCTTTGCCGAAACTAAAATTATTAAAACAATAAATAATGCCGTGTTGTAAATATTATAAAATAGATATCTGCATGTGTCGACTACAACCGCCCGTTTCGAAATAGTTGTCCATATACGCATTGAAATACGATAACCTATTCTAAATTTCACCATTACCTGGCTGCTGCGCCTAGGATTAGCTTCAGGTAACTACTCAATGGTCAACTGTATAGACACGAAACTTCATATACGACTTGAAATATAATAGAATGTTCTACTTCACCATGACCTGGCTGCTGCGCCCAGGATTAGCTCCAGGTAACTCCTGAAAAGTCAACAGTAAAGACACGAAACTTTACATTCGCACTGAATTTTAATAGATTGTTCTAAATTTCACCATGACCTGGCTGCTACGCCTAGTATTGGTTCCAGACAAGGCACGAAATTTTATATAAGAATTTAATAAAATTATGATGAATTGTGATAAATACACGGATGGCGCAATGGCGGTTAAAGTGGTCGCCTTGCCCTTACACTGCCAGCGTTCGAGGTTAGACTACGATACAGATATTTGTGTGATCCACAAATAGTGGATGCGAGTATAGATTGTCTTTATATCCGCTGTTTGAATGTTTGCAAACTCTTTTATAAGAATGTAAGGATTATAAAGAAAAATGATAGCATTTTCTGAAGTCTAGCATGATTTAGATGGGTGCAACTTGATTGGTTCTATACCAAGACTCGTGTAATTTGGTGAAATAGCCGTTATTTTGTATGGTTGGTACCCTGTCTAAAAAAAGAAAAACTCCAAAATCAAACACGGGGCTGTGTTTCGTAAGGCACAAGTAAGCTTCGAGCTGAAATAAAGTCATGGTTGTGGCCTCGCTGAATACTGAGTGGCATATACCAACGTTTTTTAAGAACAAGCCTTTATTTCAATGCACCAAATAGAGGAAAAATAAGTTTTGTATTAAATTAAATGAATCATACATTTTACAAGCTTATATGATACTAACCATCTCCCGCAGTTTTACCTGCGTTTATGGTCGCTGCTCTGGTCCTAAGGGTCGTAGCGTGATGTTACATAGCTTATACCGTTCCTCAGTGAATAGTTTATTCAACACAAAGAGAATGATTCAAATGTAACTGATATTTCCAGAGATTAGTGCGTTTAAATAATAAAACTGTTCAACTTTATTATATTAGTATAGATGACAGCTTGTCGCGTGATATAAAAGTTTTTGGTTGAACGCGCTAAAGTCTAGAACTACCAGTCAGATTTAAAAAAAACATTTTACTTTTGATTGTCTGATTCTTAAGGAATCCGGCTACTTAATACAACACTATGACTCGGAGCGGAGTAGTTACCATAAACGTGATTGACAATGCGATAAATGGCTAGAAACCTAAAAGTTAGTTTGAAACGTGAGAACAGCAATACGGTAGTCAACTGAGAAGACGTACGTAACAAATTCATAACAGATATTGTGAACACCTCTATTACTACCATAATATTCCCAAGGACGACGAAGTCCTCTATAGTACAAATTCATACTTAAAACTAACCTACCAAACACTGCAAAAGTAAGCATTAAGTCGTAAGCATTCTTCCTTGTCGGTCAAAAGTGTATAGACCATGCAATACATTAAGGCAAATAGCATACTTCCAGATAAACTTTCTGGGTTTAAGAAAGCTCATTGGCATTGTGTGATGTAATAGGTAACATACTGGAAGCTAGGCGTCATGGGAAGGGGAAAATACTTTTTTTTCCCTATTAGACTACTTGCGCGCTTTTGATGTCATTGATACATCTCCATTGCTGTCCAATTTAGCATACTACGGATTTGCTTCCAACACAATACAGTAGTTTCACAGTAACTTAACAAGCAGATAGCAAGTAGAAGTATATAAAGAGGATGAATCAGTTATGTCATCATCTCGCCTTGATGTGAAAAAGGGAGTCCTACAAGGTTCAATACTTGGGCCAATTTTGTTTATTTCGTACACAATTGACTTTACAGATTGCTTCCAAAATTGTGGGTAACATATGTATGCAGATGACACTCAATTATTTGCGTCTTTCAAACCTAGCAAAAACTTTTCAGCTCTGGATAAAATAGGACTTAGAAAAATTGGAAAAAGGCCTAGAGATCACTCTTCAATTTTAAATCCAACTATATCCATATTTATGTTATTGGGAAATATAAACTATAGTACAAGCCAACCCAACAATAATCATAAATGGACAAAGACTTGCAATGGTAGATGAAGTTAACCATTTAGGACTGCTAATGGACTCTGAACTGCGATGTGAAACACAAATAATGTTGTCAAAAACTGTTTCTATGGGTTAAAAATGTTATATAACATCTGTGACTACCTTAGTATACCATTAAGGGCAAAAATAGTGGACAGTCTTGTACTATCTAAATTTTTATTGTGACATAGTGTATGCACCATGCTTACTTTTGTTCCAGAACAAAAGGACTCATAGAAAGAGTTCAAAATGCCTAGATGCGTTACTACTTCAACATCCCTAGACGTCATCACGACGACGTCACAATGTCCTTACACGAATGTCAACAATATTATAAAGATGGAAGCCAAAATTAAGATGCATCCAGCTAGCAGCTTACTGCATGGGATAATTAGTAGGCACACACCTACTTTTACGCAAAAATAGATTGGAGACTTAACCACATCTCATACTCCATCAGAAGTTAGTGAGTATTTCAGCACACAGATCAATGGCATTCCGTGGTAGCTTTAAATATGCTGCAACACGATGCTGAAACTCAACACCACCGCCAATTAGACACCTAAAAACAGTATCCTCTTTTAAAACCTACTTAAGAAAATACTTACTTGAATAACAAAAACAACCACAGAAATAATAATTAACGTACATATAATAATTAACACCTCTAGTGTTATGGCCCATTGGCAATGTAACTATGGTATTATCTAACATATCATTGGCCATCTGTGTTGTCTCCTTTTATCTGGTCCTATTCCTGTACAACCAGTAGGTGATTGTGTGAATCGTGCGGTGAGCAGCATGACCAAGTAGGAATACCTTAACTTTTATTCTCTTTGTGATATGATTGCTTATTTTATTAGTTTAGGGGCCTGTGATGAAAGCTGGTTAGTAAAATATTTTGTATGATATGTAAAGATAGACTAGTCCTTGAAATAACTATCAATATGTAATACGTAGTGATTCATGGTCTACAATTTATGGTTTTTTTAGGTTAATTTCAAAATATTATAACACACATGCTACTACTTTTGTGATGGAAGTTTTATTGTAAAAAATTGTAATTACATCTGTCGGCGTCAAGTCGTCCACTGCGGTGGGCATTGAAAATCAGTACTGGGATGGGCCTCTATTTAACATATTTATTAAACGTGGTTCATTGCTACCTCAACACGTCACGTCATAGGATTGACCCTCAGCTTTGATCAAGTTTGAGTGTCGTATGATTAGTCTTTTAGACATACATAACATTATTTTTTTTTATGTATTCCGTATTGTTTATAAAATAAGTTGTATGCCTTGTTTTATGAAAGAAACTCATTTTCTTGTTTTCTTTCTATTCCTACACGCTAATTTCAACCGAAGTACCGACATCGGCAGTTCGAGTAATGAAGACCAAGTGCAGGTAGTTACCGAACCTCGCAACTTTAGGCGTCGCCGTCACTGAGCTCTCACCATTCGTGACCAGGATTGGTGCAATTTGGGTAACCAAAAAGGTACACCGAATAAATATTGACGAGTTTTACATAATATATTTAATTCACTAAATCCACCTACAAATCTTTCTTGTCTTGAACTTTTGGCGCCAAAGAAAACTCATTATCACTACATATTATAGACAGACAGACAGACGCGGTGGGGGACATATTTTATGTCCCCCACCGCGTCTGTCTGTTCGCGATAAACTGAAAAACTACTGACCGGATTTTCATACAGTTTTCGCTAACAGACAGAGTGGTCCATGAGGAAGGTTTAGGTGTATAATTTGTTAACATTTTGTGTGAATTGATTGAAATATGTTGATGATTGTTGAAGATGTCTCTGCTACCCGTACGAAGCCGGGGTGGGTCGCTAGTTAAATTATATTTAGTGTGTAATCTATTTATGTACGGCCGGGAGCCCGGTGTGTACGATCGACAGGTGAATTAATTTACTTCAAGTGTTTGTGTAGATTAGCGATTAATGCCTACTAATTTGCTCCGGTTTATAATTGCACACAATTATGTCATTTAGAGATACGTATCAAGCGCTTGAGTAAAACAATAATTAATTATCTTAAATATACTCTATTTTCATTAACTAAGTAACACGTGCGAATACTTCACATTGTTAGAGATCAGTTACGTAAATTGAAATTGGAATATGGAAATCGGAAATATTTACTTGAAATATTTTATCAAACACTATAATTAATTTTTCACAGAATTTTCTTCCCTTAGAGATGGAAATTTAAATGTAACCAACTTAGCCTAAAACTAATAAAATTAAAAAGGGAATTATTGAATTCGGTTTACAAATGGCAAAGATATCACGTAGCATACACACAAAAAAATTATCGAATTGAGAATCTCCTCCTTTTTGAAGTAGGTTAAAAAGTAATTATTTAAGAATAGCGAGAAGTGACATCACAAATACTTCGTACAAGTTTCTACTAAAACTACAAGCTTGGCGTTAGATAAAGGACATATTGAATTGACAGTCAACTTCTGTATTGTAAATGCCAGGTATGTACTAAGCATTTTGGACACGACACCTCACATACATTCAATAAGAAGATTTTCCCAAACAGAATATAACTCTGAAGACATGTTCTATTCAAAGAGTCAACACACAAACTTAGAATGTAAATATAGTTTTAAAATCGCCAGGTGTGATGAATAATTCAGTCGACGCAACGGCATCGTTCGCTCTTGCTTCAATATTAAATCTTTGACATCGATGCACTGAAAACATTGGGGTTATCTAAACTAACGACATTAAAGTTATCTTGCGATGGAGACCAGATGATTAGACAGAAATCTTTCAACCTTTACCTCTTATGAATTTAAATCCTACTACTGAATAAAAAGGAGTTTAATCGTCTTCAAGGATCTTTTTATATAACTTTGGGGGAATATCCCCCATTCACGAACTTAACACATAATTGCTACCTCTATCGTGCCAGTAAAATTGGCAATATATAAACTTTTTAACTGGCGGTTGTTTTGGGCTCTAGGGATCATAACTAGACCTCCTGTGAAGAATTTTTTGGAAAACTCGACAACTGGGACAAAACCAATAGTTAGACTTTCTTCGAAATCTACCTAAAATTATATGATTCCCTAAAAATTCTGGTGAAATTCATTACGAGCTCAAAGACAGTTTTATTTTCTCTCTTACAGAGGTTCCAGTGGGAGTGTGGGTGGGATAGGTCTTAATAAAAAAGAAATACAGACAGTCGATTTCGACAACCTTATATCACACCGCTTAGGCTGTTTTGAGTATGCGAAATAAAATAGTATGTACTAGGTTCTACCATAATTATTCAATTCAGCCGGAAGATTTACATCGTTGCTTACGTTCCGTTATTCATTATCTTTATTCATTACGTGTGTGTACATTGTATGTGGGAGAGCCATGCTTCGGCAAGTATGGGCCGGCTCGACTCCGCTCGTTACCACGGCCTCACAGAAAACCGGCCGTGAAGCAATGCTTGCATTGCATTTCGCCGCGTGAGTGAGGTTACCGGAGGCCCTAACCCTTCCCTCTCCCTTATTCCCGTCCTTCCCCTCTCCCCCCTCTTCCCATTCTTCCCCCCTCCCCCTCTTCTCCTACTCCTACAACCTTAAAGGGCGGCAACGCACTTGTGACTCTCGAGTTGCAGGTGTCCATGGGCGGCGGTAGTCATTTACCATCAGGTGACCCGTCTGCTCGTTTACCCCCTATACCAGAAAAAAAATATATATACATATCGTTATAATATCGTTTCTCTAAATACTTAAGCTAACAATGACTTCGCCTTTTCTCAATAGAGGAGCCAAAGCGATATCAAGCTCGTAGCTCGAGCTAGTGAAGCATTCAAACGCTCATTATTTACTACTGAATCATTTTGCACTTAATATTTATGTAGTGGTGAGGTTCAAAACGGTGTTGCCAGACTAGGTAGAAAATGTTCATATTTGTTTTTCTTATACAACTAAGACGAAAATGAAGGACATAGTTCGCATCCACAAAACTACTGTCACTTGAGTATTGCGACCCTTTCTGATAGAAGTTTGGAACCTACGAAACTAGATTTACGGTAGTAAAGCTAGTTAAACGGCCCTACAAAAGACATTGAACTTTTGCAGTCGTCTGGCTTTAATTCGAGCTCAATATATGAAAAGCTGTAGAGTACTGTTTTGAAATCTGTTTTCTTAGTCCAGGTTAGGGATGGGCAAATGACCGGGCATTTATGCCAAAATGGGAATAATCCTAATAAGTGCCGATAAATTTCTTTCCTTGGGCATTAACCTGGGCATATATTTTTGTTTCAAAATTAACTAATATAATTGCGAGGGTTAGTTGTTGAGTTTTGATATCGTTTATAGTTTGTTCGTATTATTTTATGAATTCAAGCACACTCTATTTGAAACATGCTTAAAAAAACATATTAACGACATAAATATTACGAATTACACGCGAAGCGGTGGTCCGAACACTTACACCGAGTGGGAGAGGCGGGGCGAGGGATGCGCACACACACCATGCTGCGCCAACGTTCGTAATGGCCACAATAGCTGCGCAGTATGGAGTGTGTGCGCCGCTATTGTGGCCGTTGTGTTATTATGTTAAAATAAATGTGTTCAATTATTAAGATTTCTTCTTTATTTCAAATACTATTAAACAATTTAAAAAAATGCCCTGCGTTTGGGCATATATTCCGGCATAAATACATTTATGCCCAAAATGCCAAATTCAAAACGCAATGATAAATTAGTTTAGGCCGCAACCCTGCACACATGATCACTTAACGTGGTCGGAGTAGATCTTCTCTTTGTGTTGTAGGTTCATAACATCCGTTTCATAATAGGAAACATCTGTTGAAAAAAGAAACACAGTAAATACTTTTAAAAAGTTCGAACAGTGGCGGATTTACCAGCAGGCTGAGTAGACTGAAGCCTAGGGCGGCAGATTTTAGCGGCGGCAAATTTGGGACCTACATATTTTTTTATGTCTTGTCCTGGGGTATCGAATTAGATTGACCGACCGGTAGGGGCGGCAAAATTTTAATAGCCTACTGGCGGCAAATGTGTAATTTCGCCGCTGAATCCGAAGTTTATTTTTAAAGACAGCTCCCATCATGTTAGTAATGTGGAAAAGCAAAATCAAATAATAATTTAAATAATTATTTATGTAATTTCCAACATTTATAAGTATAAATACTGTCAAACTATTATCTGTAACATAGTACTAATTTTTTTTAAATAAAAAAAATATTATTATATTATTATAATATTTTTTTCCAAATAATGTTATTAACATGACCTTTCTACAGCCTTCAGAAAAATTGGAAGACAGGAGCCCAAACAAGGTCGAGACCTATGATACGGGTCTCCTGGCCTCCGCATCTCTGTGTATTGAAAATAATATTGTACCGTGTCTGCAAAACTATCATTCGACATCAAAAATATAATATATAAAATAGATAGAAAATATTAAAGTACCATTTCTCCCGCTAACTCTCATTGCAAAACCAATACCATAATAAGTCTTCATTACAATTCCTACACAACGCAAACATGGTCGATTAATTTCATTATTAATTGTCTATATTCCATTAAAACGAGTATTATCACAGAGGGAATCGTTCAATGCAAATGTTTGTGCAAATGTTTGTTCAAAGTTGAGTTGCACAAACAACAGTTAAGTTTGAGGTGCACCGTGTCCGTTACCAGTGATTTATACGTGAAAATGTTCACTAGTGCGCTGATAACCGCTCTAAGTTTCGGTTACTTATGTACACAGGCTGTTGCCATTCGTTCAATAGATATTGATGATGGTTCACATATTTAATGACAGAAGAAAGCAATAATCAGGCGCCCTCACTAATTTTGGGTTCAGAGTATGACAGGCTTTCATAAATTCTCTAAAAACCAAACACCTTAATCATTTTAAAAATCGAGTAATATTGTAATGTCAGAAAACAACACAACTTCATAAGTAGACACTAAAATAAAACCGAAGATCAACAACCTCTAAATTTATCATAAAAAGGAAACTAATATTTTACGTTAACCACGTACAATGGTCGAGTTCTGGTGTTGTGATGTGACATCGCGCCATATGGCAACAAAAAGTGAATGAATGAATATTTTTGTTTGGCCAAAAAACCTATACGTGTTTACATAAAGTTTGTGGTAGCCAGTGTTACAGCACATTTCAACAATTTGTCTGTGGTTTTAGCATCTGTTGCTGAACTAGGCTTGGAACCTGTATTTCAGCTAACAGCGCCTCTACCTCGACCTCTGAGCACATTTAAAATTTTCCAAGTAACTGTAGTGTTAAGAAACATTACTATTTATTAAAGTCAAACTGCTTTGTAACCGCTAATCGCAAGATTGCACCCTGCAATAAATAAAATAAGGAGAACATTTATGTTCTTACAATATTGTTACAACTTTATTACAGCACCAACTATCACTGTCTCTTTGAATCATTTTGATCCATCCTAAGGTTGCCTGGAAGAGATTGCATCTAGCAATAAGGCCGCCTTTTGTACATTATCTGTTTCACACATAGATGTATGATACTTCTACTGTAACTATGGTGTACGAATAAAGTATCTATCTATCTATGTGTTCAAATCTATACTAATGTTATGAAGCTGAAGAGTTTGTTTGTTTGGTTGAACGCGCTAATCTCATCAGCTACTGGTTCGAATTGAAAAAGTCTTTTAGTATTGGATAGCCCATTTATCGAAGAAGACTATATAACATCACGTTACAACCAATAGCGGAGCATCAATGAAACATGTTGCAAATACGGGGAAAACTTACAAACGCTGACGAAGTTGCGCAGGTCAGCTAGTAAATCTGTACACATCTCAACAACAAAAATTATCGCCAGACACGTTCACTTTTCCTGGTCAGGGGAGCTTTTACCCACGGGTTCACTCGCTCTGTTTTTTTTATACCTCGCAAATGGTGCTGGATAACATAATGTCCTTTTCTGTACCCTTGACAAAATGTATACAAAATTTTACGATGATTGGTTGAGTGGTTAAAGCGTGAAAGCGTAACAAACAGACAAACTCGCATTGGTAATGATTTGTTGTGTGAATAAACTCACCCTGTATAGACCGTATCAGAAATGTTAACTAGTTCATATAACACGCTATTAGATTTAGAATTCCAGTTCCGTTCTTAACCGAAAACTTTACATTGTGTAAACAACAACAACAATTAAAACCCACACCAATTGTACACCAAACCTTAAACAACTAGACCAATGCCGTCAGCTTATAGGGTATATTACAATGAACATGTTTGTTAGAATTTACAAACTAGAACATGAAACGTTTTGTCATTTAATTGTTTGAAAACTAAATTAAATATAGTTGTTTTATTATATGTAAACGAAGTAAGTTCAACGTGAAGTTTAAATTTCTGTAGTACTCTCAATGTTTAAACTGTGAAAAACAGGTTCAGAAAAAAAATCAACAGAAACATTGTGTTTAAGAATTAACCAAGAATGTTATGCTCTTTATTTTTTCTTGCGGGAGCTTTATTGCATACACGTTAAATCTACCTGGTGATTTAAAAGAGTGGCTGTGAGTTTTTTTGCCCGATTACTTCTCACAAAGTTCAACGCTTAGATTATCCCACTAATCCCACTAATATTATAAATGTGAAAGTTTCGATGGATGGATGGATGGATGGATGTTTGTTACTCTATCACGCAAAAACCACTGAACCGATTGCGATGAAACTTGGTATGTAGATAGCTGGAGACCTGGATTAACGCATAGGCTACTTTTAATCCCGATATTCCCACGGGATCAGGACTTACGCGAGTGAAACCGCGGGGCACTGCTAGTATTATAAATGTGAAAGTTGGATGGATGGATGGATGGATGGATGTTTGTTACTCTTTCACGCAAAAACCACTAAACCGATTGCGATGAAACTTGGTATGTAGATAGCTGGAGACCTGGATTAAAGCATAGGCTACTTTTAATCCCGATATTCCTACGGAATCGGGACTGGCGTGGGTGAAACCGCGGGGCGCTGCTAATATATAAATAATCTAAGGTTTCAACCATTTGAAAACGGGTTATAGATCGACACATGCAGATACATATAAAAATATAATAGTATTATCTGTAATCAATTTTGTTCATTTTATAATTTTACATTTGACAAAACCACCTATTGTTGCGATGACTCTCCGTGAGTTGATCTCTCTTTTGTTGTTTTAATTGGCGGTTTAGAAAAATTGAAAACCAACTCTATGAAATAAAGATATTGAATTTGAAGACTACGAGTATGTTCACAGTTCGTGCAATTGGGTAATAAAAAGTGACCTCACAACAAATAAACTCGATTGAAATGAAAACTGGGTATTCCAAGCTTTTAGTTAACGCAGTACAAAGCCGCAGGCGGAACCCAGTAGTTTAATATCTTAAAATGGACTGAAGTTAAGATAATGTATTCCAGTATTACACCGCCACATTTAATTACTTAACTAAGTATTATTCTGTTACCTTGAAACTTGAGAACTTACAATATTATAATTTAGTAAAGTTTTGAATTCACAACAATTTCGCTACTTGGGCTAACATTTGGCGACGGAATTTACAACAAACTAGCAGTTCCCCCCCCGGCTTCGTTCACGTGTACATATTTATATATTTTGAGCGGAATCTTAATTCTTTTTCCAAAATAAAAGTAGCCTAAGTTACTTCTTATACCACCAGCTATCTGCCAGTGAAAGTCCCGTGGAAATCGGTCCCCCCATTCCGGAGACTAGCCAGAACAAACAGACAGACACACAGAGAGACAACAATTTTAAAAACTAATTTTAGGCATAGGTATCGTGCAAATAACTGTATGAGCTTAAAAAAACTATTATTTTTACGTTATTTTTACATTTTTTACCATTATTTTTAGTAGATTGTCATGGTTTAACCATATGGAACTTATTACAAATAGAGTTAGGAAATTAATGCGAATTTTCAAAATATTAAGACACGTCCCTTCAAAATTACTTTTAAAACAAATTTACTTAGCCTTAGTTCAATCTGTCATCATATACTGTATCCCGATATGGGGTGGCGCTGCAAAAACGAGAATCCTTGAATTAGGAAGAGCCCAACGATGTCTAATAAAAGTGATGTATTTCCTACCATTTCAAAATCCAACTGTAAAGTTATACTCTGTGTCCAAACTATTAAGCATTAGAAAGCTTTATATTTTGAATTCTATTCTCAGAAAGCACAAGATGCTACCTTTCAACTCCAGTAATTATGAAATTCGACGAAGGTATGCTATTGCTAAAATAAATAGAGGCAAATCAACCTTGCACAAACACAATTTAATTTCCAGCCATCTCTATAATAATGCCAACAAATTATTAAGTATATACAGTCTCATATTAAGAAATGCTAAAAACATCATAATTAAATGGCTTGCAGTATTAAACTATACAGAGGTCGAATTGCTTCTAAAGTGTCCTGTGTGACTGATTCTGACTGGACTGATAGTATAATTTTATAAATATAATAATTGATAAGAAGGTACTGATGAAGGGTATATATAGATACTTTAAATGTAAATCTCAACCAAGGTATGTCAACATATATAACTTACACCTTTCACCCGCGTAAGTCCCTCGTTAAGTTTTCTTTTTTGTGCAAACTTCACATAAACCATCTACTAAATAGTCCAAACAAAGCCTAAACATTTGGTTTGTGAGCCCGTTCTTGAGTTATAAAATTACAACAAAAAGTGGCATTGATTTTTATATATATGGATTATTAAATTCATTATTAGTAGCAGTATTATGTTTGTTAGTTTATTTATTTTTAAAACACAAAACCATGACACTGTAAAAGTTGGAGTGTCCTGGCACAGGTATTATTTTACTTAAAAGGAGACTCCCTATTTTTGTAAATATGTGCACTGTTTATTCAATAAATTGTTTATGTTTATGTTTATGTTTATTTTGCCATTACAAACAGACACTTCAATTTTATTTATTTGTATGTATTGATAGTTCAGTTTTAGAATTTTCATTAAATTGTTTATTATATGTATATAATTATGCTAAAACTTAGACTATTACTTCGTAAATACAACTGAAGAATAAAATCTGAACCGAGGGAATATAATCCCTAAAAGCTACTTATTACAAGCATGTTAATAAATACACGATATATATGTATAATAATACACGAATAACAAGGAATACAGAAATAGTTTAATCTACAGTTGTTGAGCGAGCGAAGATAGTTCTTAATACGTACTTGCGGAACTCGTCTCTTGTAATTTTCCCGTCCACACCTTGTGATGAAATGGTCATATGTGGTATTGATGGAAAGGTATTTAACGTGGGAAAGCCATGCTTCGGCACGTATGGGCTGGCTCGATCGGAGTTGTACCACGGCCTCACAGAAAACCGGCAGTAAAACAATGTTTGCATTGCTTTTTGCCAAGTGAGTGAGGTTACCGGAGGCCTTAACCCTTCCTTCTCCCCCTCTCTCCCCCTCTCCCCCATCCCCTAATACCACCTTAAAGTCTTGAGTCTTGAGTTGCTGGTGCCTATGGGCGGCGGTAGTAATTTACCATCAGGTGACCCAGGTGACCAAGTAATATATATTTAAATATAAACTAGCTACCCGGCCACGCATTGCTGTATAAGTACAGCAATGCGTGGCCGGGTGTACTAAGGTACATAATTTGTATTAAAAAACAAAAAACTGTGACTATAAATCGAGTTAAAAACTATCCTTCAATAATCCTACCTCTTAATCTCATTAAAATCGATTCATTCGTTTACGAGTTCATCGCGGACAAACAACGTGACACGATTATTTTTACATACATCTAAAGAAGATAGGTACAGAAAAAAACACTTCTTATTATTATTTTATACTTATTTGTTTCTAAGTTTTGAATTTTTTTTGTATTCGACTCTTAACTTTATTGTTATAAATAATTTAATAAATTACAGTTAATTTCGACCATTTCGGTGAAATTAAAATCGTTCGTTTCCACGATGCACTTGATAACGCAGTGTGATTCACATAAGACACTAATAAAGTTTTGCAGAAGGCAGTTCACAACGCCAATACCAATTTCAAGAAGGCATCACAAAAGATTCAAGCATCCGGTTTGATGGTTCACAAGAGCATTGATTCTAAAGCACGTGTAACAGTGTGGTCGGTGAATTAGTAAAATGCTTGAGTTGGTGGCGACGAGATGAATGGAGTCATGGCAGTTGTTCAGTTCGCTGGATATATGGGGCCACGAAAATAGCGAGTGGATACTTAGATACAATTAATACTATTGTTCTACCAATAAATACCACCACCAACCCTTTAGAATTGAAGAATAAATAGTGGATAGGTTGTACAGATGCTCACATCGAAAAAAAGACGTAGTTGACGAATAGTGCTGTTCGACCCCTTTTTCTGATTCGATTGCAGTTGAATGCTGTACCAGATTCAATTCTACACATTGCACATATTTGTATGCTTAAATATGTCTAGTTTCATTGCTCTGTATCTGTGTAAACTATGGATGTATTTACAAAAAGAAAATCTAAATATACAGAGTGTTACAGAAAGGTGTGGTCAAATTTTAGGAGCGTTATGTGTAGCCGACATATAGTTGACTAAGTTTGAAAAAATAAAGAATTAAAAAAAAAAATTGTCAATTTTCAATTTTTATTTGTCAAATAAGAAGATCTTAAAAAAATAATATTGTGAATAAAAAAAATATGTTAATTCGACTTTTTTCATTTCAAAGTTTTATTTTCATTTTTCTAAAATTAAAAGTTCCAAAGTTAAATAGATCCGCGACAGTTTTAACTATGGAGTGAAACCAGACATCGTAAACAGTGCTCTATTGTGATAAAGAGTTATGGCATTATTCAATGCATCTGAGCTAAAATCATAAACAGCGATTCAATCACAACTGCCAAAACGATATCAAAATAAAACTAGTTGTTAATACCAATAAACTTGAAAATCATAGACAGCAATTTATACTCACAAATGCCTATGCCCGCTGTTCTACTGGCCGCAAGCGTCAGCAAGTGAGGTGAGTTAGCTAGATATCTCACAGAGACTTCCGAGCATTGTGTCCTGTTTCATATCGCTGCTACGCCGTGCTACACAGTGCTACGAAGTGCTACAGCTATTGTGTGCGCCGTACAATTAAACGCTTGTATTACAAGTCGGTCTGAGATTACTGGGTGAATGATTATAACGCTTATCATGGATCACAGAGGATAGTAGTGTAAAATTAATATTACCCAGCCTGACTTTGTCATATTCCCAGGCCGATTAAATAAACTACACAAAGTCTGGAAGCAGGCTCGGTAGATGACAATAGGCTCGTCACTTTTTACCTGGAACTGAGAATTCACCTCTTTAAAAGTGACTGTGGAATGCAATACTTCCGATCCTTTCCTAGATATACCTACAGCTGTAGCAGTTTCCTGCCAACGCCATGCAAAGAAGCTTTGAAAAAATTAGGATAAAATATCTCCATCTGGAATTGATAGACTGCATTGACTTAGTAGATTTTTATTTCTTACTAGCAACCCGTCCCGGCTTCGCACGGTTACAAATTATACACCTAAACCTTCCTCATGAACAACTCTGTCTATTAGTGGAAACCGCATGAAAATCAGACAAACAGACGCGGCGGGGGACTTTGTTTTATAATATGTAGTGATTGAACAGTAATACACTTCCAAATCTATCCACTTCTGATTAATTTCTATCTCGCTCTGTCTCCTTCTCTATCTTTTAATTACACTCCTCATAAAATTTCCATACTGGAGGCCTTATGTGATATCGATTCACTCCAAAAAAAATACATTAAAAAGTCTAACTCAATGCACCCACAGCTGTTATAAATGTTCAATATTTGTTGTTAATATTTCTGTTTACAAACATGTCAAGGAAGGTTCTATTTACTGAGCCACCTTGTTTACCGATTGTCGGCTCTTTATGTAAACTTCTTGTCAAACCACAAACAGCCACAGCCACTCAGCAATGCAAGGCTTTACATCCATGTCTCCGTTGACACTTGAGCCCTGAGTTTCCTGCTGGTACAAATCACTAAACACATTGATGAACAAATGGACTAATTTATGTGAAGGACGTGTGCCTTAGTAGGTATGGCTCTTGAACTTGCTACCTAAAATTAATCCTTATGAATAACTATATGAAAATACCTGAAGTATAGGAAAAGTGTAGGTTTAAGAATACATATACACCCTATATCCTTAGGTATGTATTAGGTATGTATGTATGATCCAAATAAAAAATAATGGACCAATCTTCTTCATGATTGTTTCACTAACGTATTCTAAATATTTTAGGCAGATTTTAGTATATAATGCATTGGATATTTATTAGTCGATTTTTAACAATTAATTTCGTTGAAGTCGGTTTATTTTTTGTTAACTAAAAAAAGGTTATCTTACTGTGGGAGAGTCATGCTTCGGCACGAATGGGCCGGCTCGGTGGGAGTGATACCACGGCCTCACAGAAAACCGGCAGTTAAGCAATGCTTGCATTGTTTTTCGCCAAGTGAGTGAAGTTACCGGAGGCCCTAACCCTTCCCTCTCCCCACCTTCCCCTCTTCTCCCCCTCCCCTCACTCTCCTTCTTAGCCCCCTTTCTTTCCCCTATGCCCACCTTTAAAACCGGCAACGCACTTGTGACTCTTGAGTTGCAGGTGCCATCAGGTGACCCGTCTGTTCGTTTGCCCGCTATCCTATAAAAAAAAAATAATACTAGCACCATTAGTATTCTTGTTAACCCCTCCAGCTAAACTAAATGCTTGTGTTAGGAGTGGGTTCACATCGGTAGTGCACTGGATGGGGTTTGAACCCGCAACCACTTGATCGCAAGTCCGACGCTTTAGCCATTAACCATATTAATTATGGGTAGGTTAGTCGATATTTTTCATACTAAAAGACAATCATTAAGTTAAGTATGATTTAGATTTCTCTAGTTGGTATAAGTATAATTATTCACATAAGCAGGTTATTTCACTTCTAGCTGTTGCCTGCGACTTCGTTCGCGTGGAATTGTTGATGAAATCTGTGTGCTATTCCAGACTATCACCAAACCCATCCAAATATTAGTAAGATTTAACGCAACTGAGGTAAGAATAAGTTGATTTGAGAAAGTGAAGACTCAGAAGAGCAGAAGTTTCAGACGATTTCAACTTACGGTACGGTAAACGTATTCAATTTCGCTAGTTTATTAAAAGTAACCTTGTGTCTAGGAATATACTCCTAAGTAGGTATAAAAGCAATATATATTAGTACTTCGTCATTAAATCGAGTCACGTTTCTATTTTATAATATAGAATGTAGTGAGCATTACCCTAGAGGTGACAATTTAACTAATTCTCTCGAGAACAATTAATTCGTTGCGTGAACTGAATTGCTCACAGATAAGAAAGAGAATTATTCGTTTCATTTTGATTTTAAATGTCTTAGTTGAGAGCGGAATGAGATGGAAATTGTTTTAAATGGACGTTTAGCCTTACACTACTGAACTGTTATATTAAACTATTAAAAAAGAAATAGGCAGTCATGGGACTGAGGACAGAAGTGAAAACTGAAACGAAACGACGAACTTAAAACGCTACATTAACAGGTTGGTGACATTAAATAATAAAGAGCTGACAGAAATCAATGTTTTGATTAGCTCCCTCTAGTGGATGTATATATGTATTATTAGCGTAATTGTCACGAGTACAATTCACTGGAGTCTCTTTCTCTCCCCCCTCGCTCCTCCCTCCACCCCACCCCACCCCCTCCCTCACTCCCCATGTCTCTCTGACGCTGTACATGTAAATATAAGAAACTCGCCTCCGTCTTACGAATTTTCGATCTCATCATAAAAATATTTTTTTAAATATATGACACTCGGACACATTTTCGATCAGGGTCACGTGTCCTGACGCGAGTTAACTTTTTTTACCCATCCCAAAAAGTTTTCACTTCAAAAACAAACCTACTTTATTTATTATAGATTTTGTCCATCCAGAGGTTGCCTGTAAGAGATCGCTCTTAGCGATAAGGCCGCCCATTGTACATATATCCAGTTTGTGTATTTATTATAAGCTGCATGTTCTTGGCTTACAATAACGATTATTTTATTCTATTCTATTTAAATTATATTTATATTTTGCCTCAAAGTACTGATATAAAATAATAAGCAAAAAGCTCCAAATTAATAAAATGATCACCCATAAAGTAAAAAGAATCTGTGGTGGCTTCGCTTTCTCCAATGATGTCTTGCCAATTTTTGCTCTTTTGTCCCACGCTTTGCTAAGAAGCATTAGCTGGTTTGGTTAGATCTGCACATAGCTCTCGAAAACCGATTAAAATAAGATAGATCAAGTACTAGTTTATAAACAAGCATACATTTAAAATACAAATACCTCCGGTTTAAAAATCATTTAACGATTAGAAAAGAGCTGATAATATTCAAACGGCTGAACATATTTTCTTAAATTATAGCTAAGAACATTTTCGATCAAGTCACCTTTCAAACCAAAAAATGATTATGATACCACAGACAGACACACAGATACACACGTGAAACTTAAACTATTAATAACTTTTTTTCTTCAACATATAATAACGAATCTAATTAACTAGCAAAACGTTTATAAATTGTATTATTTAGTTTAAGAAATAATCAAACAGTTGTCTGTATCTGTACGTTACAAATAAAATAAAATACAAAAACTCAAACCCTACTAAGTATGTTATCCAATAATGTTCCATAAACAAGTGTAGTTTAATATTGAACACATTTAGAAACCTCACTTATGTACGTATAAAGTTTCCACAATAGGGTTTTGTATAGACAATAAAAGCCTGCGGGCTCGTGTGCGGAACCGTTGGGAAATCACTAATAAACGCTGTTGTGCGTTGTAATAAGGCAGGTTGGAGACCAGCGGTTATATGTACAAATAAATGTTGGTATTTTTTAAATAATCTTGGACATTACAACGCTAGACCTAGACCCCATCTAGACTAGACGGATCTAGACCCAAACTAAGCAGGTATGGGTTCCCTAAGTTCCTCTCCCTACCCATTTTTCCTTATACAAATATCTCTTCTTCCTTCTCTCCCATCTTAAAACGACTACATTCCCAAAAGTGTGGGCGTCAGGCAGACGGCGGCCATAAAATCACAAAAAAAAAACAGCCAAAACTCTTTGCAATGCTACATATTGTGCTGACCCTAATGGAAATTTGGAAAAGGGCAGGATCATGATGATGCTGATACATATAATACATAGTAACTCAATTGAAATGCACATATTCATGCATACAAACATGTACACTGAGCGGGAATCGCAGCCGGGAGCCTCGGTGTGTCTTACTGTTACTGTCTATGTTACGTTAGTTACTAAAAGCTCTCATTGTGTGTCGCAAGCTAGTTGTTTTGTGTCATATTGTTACTACACCTACATATTGGTACACTCATTAAATAACATCTTTTTTTATGGATTGGGTGCAAGTCATGGCCAAAATAACCCCCGAATGTACAGATATGACACATAATAACTTACGGTGTGGTAACTGTATAGTCTAATGTTATAGAATAAGTATTTTATTACGTAGTTTTGTTTTATATATATATTATAGGGGGCAAACAAGCAGGCGGGTCATGATGGTAAGTGACAACCGTCGGCCATGGACACCTGCAACTCAAGAGTCACAAGTGCGTTGCCGGCCTTTGAGATAGGAGTACGCTCTTTTCTTGAAGGTTTGAAGGTCGTATCGGTCCGGAAATACTGCAGGCGACAATTTGTTCCAGAGGTTGGTTGTGCGAGGCAAAAAATTTCTGGAGAACCGCACAGTGGTGGATTACCAATTATCCAGGTGATGGGGATGAAAGTTTTGTTGCGTTGAACGATGGCGAAACGTTGCGGCCGGTATAATAAGTCCGAACAACTCCTCGGAGCACTCCCCATCATTCATGCAGAGTGAAGCTACATCTCTACGCAACGCCAAAAGGGTCAAGCCGATCTGAAATATCCTGGCAATCGATGATTCGAGTCGCTCTCCGTTGAATGCGGTCAAGAGGGAGAAGCTGGTACTAGGGTGCTCCTGCATAGATATGAGAACAGTATTCCATATGCAGCCAAACCTGCGCCTTATAAAGTTGTAGGTGGTGGGCCGGGGTGAAATACTGTCTCGATCCATTCAGCACACCAAGCTTCTTCGAGGCTAATTTGGCCTTACACTCCAAGTGACCGCGGAACTGGACTTCGCTCGATATATCGACACCAAGGACTCCGATGCTGGCTGTGGCAGTCAGGGAAATGCTTTCAAAGCGAGGTGACACGACAAACGGTATCTTCGGTAGTTACAAAAGTTGTTTTTTATTTAACCTTAGAATCACAACAAATGACAATAGGTGATATTTTTTTATTATTTTAGCTATCTATTGGTGCCGATTCTGTTATAACAGAACACAACTCCCTAAACCAGAGTAACAAACACTAATATTTACTTTTGTCGTCGTTCCATATTATGGAAACGTATGGTCGTGTTTCCAGACTTATTTCTGGAAAGCATTCACTTTGTTTTAAAAGAAGAAATGTGTATTTATTCTCAGTAGGAAGCGGTTCCACCGTCAACATTGTGGACGACCTAATAATATTTACAAAAGACTCTTGTTCCACCAGTTTCTGAAATAACATTGAATATTGTATTTACTTGTTACCTTCCATGAAAAAGACACGTTTTTATTTGTATTTGTCTGTTTTATCTTGATCTTTCTCCTTCATTGGCGTTACATAGCTCTAAATCACCATTGACTAACCGAGGCATATATTAGTTTAAATTCTTCTGCTTCTTCTTTTCATTAATAGCGTAGCTTTGCGTCTATTTAAACATGTTTAGAGAAATAATTCATTTTAAGAGAAAGTCTCTATTTATGACCCACTTTACTTAGGTCAAAAATAGAAAGTAAAATTAGATAAGAGAGAAAAGAATTCATATTAGATGATGATTCTAGTTACACCGAGCTGGAACCGGACCGTGCCCCAAACGCGGCATGGTCAAACATCAGCGTACTCTTGTATCAACTAATTTATGTTATACTAGGTGGCGGACGGTACATATCCAGCTACGGCCCGGTGTAATTCAAAGATTCCTTGTTTTTAAAGGAATGTAATAGCTTTTTATTACAGGTGGGTCCAGCTAATCTCGAACAGTGATCGCCCCACTTATTGACACGAAGCTTGGGCAACATGGTTATGTGTCCCCATCAAACACCTGCTGGTCTTAATCATAAACGCATTAACATAGTACTTATACTAAAGAAGCAAGTAAAATAACAGTAAATTGTAAAAAATAACTACCTACTTAAATAAAGAGCATTTTCATGTCGATAGACATAATCTATAATAAGGGCAATACCGACTTAAATTTATACCTGGTCCAGTTCTAACCTAAAATATAAAATTAGTCCATTTGAATAATTATTTTAAGCCAAACTAAATAAGTATATTCAAAGTTAAAACAAGCAACTGCCTAACAAAAAGGTCATACGAGCCAAAGTTGCAAACAAAACACTTTCAAATATAACCTGTCTACTAAACACTCCAGTAAGATAAATCTAGACAAGCCATTTGCTTGTAAACAAGTCGTTGATGAGTTTGTGACAAGTTTGGCGTGTACACCGAGGCCCAGAGCCGTCTAAGTACGTACTTTGGAACGACTTTTAGTCGCTGGGGCCCTATCATTTGAGGGTGTGGAA
The DNA here is from genome assembly GCA_963859945.1 of Euplagia quadripunctaria. Classification (NCBI taxonomy): domain Eukaryota; kingdom Metazoa; phylum Arthropoda; class Insecta; order Lepidoptera; family Erebidae; genus Euplagia; species Euplagia quadripunctaria. The sequence goes on along the minus strand of OY982562.1, from coordinate 2,280,251 downwards.
AATGGTTAAAGTTATAAGCGCAAAGCTATATATTTTACTATTACTACAAAGGGTGTAATCTGTTAGAAGTTGTGATATTTCTCAACTTTTGATATTATGTCTCACGTTTGAGTAATTCGTTTGCATATTCACTTCTTTTTTTTTAACAGAAGTACATCCGTACACATTTACAGATTGACCAAAGTTACCCGTCATTCGTGTTCTAAATTAGTGTTTTGCATTAGATGGTTAAGGCTCTCAGAACTCTACGGTGACGCTAAGTCTGCTTCACTTACCTTCGAAGGTTCACCCAAAGCCCTGGCAATTAGGCCGCACGACGAAATACTGTATAGCTTTAGGCAGATCGTCTGGTGAGGTTGGGAATTTCCACGCGTCCAAAAAACCGTAAGCAGAGATTAATAAATGGATGCCTATATTACTATTCTTCTTTGCCCACTTTGCTATTCGTTTATAACATGGACTATATTCAACTCTTACATCTGTTGCTAGCTGCAAATCGGCAATACAATGGGTCGTTTAAAGTTCACACCTACAATACTAAACTGTATCCAACAGAGATTGCAACGACAACTGTTCTTTGTGCACTTGACTGCACTGCTGCTGCGATTTACAGCTGATTTGCTTGAGCTGTTTTTATTGATAGAGTGCAAGCAGTTTGCGGTTATAAAAATTTGCACCGACGTAAATACTACCATTACTCGTTCAGCACAACTTGGTGCTTTTAAACATAAGCACCCACTAACAGCTTGCCGGACTGCAATGAGATTTCCCTTTAAAAAAATCTCAGAATCATCACGGAGTTTGTAAACGTGCTTGGTATTTGGCAACGGGCTCGCTTAGAGCTTAGTATAAAGAAAAACTAAAAAAGGTTTTGTTTTCCGTAGTCTTTAAATCTATGACAATACTTTGCTTAGATGTGATCACTATTGAGGATTTTTAGATACTATATCGAAGAACTCTCTTAAGCGAGTCGACAAGTGAAACTCCGCTTACCGCACAGCTTTTGCACGCATGTGGAATTCAAGACGATTTGTGAAAAATTGCCATAAACTGGTCTTTGTTTGTGAGGTTCTAGCGAAAAGATGTCCGAATATATTACAGCAATTGGAAATACAGTTGCTGAAATAATTGAATCTTTAGTGCTGTTTTATGCTTTATTATGTACACGCCAAGTTTTGTTAAAGAATACATAATTATGCATTTATTACTCTCTTACAATGTAGACTACACATGTAAGTATATAGCTTTAACAACAGATTTAACATCCTTAATTTTAGACATACAAAGTCAAATAGTAAAGTAATTACCTCCCGAAGATGTGTAAAAAATAATATCGACTGGTCCAATCTTAACTCAATAAGATAGCTATACAGAAAACCAAACAAATAAATGTTCTTCAGACAATTAATTTCGAAGATACCTACATCGAACAGATTCGTGTGTAATGGTACAAAGGTCTACGGGCCCGTAGATCTCAGAGCGATTACCAACAGGGATAACTATAAATAATTGAGGATTACCTTGTTTAGGATCATGTTCAAAATAATAGGTTTCTTTTGGTATAGTTTTGTCGAGCCCCGGGGATAACATGACAAGAAGAAGCAACTAAATGATTTACGATATAAGTCATTTCGCAAGACATCTTTTTACTGCTGTGAGGTTTACTTCGTAAGAACTTAATCGATAATTGACTTGATTGACTAACCATTTATAGACATATAACTGTTTGTGCAAGTTTCATGTCATATTAGATTTATAAATCGGAATTTACTTAGAATACCTTTTTTTATTATTCCTACCTTTATATAGAATTGCACCGATCGTGGTCACAGGTCACAGGTCGACTGGTGAGAGCTTAGCAACGCCAACGTAAAGTGCTAGTTTCGGCAACTACCCGCAGGGGGTCTTTACTCTTTTTATTTTTTTGTTCGTCCTGTAGGTACTTCGACACACCTATGACACCACACGAGGGCCGTTGAGTGCTGTGCTGATGACAGGATTCCAAAATGTTGATGAGCTGTACTCATCTGCTCTGTTGAATTTTTTTTTTTTTATTAACATTGCTTTGTACCTTGTATGAAATCTTTTAGTTATACTTTCTTCGGAGTGGCTTTAATCAAACTCATTCGGACTAGATATGCACTTATTTTCATGTATACTGTGCGAGATAGACGTTTAGTCTAAGCGTATCCTAAACGAGAACAGTCAATGAAGAGTCGGTATTGTAATAAACAGGTGTGATTTTTGTCTCACCGAGTTTTGCATTACTTGCGAATTATGCCTATGAAACAATGACAAGGTTCTCTTCAGCAGAAATAGAACATCTACTACTCCAAAAATGCAAGTTCACTGCAGTTTTTTATTGTATAACTAGCAACCCGCCCCGGCTTCGCACGGGTACAAATTATACACCTAAACCTTCCTCATGAATCACTCTGTCTATTAGTGAAAACCGCATGAAAATCCGTTTAGTAGTTTTTCAGTTTATCGCGAACAGACAGACAGACGCGGCGGGGGACTTTGTTTTATAATATGTAGTGATATAGTCATTACCGTGGTAAGCGCCATACAACAAAAGACTTCTTAAATTCAAACAAAAATCTGTTCTCTGCTACCTCCTAAGCCCTTCATTCTCAAACCCTTCGTTTCGTATAAATACAATATCCCTATCTCTTTATTCTTACCTTATACATTCACCTTTACTTACGTAACAATCCAAACTTTAGCGTTCCACATATCGGTAATCTGAAACTGCCGGTGAACTTCATCGATTGGTGTTATTGTAACTTCCCAACTTAGTTCCAGACCAAACGCTTATAATGTCATACCAATATTATATGGAGTAAAGTTAGGTTTGCTACACATTTCTCTGTGGGATTATTAGTGTTAAACTTTAGAATCTATCGGTTAGTTTATACTTTAACTATTTTTTGTACCCCACACTAAAATAGTTATGTCTGTCGTCTGTGGCTTTGTGCCTCAAAAATGGATTGACCGATTTCAATGCAGTTATACAATTTTTTTTAGCTTTTTTTGATAAAATCATCGTTCATTTCTTTTTAGTACCTTCATTGTTTAAGATAACTACAACAGCGCTTGTACATGAGCAAGCTGCAAACTGTGATAACCAAATAGTCTAGACATTCGCTCGTCATGTCTGCGGTTCGAGTCCCATCTTAGGTCATGGACTTCTGACTTTCCAAAGTTCATGTGCGTATTAGAAATTCATTATTTTATTTACAAACTGTAGGAGTAACACTAGACTGATAAAATACCCTAACGCTATTGAAAGTATAAAACGCGCACAAAGCGCTTTATAGTTAGTAATGATATTTTGGATTCAAGTTCGAACTCAATTCAGCTATAAGTCCACTTCGTGTTTGGAAAAATTCAACTCTCAGGACGGCACTCGAACGCGACAGCATGTCAGAATAGGTCTCAGATAACTTAATTGGTTTTGAGCCGGACTATACAAAAAATATATAACGTGTACGGATATATCATTGTACACTGTAGCGAGTTTAATGTCCATCCTTTTTACCCAACTGCGGCGAAGCCAAAAGGAGGGTTATATGTTTGCCCTGTACCTATGTATTTATGATGAAATGATATGTCGTTAGATTCGTCTTTATTGCGCGACTGTCACTAGGTTGATTAAAATTAGAAAAATCTAAATGTAGGCTTTTAGTGCAAAAATGAATGTTTTCAAAAGTTTTACTAATTGAGTGGGGTATCAAATTGAAGGGTTTTTAATTTGATACCCCACTGAAGGTGATTACAAAAATAAATACAACTACAATTGTTCAGTAGTAAGTATTTTTAAATCAGTCGGTTTTATGTTTCATTTAATGATTTTTAAAGCAGCGTAAGTTACTATTCTACTCATTTTTATCAATATATATCAAGATTACACACAAGGCAATCAGTTGTGATATAAGTATCGTCGGTTGCACTTAAGTTTGGCCGGCTATAAACACTTTAAAAAATATATATATACAGTCGACAAAAGTGAAAACTTAAACGAAACGATGAACTTAAAACGTCACATTAGCAGGTTAGTGACATTAATTAAAAAGGAGCTGATAGAACTCAATGTCTAGATTAGCGCCCTCTAGTCTAGTAGATCTATGTATGTATTATTAGCGTGACGGTCACGATTTCAATGCTTTTTCCCCATAGCAAAAATGCACAAACGTGCCTAAAGAAGTTTTCACTTCAAAAAAAAACAAAACCACTTCAAAAAGGGCTAAGAAGTACCGACCCGAGGCACTGAAAAGTGAAAAATAATCGATTTCAAACTTAATTGAAAAGACTACATACATGTGACACTTTTAGAATAATAATAGGCAACATTATAAAGGCACTTGGATACTCAAACGATTTTTTTTTTTTAAATGGACTGATTTAGATGGATGACGAAAATATCGGTGAACATACATAACACAAATACATACCAACGAACATAGAACCTCCACCTTTTTTTGAAGTTGAAGTTAAAAATACAAGTAACCACACTTTAGCTTTTATGGTAACACATATCACCAAATTTTAGTAGCGTAGACGACCGCAATTTTGGAGGGACCTTGTTCCTTATAAGTTATTCGCTAAAGCCATTATCCTGTAGTACATAATAGGACTTTGAATTTATGCAACCCAATATAGAACTATCGTACAATGCGCTAGAAGGTTTATTCTATACAAACTTCGTTACCATATTATAGTATCTTGATTAAAAGATAATATTGCCTTTACTCGTTTTACGATATATTTTACTGGTTTTACACCTTTGGTATTAATTTCTAGACCAATTAATATTCTTTTAAGTTTATTACAGGAATTTGATTTAAGCGGCGGTAGCGTAATGGCTAAGGCGTCAGACTTGTGATCGAGTGGTTGCGGGTTGGAACCCCACCTAGTGCAGTACCGACGTGAATCCACTCCTAACACAAGCACTTAGCTTAACTGGAGGGGTTAACAAGAATACTAGTAATGTGTGACCCACGTTACTAGTATTCTTTATTAATAAAAAAAAAATTTGATTGAAACGGTAGGCCACAGGAATTTTACTAAGCTTTAATTGTGATACTATGTGATATCTTGGAAGTAAATTTTAACTTACTTCTAATTGTCGTATTGAAATTAAACTTTGTAGGTATATGTAGTTTGGGTGACAATTATATAATTTGGCGTCTTGGAGCTGATCTGATGATGGAGCCAGGAGGTGGATAGTGAAAATCTTCAGTGGCTACCAGTAAACCTCTTGAGTTTGGGCTCATATGATTAGTCTGACGATTCTAATAGATTGAGCTTGGTTACGATGGTCTGATGATGAAGCCAAGAGATAGATAGTGGAAGTCTATTTACTTTTTAATTCAGTTCGCCATTAAAACGTGTTTTTTAATTTTACTAAACTATAATTATTCTTTTCTAAAAACTATTGAAGCATGGAAGGGGCACAATAGTTTGAATATCACACAGTTTATTTGTTATTTTTTTTAATTTTATACTTACCTACTACTGCCTAATGCCGGTAATGGTAGGCACAAAACTTATAAGGTATAAGGTCCCGCCAAAATTGCGGTCGTCTACGCCACTAAAATTTGGTGAAATGTGTTACCATATAAGCTAAAGTTTGATTACTTGTAGTTTTTAACTTTAACTTAAAAAAAAGTAGGTTCTATGTTCGGCTGTATGTATTTTTTTAATGTATGTTCACCGATATTTTGGTATAAAATAAAAAAAAATTGAGCTGTGGCTAACTATAATCAGTAGCCACACCATCACCGACCATAAGCCGATTGCAGTGGTTATATGAAATATATGAATTAAACTGTATTGATGTTTTAATTTGCTTTACAAAACATCTCTATACTCAACATCACGAAACATACTTACGTACATGACGCTTCCTCAATGAAAGAAAGAAAGAAAGAAAGAAAATAAGTTTATTTCGTAGGACAAAGGCATACATGAAGATACTCAAATGATTAGTGAACCATATTATGTAACATTAACATTTGCCACGCGTACTCAATTATGAACCGTAAAACTATCAGCAACGAAAGCTTTTTTACTTTGTGCGAACCATATACTCTTGATCTTAACTGAGATTGTTAGGAGACCTGCACATGCTTGTAACTGTCATACCATCATTTTATTATTTAACAATTTGATATTCACTTTTATCGCTTGTTTTGATTTAAGAGCCAATAAATGCATAAGGAGATTTCCACTGCACAATTTGAGTGAGAAACAAAGCGAAAATAGTCACTTTCAAACTTTCGCGTTCCATGATATATAATAATTATTTATACGGAAATTAACGCGATCCCTAGGTATTATATACTTTGAATAACCAGACGTTTCCAGGTTGTATTGGTCACAGGTTGACTCTTTTTTCACAGGCAATTCAAAGGTATGTAATACCTATTGATTGCGTTAAATCCCGTATAAATAACTATGTAGAAATACTTAATAGAAATACCAATATGCACATAATTTGAGGGAGAAAGAGTAGAAATCGTTAACTTAATCGTTAGTATCGGTCTCTAACCACTACCAGATCACTGGATGTACTGGATGCACGCTAAATACCGACCGGCCGCTTGTCCGCCGGCGGACCTTATACCAATACGCAGTCTCGCGCAGAGGGTTGCCGACAGCTGCATCGCGCGCACACGCTTTTATTTTTAACGTACAAAATACGTAATTTGAGATCGTATACGTATACGTTCTTTATATACTGAAAAATTCATAGTGAAAATTTACATGGTTGTTTATGTGCAGTATAAGAATCTAAATAAAGTAAAAGAAAAAAACCCAGCAGCGCTATTTATGTAGTTTTTTTTTTAAATGAAGCTTTTAACTCTGTAATTATGCATTAAAACGTTTTGTAAGATATAGAATATTTTCCACCATACAGTATTTCAGAAAAGGAAAGAAGTTTATTAATCTTTACATAAACATAAAACACATGTAGGATTTTTGTATACTCACACATTGGAAATGAAAAATAAGCGTCAAGTACTTAATTTAGATAACAATGAGGATCATTCACATAACAAAATATTAGATTTCTAAATATAAGAGCGTATGCGCTATAACATTCTGATTATTTCGTTTTTTAAATGATTCAAATCCAACAAGAAATGACAAACTTATTAAAGTTTTCTGTTCGGCTATTTCGAAACGCTTGCTCGGAGCTGCGCTTGGTATGATGACGTCACACGTCGCGAATCGCGCCCTCCACTCGTGCAAAATCGCTAGTTTGGTCAGTTTGGTTCAGATTATTCACCATTTCGCTTATGTCGTGGTATGTTAATTATTTAGTTTTTACTATATTATTTTTTTATTATTAATCATTTATTTCAGACCAAAAGTCCATAAAATGTTAGTAACAATGGTCTTAACCTATTGTTAGTAATTTACTATAATTTGATGTTATATTATTAGTATAACAGTATTTATATTGATAGTGAGTATCTATTGATATCTAAATAGATATGAGTAGGTAGCTATTTATTTTGGAGGTCAGTTTTGTAGGGATAAAATGAAAAGGTAAGTAAGTCTATACCTACCTACTCCTACTAAGTACCTAAAATAGGTATCTAACTACCTATTTACCCACTTTCACTGCGTGTTCTGAGGATGAGATTTTTCTGGATTATTTAAATCATTCAAATATTATCTCTAACAAGTGCAAAGCACACACAGCCCTGGGCTCGAATATCCTTGTGTTCGATTGTTTATTTGAGTAGGTAGGCATTAGGCATGAATGAACGAACATCAAAGCTATCCGCGGAAATTCAAATGTTATTAAGAAATGATAGGAACGATGCACAATACGTAGGTATATTATACTCTATACGGTCAGTGGATCTATTCGTGAATTTTAGCTGTTTGACATGCGCAGTGCAGCTTTTTCATACTAAATTGTCTACTGCGCATCGAAACTGCTAACTTTACGAATGATTAGCACTAGACCCGTTGACCATATTGTACCTACTGATATTAGGTAGATACTCTAGCTAGGATACTGTAGGTACCTACTTACGTTAAAATAATCTTCGCAACAGTACCTATAAACCACTTCGGCATGACAGAGGAGTTTTGTCATCTCTCCGCATTGCTTTTCACCATTTTTTTTATTATTTGTGCATCTTTCGGCACAATAAAAAAAGCTTATTAGGTGTATTAACACTTGTATTTTTGCATTTTGGGACAATGCAATACTTATTTGACGGCATTATTACTTTAAAAATAATCTGAAAAATCAGCAATCGTCAGGTCGTTGCACTAACTGCGCTAGACTAAAAGCTTACCAAGCTGGCAACGCGAAGGCGACCCGCCACTTTTGCCGATACGCCATGAATGACGTCACAGCGTTCACGTCCTTTCTTGCGAGCGTTTTTAAAGTTGGTGCACTAAAATCTCTGTATCTTGGTCATTTTTGATCCGATTAATAAAATTTAAACACAGTATTTATTGTTTTTTTTTATAGCTATAAATCTGCATACTTAACAAAAAACGTTACTGATCCTCATTGTATTTTTTTTTTGATTTGTTGAGAAGGTAAACCTACAGTAATTTTAAAGGCTGGAATAGTAGGCAGTTAAAACGGGAGTGATTTATCTGTACGTAGTAACTACATTGTATTCTGCGCCTCGACTAAGGCTGTCCGGTCACCACGAGGCGGGCAATGAACACCATAGGACTTGCCCACCAAAAGGTGTATAGGGACCAGATATTCTGAAGGCGATGCGCTTCAAATGAAGCCCCGAGGTGACGCAAGATGTTATAAGTACCTTCCAAATACAATAGGACAAAATTCGGGCCTAGATACACAATAAGTACAGTTGAGACCGCTATACGTACCTAGAAGCAACTAAGATCTGCCACCAGTGTGGACAAATATTCTCCAAGGGTATATCCCGCGGTTCTGGACATAATTGAAAGCTGTGGAACCTAAGTTGTAAGTCGTAAGGGATTTATTTCATACTAAAATTATTTGTGTTGAAGCGTATACAGGTAGTTATTTACAAATCAGGTAAATTATGGTATCACTAAACTACGGTCCAGTAAATTAATTAAAACATAAATTGAGCATTTAAAAAGTTATAAATATTATTCCTCTAGCTGTTCCCCGTTTCACTATGATTTATGGTCAGTGCTCCATTCCTTAGGGTTGTAGCGTGATGTTACATAGCTTTTAACCTTACTCAATGACTACTCTATCTAACACAAATACAATTTTTCAAATCCGACTGGCGCGATTAGCGAAATCAGATTAGCGCGTTCAAACAAACAAACAAATACTCGTCAGCTTTGTTACATTATTTTTAAATGGATTTCATAATTATAACTGCCATTCAATCAATTATTATTAAAACAGATTTCTATGCCATAATATTTATATTTTTATCAATAATAGTAATAGAACTTCGCTAGCAAATGTATTTAATTTGTTCTTAAATAAATTCGTACTATGTACAGTTGTAAATTCTTTTGGAAGTTTGTTAAATAAATAAACTGATTGTACTCTAGGATTAAGTTTTGATTAAAACGTGGCAGGTAAGTCTTTTCTGCGGGTACTTTCTCTAGCCTGCCTTTCTTCAACAGTCTCAAATTTGTCAATCTTATTACTAGTTTTGTAAATAACACCAGAACATAAAGGCGTGCATGATTCCATCTGTTTCAGTCGGAGCATTGTCCTGACAACCTTTTTTTAACCTCTAATGCCCTCCTCTTTAGAGGGGTGTTATAAGTTTAACGTGTGTATGTCTGTGACATTATAGCTTCTGAATGGATAGACCGATTTTGATTTAGTTTTCTTCATTTGAAAGGTGACTTGATCGAAAATGTTTCTAACTACAATGCAAGAAAATCTGTTAAGTCGTTCGAAGATCATCAGGTATTTTCTAATCATTAAAGGGGTTTAAGAGTTGGGGGTATTGTATTTAATTTTTTTATTTATGTTTTTTGTTAAAACAAATGTCGAAGTTATTAAATCGGTAAAATTTCGCCGTAGGCACTTAACTAGTTGCCTCAAAAAGACATGGTTTCTTTTTAGTCCTCATCTTAGCATTACCACAAAAAATGTAATAATAATTCCAGTATTTTTGAAGTAACCTACTCATATAATACGCATTTAATTCAGCTACCTAAACAACAAGTACGTACATTACGAGCAAGGAAAATAAAAAGCATTATTCTCGCGCAGAATAGCTCCAATTCTCTTTGTGAAACAAAACTCGATTACATTCAACACTATTACGTCACACTCTTCCAGGACTTAGTCTTAATGCAAACTTAATAAGATAACTAACAATGGACAGAACTCTGTATTGTAAAATCAAACGACTGCACTGAACACATACATATACAAAGATACTTGTTTGTAACGGTCCCTAAAGATCTTGTGATTGCTGTGCTATGATCGCCAACTCACCAGACCATCAAACCAAGCATAAACCAACCTTATCTTGTGAGCAATAAATGTTACTGAAGATGCAGAACTAAAGGTGTATTTCAATAAGCATCAGTTCACTATTCCAGGCACGCGTTCACTCGCGACACGGGAAATAATGGGGGGTAGAGCGAGCGTTCTAATGACCATCGGTCTTTAAGAGCCGGTGTAAATTCTCAGGGGAAATGCTTAGTTATTTAGGATGGAGCTTTAAGTGACGTTGGGCAGAATTGTCCGAATTACCATGGAGGTGGCTGTAGTTTAGCACCCTGAGGGAAGGTGAGCTCTTTGTTTACAGATGTAAGAAGCTTGCGCGATTTGGGAATTGTTTTAGGATGTTGTTTTTTGGTAAACTATTCCGTGCAAGTGTTGAATTATTCGAATATACAGGGTTTTGTAAAAAGATCGCAGTGTCCGTAACTTTTGGATTTGTGGATAATTTCGTTAGAGTATAAAACTACATTCCCTAATTATCAACATCATTTCAGCCATAGAACGTCTACTGCAGCAAATAGGCCTCGTTCGATCCCGCACTCCAATCATAGCCTTCTCCATAGCTCGTTGAGTGACTCTGAGCTTGTTCATTACGCCCGCAGTGAGAGACCACTTTTTGGATGCGTAAGTCATCACTGATAACACACATTGGTCGAAAACCTTTGTTTTTAGGCACTGAGGAATTTTGGACGAAAATATGCTGCGGAGTTTTCCAAACGCGGCCCATCCGACTTGGATTCGACGATTGACTTCCTTCTCAAGGTTGGCGCAACATTTTTCTAAGTAATATTATAAATGCAAATGTGAGTTTGTTTGTTTGTAACACTTAAACTACTGAATTAATCATCGTGAAATTGTGCATAAACATTGTCAGGGGTAAAGAAGAGGACAAGGCATACCTATAATCCAAAAACAAGTAACGTTTCCGAAGGAAAGTGAATTTATCGTCGGTAAAAGCTGGTAGTACAGTAAATATTGAAAAACCCAAAACAGCGCTCAAGCAGCTTCAATTGGATCAGAAATATTACATGTATGGTGAAGTCACGATATTTTGGTACAGCGATTATGGGAAAGGAGATAATCCTTTAAAACATGTTACAATATCATAGTAACCGCAAAATCACGAGATTTTGACACAACGATCACATTAAGTAGATAAAAAACCGCTATGCAGTGTTAGTGCAGTGAGAGATAGTTTTAAATTTTTTCATGAGACCGCAAAGGAAGGCTGATTTATCATACTTTACGCTCGTATTTTATCACAAATGATCGTAAATTTCGCGTGAGTGCATTCAAAGTATCGTGAGTGGTGAAGAGATAAAATACATTTTAGTTTGTCGCGAGTTCGGTACGTCGATTTGCGTGCTGTTAAACATAGTCATATTTGCATTAGAAATGTTTGTTTGTCATTCAACCAGTTTTTTCAATCCTGATAGTCTTTTGATATTTTAAATAAAATAAATACACCACTTACCCCATATTACAAATTTTAAGATATTTTACTGGGAACATTCATAAATAACCTGTAGAAGAATGCTTGGAAAAGCTAACCCGCTATTCTCTCTAGAGACTAATAGGGAATTCATTATCCTTTGTTCTCAGCCCTTTCAACCTTGCCCCCATAGACGATAAAGGCGCTCAGATAAAAGTACCTCAAATTTTCTTATGGGGTCGGCACGATGCACATTAAAAAGAAAAATGGCCGGCCTGTTCAAACACACTGAAGGTATTATCGTCGTGCTATGTTAAACTTTGGGGCAAGCGTTGGGTAACTACGTGTACCATTAAAAAGTAAAGACAAAAAACTTAATTAAGGTCGTTAATGTAAAAAGTGTTCCACTATCCTAAGACTTCATCGTCAAACTCGTCAAAATGAACCACATGAGCTCAAACTCAATTGATTCACTAGTAGCCACTAAAGAGTCCGTCTATTTACCTCCTGGCCCTATCATCTGATTAGCTCCAAGATGTTTGGAAGAAGGCAAAGTTTGATTTAGGTACGAAAAATGTAAGTACGTTAATTTTTTTTTCTTTCGCAGGGGACTTTACAAACAGAAACAACGGACACAAAGAACCCCCAGGCTCAGGTGGGAATCGAACCCACGACCTATAAGCATAGCGGTCAGGGTCACCAACCACTAGACCAACAGGCCAGTCGTTCTTCTACTTAAGTTTTACGTCAATTTACTTCTAAGATTTAACAACACTATCAGTTAGTTACAAGTTAAGCTAATAAAAGCAAGTTAAAAATATACTTCGTACTAAGCGGTACCAAAAATATATATGCTGGACGTCTTCTACGATGCGGCTCACTACGTAGGGTACTCGCGCGCGCCCAATGTGACTGCCCTAGTTGTACACTTAGGGCTGCCATCCGCCGTTTTTATAATTTTGTTAAGGGTGTCCGGGAAAAAAAATTCTGATTTACTCATTTGTTCGGGGTTTTTGAAGTTTTTGTCCGGCGTCGGTAATTTAAGTGATGGCAGGTCCTATAATACACTATAATCATACGTCAAGTGCATCCATGCACTGTAGTAAGAACTAGTGATCGATGGCAAACAATGTAAAATGAACTCTTGCACGTATTGATTAGGCATATATTAAATTGCATCTACGTCTAGTTAAGATATTGTTCTCTTCACTAGGTAATAAATAAAAGGGCCCTTTTTACTGTAAATTATTTAAAACGATTTAGATAATTGAGTAAAACATTAAGATGTCAATAAGTGCCAGTGTCCTTGGCAAGAAACATTCGTATGTAAATCTATCACCATGAAGATCTGACACGACAACCGATTTTTAACCGACCTCAAAAAAGAAGGAGGTTCTATGTTCGGCTGTATGTATTTTTGATATTATGTTCACCGATATTTTCGTCATCTATGGACTGATTTCAAAAAATATTTTTTGTTTAAAATTATGGGAACAAGTTGTCCCATTGTTACCAAGTCCGGATCTGATCATCATCAGATCCGGTCTTGGTAGTTTCTCTTGTTTTCCGGCAGATACCATCGTATCTGACGGAAAACAAGAGAAACTTACGGAAATTTAGAACAGTGTGTTTGTTTATTGAAATTAAGCAACATTGATGTTTAATGTCATGAATGTTAATACTATTGTTATTAAACGACTTTAAAAAAGGAGGAGTTGTTATGTTCAACTGTATGTATCTTTGTTTTTATAACTTACTAGCTGCGCCCTGCAGTTTCACCCACGTAAGTCCCGGTGCCGTGGGAATATCGGAATGAAATAGCCTATGTGTTAATCCAGCTATCTAAATACCAAATTTCGTCGCAATCGATTCAGTAGTTTTTGCGTGAAAGAGCAACAAACATCCTCCCAAACTTTCAAGTTTATAATATTAGGAATATTCAATCAAGTGCAGCAAGTTACTAGACAAACTAAAAAACTAAAAACCTTACGACTAAATAAAGTATCAGGCTTATTAGTTCGGTAACATTTACCATAGTAAATAAGTAATGTTCTAAATACGTACGTACCTTGCACTAAAAATGAAAAATTAAACACTTAAATAAGGTTAAACCGTATTCAAAAAGCACTAACAAAGGGCACTGAAAAGTGAAGAAATAATCTATTTCTAACTTAATTGCAAGGCTGTGTAACATTATAAGGGCACTAGGTACTTACTGTATCTATTTAATTTAATATAACTTGATTTTGATTAAGAATTATCCCAAAAAAGATAGAAAGCTTCGTTAAAAGCGAAAACTATTACTCACTGAGAATAAGATCATCAAAAAAAGTGGTAGTTCTATTCATAGAAAAATAACTTTTAATGACTGATGAACTATTTTCTTGAAAGATCATTGTCCAACTGTTCAAGCCTCGCTCGTTCGTTCACGGCGCCGCCGTAGTATTTTAACTGTAAAATCATGTCTGTAAAATCACATAAATCAGCGAAATTGGCAAAATTTCGTATACGGCCTCTTAACTTTCCCTCAAATTTTTTTACGTACACCATCTTGGAATCTTATAATCTATGTCACTTTTACTATTAAAACCTTACCTTATAAAGTAGCACTCAAAAGTTCCACATTACGTGCATGCATTTTAACATGCCATAGTTATTATAAAGCAGACCACACAATGAATGTTTCTGTTACAAAAACTAAAAGAAATAAAGAAAAAAATATTGATAGACACTTAAGACACACAATAATTTATACTCGTAGTAAAACAAACTTGCATCTAACCCATCACCAATAAACAAGCTAAAATATGTGTACCTCACATGCCTAACGAATAGGATTTTATTCAGCATTTGCTAGACATGTGCCTGTCGCTGGTTTTCAACCAAACCCCTTATAACCCCCGGATATCAGCAAAAACAAAAAAAAAATGTTTTACTCATCTACTTTAAAAAATTAAAAGTATTATGAAAATATCATCTTTATCGAAAATACGACATTTCATACCTTTTTTGCATTTCTAAAGCATAGTTTTAACATTAATCGGTTACACCTAAATCGTCACACCACTAGCACTGGCGGTAACCGTCTCATAGGTCGACTGTGCTTACAGCTGCATTTAAGCACAGTTTAGTTGGTGCCATTTTTTGAGCGCCGTTCAAACATCTATGGTACCTACACACCTATTTATAATCGAAGAAGAAGCTCTAGGGCGTGTCAGAGAAACCTGATACATACAAGCATACATATGCGTATACATATATGTATACATAAATACATACACTCGAAAAACATAACCACCACCATAGCGCAGTCAGTCGGGTAATAAGGTGGCAATGTCGTTTTGTTGACTTTGTCCATAGAAAAGCGACGCCTCGTGAATTTTATTAGAACTACAAAAGAATAACAGAGGATCTTTTTTCGCTAGCAAACCTTAACAAGGAACCAATCCGTTAGTAATTATAATTGTTAATAGAGGGCGCGCTGGCTAATACTAATTTTAGGAAGTCTAAAATCCTAATTCTACAATGCCACGTAAATATATTAGTTAATTGCTAATAATATGTTTTCTGTAGTAGGGAATTCTACTATTTTCTGTTTCGAAGTGACTGATTTTATTCTTGGTTTACGAAACAGAAATCTCTATTAGTTCGACATGATTTCACGAGATGGCGTTCACAGAAGTTTTGTTAACAAGAAAAGATGACGTATTCCCGTTGTTCCCTTTGCACTGTCACCATTATGGGACGACACCATATGACAACGAAACGAAGGTATTTATTTTTTGGCAACGGTAATACACCGAATAAACGTATCTATCCAAATATAATTAAACGCGATATATTATTATTTTTCTCGGTGAGTATATGTATCATTTGAAACGTTTTTGAAAGTTGGATAGAAAACATTAATTCAAATCCAACTCATCCTTTTTCTTACAAAATCTGAACAACTATTATTTACATATTCAAAACACCTCACTGTACCTAGGTATCTTTACTTTTCCCTATTTAGTATTATCTATGCTTTACTTTTTCGTGATCAACGTGACAATGTCATTGACTTATATCTGCTGCTTTGTTTTGTTTTCATAAACAAATGATATAATCAAATACATAATGACTTATCACTACATAGTGTAAAACAAAATCGCTTCCCGCTGTCCGTCTGTCCCTATGTATGCTTAGATTTTTACAACTACGCAACAGAAATTGATGCGTTTTTTTTAAATAGATAGAGTGATTAAGAGGAAGGTTTATATGTATAATACATGCATAATATAGTAGAGAAACACTGATAACTTTAGAGGTTTCTAATGTGATGTCGTAAATAAACATATTTTTTTTTGCGTTTACATTGCAAACGCTGGCGCTGAACCCTACGAGATAGATCAAAATAATGTACCACAGTAGTGTACACCTGAAAAGGTCTACATAAAAGTCCGCTATGGTATATGTCTATCTCTTAGGGATAACCCACAATAACCATTTTTTATCCTTTACTTTTTACGAGAAATAATGACTTATTTACGAAGCGATTTTAAGCAATACAACATTAATCCTTATCCAATTAAGTACCTTAAATGCATTGTGCATTTAACATAGATTAAAATGGCCATTTACAGCATGTAATTTCATAAATATTTTCGAAGATATTACAGATTTAAAATGCAGGGACATAGCGGTTGCGGCGGTACCGGCCAGAGGGCCGGACAATTTCCGGTAAAGATATCTTTTGCAATGACCATTAATAAATCGCAGGGTCAAACTTTCAAAGGCTTAGATTTGAGCGTTGAGTGTTTTTCACATAGCCAATTTTATGTCGCTCTTTCAAGAGTAACCTCTGAATAAAACATGTCTGTATTGTCTAATGGCAAAAAAGCTGTGAACGTTGTATATAAAAATATTCTGTAGTATATTTAGTATCATCATTGCACACGTGCGAACCCGGGGCGGGTCGCTAGTTATGTACATAAGTCCCTCAATAATAAAAAAACCGGACAAGTGCGAGTCTGACTCGCACACCGAGGGTTCCGTAAACTTGTATGTACTATGAAATAGAACGTCCATCTCGGGTATCGATTCTCAAAAACTTTTGCCCGTCTTTTTTGAAAGACAAACTTAACTTTGCGGTTGCGATGTACGACAAAGTTAACAATCCAACCGCAAAATATAAGTTTGTAATCACGAAAACTATTTTTTTATGTGATATAACAACAAATTAACAACTTTCGCAATTTTTCCTTTATCTGTATCTGCTATAAAACATTGCTTCATGCCAAATTTCAAGATTCTAGGTCGACTGGAAGTACTCTTTAGGTTTAAAGAACTTTATGTTTGTGTCACTTTAGGTTTTGATTCCTTGCGAGTAGTTGCGAGTTTGAAAACATGCGGCTTAAATTGCTGTTTCTTTTGATTGCGTTAACATAGAAGTTTGATTTTGTTACAGCTTAAAGGTATTATAGACTTGAGTATTTGATATAAATTTCAATTTAATACCTCTACGCGTTCATGAGGAAAGGGGTAGTAAGTTTAAAATTTTTAAAAATATTTTTATTATATCATGTAACTAAAAATTTACGGTTTTCGCAATTTTTCCTTTATCTGTGCTATAAGACGTTGCTTCGTACCAAATTTCAAGATTCTGAGTTTGACGAACAATGTACAGGAAATGAGATATCACACGAAATGTAAAAAAAAAAGTCTTTGTTTTTTCGTTATATTGTTAAAAAAAAATTAACTCCCCACTTGTCCAGACTGCGGAAAATTTCGAAATTCTTAATCAGCGCATTTTTTTACTATTGATCCAAAAATAAATAAATGTCCATTTTTGATCATAAAAAAGCTGGGTTGACTTGGCTATTTGGTTGATTCCGGTTTTTAAAGTAAGTCTAGGTAAGCTTCAGAAAAAAACGAACTTCTCAATTTGCCTGTAGTTTTTGTGGGTATGTATTGTTACATCTTCGATTATTGTGAAAAGATAATTATTTCCAGAGTGCCATAGGAATTTTAAAGAACCCCAACAGTCGCAAAATTGCTAAGAGAAGTTTCAACGGACATGATTTGAACAGATTGAAGTCGGGTGTACTCTATTAAAAAGATGATTATGTCGATTTTTATGTAATAAAAATTCTATAATCACTAAAAGTCAAACTTAATACATTCAAATATTTAAAAAAGATTTGCCCAACAACTTTGGGTTTCTTAAGAACGTGACAGATTTGCTTTGGACTCAAATTAATTGTCGTCTAAATGAGCAGTTATTTTATATACTTAGACTGTGATCAGTGAATAAATTTCAATCTCCACAGGAAATAAATGAAACTCTAAGAGCAAAAGGAGGATGTACCTATAATACCTATTTAATGATTTATCGTTGGACTGAGTCAAATTAAAAAAAAAATCTTGGAAGAACATTTTATTTTAAGTCATTACAAAATACCAATTTCTAATATTTTACATACATAGTAGTAATATCATAATAAAAAAATATGATAAACTCCAAACACAAGATGTCTGTTATGTCTAATAGATTAATCAAAATATAGTCTTACAGTTTGTAAAGTTTTTAAATGTAACCAATCACAAATCAGATAGCTACTTAACTACTTATTTTTTTTAAACAAATGTATTTTTTATCATATTACGATAAAACTAGTTTGGTGTTCGGGCGGAACAGTCGCGTTTATGCTAACTCGAACATAACGCTCAAGGTTTATTTTAACTCGAAATAATCTTATAGTGTTTTATAATGATATTTCAACTCTTTGTGATTGTTGTGTTTTTGTATTGTGTATTATTAAGATGGAAAGCCAGACATCGCATTGCGTTCTCAAAGCACTTCAAGAATGACATAAAGTCTCTTCCAATACTGGGACACGCTTATTTATTGCCGATGTGCAAAACGGACAGTGGTAAGCTATTTTTCTGATTAAACTCAGGGGCCCCCGTTTTTCACGTGTTAAAAGATCCTGGGTACGATATCCGGGTTGGACTTTCTATTATTAAAGATAGGCGGTTGTACTCATGTAAGTGTTTAGAACAAACCCGACCAGTTTAGTAAATTATGAGTAACTTGATTGACATCCAATGCAACACGACCGATACAAGTGGCCGCCTTGCCTCTTGATAAGGGGTCCCTGTTTTGGGCTCGAAGTTAATCGGACTCTCCTAAATACACATGAGTACAACCGTATAACTTTAATAATTCTGAGTACGTCATGGGCAAATTATTATTGTACTTTTTTTAAATTGTTTATTAATCACGGACTCTAGAAACGTGCGCAGTAGATAACGATAGGGTCTTCACTTGATACGTGAGTTCTAGGTGACGAAATCTGCGTATGTGTGACATACAGGAACGCAAAAGGAAAGTCCGATTAACTAACTGGTGACTACTAAGCCAGAGGTTGTGGGTTCGATTCCCACCCAGGACAAATATTTGTGTAATGAGCACGATTATTTGTTCTGTATCCGGGTGTTATCTATAATATGTATGTATTTAGAAATATATAAGTATGTTTATCAGCAGTCTGGTTACTATAGTACAGGCTTTGCCTAGTTTGGGATCTGACGGCCGTGTGTAAGATGGTCAAGTTATTAAAAAAAAAGAATACAATATGTAACTGAGGTACCAAACAAGCAGACGATCTGTCGGCAACTGACTCCTAGTAACACCAGGTGTTTATAGAGCATTTTCTGGCCTTAACCACTTCCCCAGGAATCTATGGCAACACAGGACACCACTATTCAACTAACGCTCTTCAAAGACTCTTTTCTATTACGTTTACTTAGACATTTTTTAAGCGACTTAAAAAAGAAAGGGCTTCCTTAAGCGTTTGTATTTTGTTTGTGTGTATGTCTGCCATACGCCATACCTAACGAACAAATTCGTCTGAAATAGACCGAGGTTTCAAAGGTGTACTAGTCGATATTTTATCCATACAAACTTTAGACAACATTCTGTGGAGGACTGTGAAATTTGGAATAGGTTTTTAAAGTTTATAATTATGTAGAAGTGCAGAAAGCTAAAAAATATATACCTAGGCTTTGTAAAAACTAACTAAGCCTACCTAGGCTTTGTAAATTTAAGTTAAGACCAGACCAGAACTGTCATTGTATACTTAAACAATGACAGTTCTGGTCTGGTCTGGTCAATGAAATAACACAAAACATTTAAAACGTAATGAATTATGGTCGATATGCAACCGCCAGACGATCTCTTGTTCACTTAATTTAACAAAGTTAATCGTGTGATATTGATTTGTTTAGTTATTGTAGTGTAGTGGCGAGGTGACCACTTAAACCATTGCGCCATCCTTGCAGTCAATGCAAGTTTTGCTATTAATTGTAGTTTGGTTTTACCCTTAGATTATATATAGGTCCAGATACCGTGACTAGTACAAAAGTCACCGTTTACTTTGAAGCCACTTTTTGGTGCTGTGTGAGTGAACCCCGCCCAACGCGAGTGTCTACGTACAATGTTTATGCTTGTATGCATTGACGGTTTTACTACCAGTGCATAGAGGTTACCCCAAAATTCAGGGACTTTTTTATTAAACATATTTTTTTTTTGATGTGAGTAATATTAAATGAATACATTTTGAATGTATTTAAATCAGTTACAAATATTCGTTTATTTCATTTTTTCGTTTTTTTCATTTAATTCGTTTAGTTAAAAAGACAAATGTAAAATAAAACTACTTAGTAGGAACTATTTATTTATAACAATATTTTTTGGTTTGTTTTCAAGACGTTTTTTTTTAGAGTTTCCTCCTTAAGAATCGATTTTCATATAAGGCCGTATGAAAAAAATTTGAGAATAAGAGTAATTTTTTTTATGGTAAATGTAACATAAAAGCACTTTTGAGTAATAAAATTAAATGCAACTTTATTCACAGGAACAGAGTAACAAAAGGTATTTTGATAAAATAAAGTAAATGTTTTGCCTT
This sequence comes from Euplagia quadripunctaria, assembly GCA_963859945.1. Classification (NCBI taxonomy): domain Eukaryota; kingdom Metazoa; phylum Arthropoda; class Insecta; order Lepidoptera; family Erebidae; genus Euplagia; species Euplagia quadripunctaria. The sequence continues at coordinate 2,259,412 of OY982562.1, read as the reverse complement.
GGTTTGTAGGACTTGGATATATATATATATATATATATATATACATATATATATATATATATATAAAGTATCAAGAAACTAGCAAAATTTTACAAGTCCTAAGTGCTCTATAGCTGTGTTCGTTAGGAGTAGTAATAATAAGTTATAATACGCGTACAATCCCACAGCTAAAGTGTCGTTTGACGGACACATTGAACTCCGGGTGCTAGAGTTTAGAAATTAAGAATATTTGAAGGATTCCAGTTTCGCGAACATTAACGTTAAGCATATTTCTCGTCTTTCTATAAATAACAAGTTTGGCAAAGAAAAATATATATACTGCTAGAATGCGTTATGGGTAAATGAAATTCACATCCTGGCAACATCTCTAATCATCATCTAAGGGTTTTACCATTTCTCTCCAAGATATACCTACTATAAATGTATCTTAGGAAGTAAAATAGCAAAACAAAACCTGTTTTAAAGCTACAGGCCTTCAAAGTTCCGTATTTCTACAGTAATTTAACGCAACTTCACGGCTGTGAATACTAATAAACGAAGTGCAGTCTCCTAAATAAAATCCTAATATAATAGGTTAATAATAATATATATATTTATTGTATAGTTACCAGAAACAGTATAAATAGTAAGATGAAAGCAATTTTGGCTTGGCATATACATATAAATGGCGGCATTATCACACTGTGACGATCTCTTACAAACTACGGTAGATAATTTATTTGAAACTTCAAAGGTAATTTTATTTTGAATAGATTGTATAAGTATGTATATGTATTCACTTTTTTCCGTGAGAAGTCGGCAAATAATTATTATTATTTTACAAAAAATGTAATACATTCCATAGAACTTACCTATGTTGTATGTGTGTGGACCTAGGATATCATAATATTAATCACTCTCACAATAATGGGTTCGACTCGCCGATCGTTTTCTCCGCCGTTTTTTCGCCGATTCTCGCGGTGGTCATGACGTGTGACATAATATTTATTTAATGAACCTGTACTAAGGATACCGCAGTGAACACTGTTCTGACGACCAGTTTATATAATTACTTAGTAAAGTAGTCTTATTTAGGAGACGTCAGATCCCTTCAACGTAAATAGTTGAAGATTTCAAGAAAGCCTAAGACATACTAGAGACCGCGGTCGCCTGGTAGTCGAATTTTATTAAGTTTTATTTTGTTTGGTTCCTTTTATTTGCCAATATAACTTGAACTGTCTTATCAGGTCCACATATAGGTATATACTTTTTTCTTTTTTTGAAAAATATCTGTTAAAAATTGAAAAATAAACGTGAATGTGAAAATGGCTACATATATATAATATACTGGACGGATGTAGCTCAATGTAGCCATTTTCACGTTCGTTTATTTTTCAATTTGTACACATTATTCAAAAATTTTAGCTCTCTGCACTTCTAGATACATTCATTTCATCAAATTATAATAGGTTAATGGATACGATCATGAATTAACTCAAAAGTAATAAATACCAAGGATGTTAATGAAATGTCCGGAAATGTTTGTTTAAAAAATAAATTTATGAAAAAATCATTGAAATCGAAATTATATTTATAAGGCTGACCTTTTTTTTTAAATGTCTGCATTAGGAAGTGTATGTATAAGCCACGACCTGTACCTTGTTGCAACAGTTGCATTGTATGTTATACTGTCGTTGTCTTGACTTGAGTTTTAATCTAATCGCATTTTTCAGGTAGATGGAAACTGTTAAAATTGTTTGGTGATGAAGCTCTCAATCAAGGTGGCGCCCTCTGTTCATGGAACGGACACAGACTGTATTTCAGTAAGAGACATCTTTATTTGTTTTATTTTTATTTGTTTTCAAGACATTTGTGTTTAAGATCTTTGTACTCTAACAAACAAATTAGGTATTTGGGTAAAGAACACTACACAAAGATCGATAAGAAACTAAAACACAAACCAGCAGTTGACGTGGTTATTTTATAATAATAATAATAATTTTTGAAGTTATACTTCTTTTGACGCGTTAGGAAAAAATAATGAGAGTGAATTTTTACACTGCGCGCGCACACCGTCACTAAAAATCGACATCCTGTAGTTATTACGAAGCGCGCGCACACCGTCACAAAAGCCTGAAGTTAGCTAGTCATTACACCCTGAAGTTAGCTAGTCAACATTTTAGTTTTTCAAAAAAAGTTACCAACTTTACGAGAGTGATAAAAATGGTTTTTACGAATTACTTTAAGTAAGTTTGTAGAATTCGAGGTTACTTGACGGTATGTATTATTTATGATAATTTACTGTGATTATAAGTGATAAAAATAGTTTTTACATATTACTTTGAATACGTTTGTAGAATTTACCACCACTAATAAACCACTTTCTGCGTGTCTGTCTATGGCATAATAGCTCAGATATGGATGGACCGATTTTGATTAAAAGAAAAATGTACTTGTTTGAAAACAGGCTTTTGGCCGTGGTTTCGCGTGTAAACTAAGTCCCATCTCTTTTTCTCTAAATATATTATTTTTAACTGTTACAGTTGTGGCAGACCCTGTTATATCCGAGCCTATAATGAAGGCCTGCCTGGAGAAAGACGACGCAATGAAGTTAACTCTTGCAATTGTCGGCAATGGCAGCGCTGTTGCCGATGGTTTGTTGTTTTACATTTCTTAGAGGAACTATATATTTTTAGGGCATAAAAGTTGCGAATAAAACTGTAGTCAAGGAAAATGCAGGAGGTTGGGCACAGCAGTTTTCGGCTCGAATTGGAGTCACCATTACATAGCACTAGCATAGTGTGCAAAGTTCGCCAATACTTCATAGAGGATAGGGTATTTATAGGAGGTGGTAACAACCTACCATTAGCCTTAACGACGTCTATTTCATTTCACCTCATTTTATCTCGATATCTCAACAAGGTTGAATATTAGAGAATTTGTTTAAAAAATGTATAATAAACCTGTTTCATACATTAAAAAAAGGCAGTCATGGGAGTGCCGAAATAAGTGAAAACTTAAACGAAACGACGAACTTAAAAGTCACATTAGCAGGTTGGTGACATTAATTAATAAGGAGCTTATAGAACTCAATGTTTAGATTAGCGCCCTCTAGTGAATTTATATATGTATTATTAGCATGACGGTCACGAGTTCAGTGTTTTTTCCCCATAGCAAAAGTGCACAAACGTGCCTAAAGAAGTTTTCACTTCAAAAAAAATTATACAGCTACACACAGTTATCCTTAGAACATTAATTTTAATGCGCCGAAATCGTGATAAATTGTTGGTAATAAGCTGTATCCTGCATCCCTAAATTGTCTACCTTTAGAGGTGAAATAATTTTTTCTAAAGTTAATGGTACCTACTTTGAGTACAACCATTTCAATAAAAAAAAGAATTATTGAAATCGGTTGACAAATGGCGAAGAGCGTAACTTCCTTGAAGTCAGTTAAATAACTGTTACGTTGTTTAAAAGACGGTTCAATGAAATAGGTAATAGTCCCAAGGTCATTCTATTTAATTATCTTGAATGCGGCCTGCACAGGTGACGTACGGCCATAACGGAAGAAAAGGAGCATAGATAATACATTTATTTTGACAGTATATAACAGTTGGAATGTCGTAACAAAAACATGTCATTGGTTAGTCGGCCTTCAATACTACAAAAATCGATCCAATAAATTCAAAATAAGAACGCTAATATTTCTTTTTTTTGTTTTATGCAATGTGAACGGCCTAATAACCTTGCAACTTTTTGCTTCCTAGTACCAATCTGGCGTCCTCGCCGCAAGGTCCTCGTACCAACATTCAGCCAAAAATATTTGGTGCAGTTCGAAGAGATATTCTCTAAACACAGCATGACTATGATGAATCAGCTGCGGAAATTTGTTGGACAAGGAAGTTTGTCGATAGCGGAACATGTTGTGACTTATACTATGGATTCTGTTTGTGGTAAGGTACATCTTTGGGACTTATTAACACTCAATATTATTATATGATAGACTTTGGACGGATTTTGGAAATATTAAACATGGCAAATTTAACACAATACTTTGAATGTTACGCGGCGTCTTGTTGCGAGAATTATTAGCTCTTTAAAATCTGTTAATCGTCTACAGTCACATACAAATACAAGAACGTCTCACTGGACACTTAATTTTTTGTATTTATAATATACTAGCTGCGCCCCGCGGTTTCACCCGCGTAAGTCCCGATCCCGTGGGAATATCGGGATAAAAAGTAGCCTATGCGTTAATCCAGGTCTCCAGCTATCTACATACCAAGTTTCATCGCAATCGGTTCAGTAGTTTTTGCGTGAAAGAGTAACAAACATACATTGATCCATCCATCCAAACTTTCACATTTATAATATTAGTGGGATAGTGGGATTAAGACATACCTTATTCTCAGTTCCATGATTCATACAATTGGTATTGTTATTCATATTGGTTGAGGGCTCTGTTTCCACATTTAGACTCAAAGTCGGTCTATTAGGCGTTTAGATAACGCTGGCTAATTGAACCAATCAAGCTCCTTACAGAAGCACAGAAACCACCTGTGCCTGTGTTGACAGGCTTGTAGGAGCGACCTCGCACCGGCTAGAATATTTGCCTGTTGTATTGCCACTCGCACTCCAGTATAACGTGGGGATATTCTGCATAGACGGCTGTCGGTCACCTTGATGGTGAATAAATGCCGGTTCAGGGCCAAATGGGGTGTTTAATCGGTTGAGTTGAGACTGAGCAGTCTGTAAGTTAAATTTGGTGAGACTTCTGTCCGCACCAGTTTCCATCATTCATACCGTTCGATATGTCGATAGTCAAAATTAAGTCAGAATACCATTCCACAATGTGGTTACAGAGTTTTAAATTTTTAAACAAAGGGAGATAAATATTATTTTCTGTCTAGAGATCACTTTTAGCGATAAGACCGCCCATTGCAGCTAACATGAACATTAAGATGAATAAAAAATAAAACCGGTCAAGTGCACGATTGCAAGATTTAATACTATAAGCCAAAAAAATACGTCTTTAGTAGGGGAGCCCCCTTTAATTTTTAATTTATTTTTGTTTTTATTATTTGTTGCTATAGCAGCAACAGATATACACATCCTGTGAAAATTATAACTGTCTACCTATTACGGATCATGAGATACAGCCTGGTGACAGACGGACAGATAGAGGGACGGACAGCGGGGTCTTAGTAATAGGGTTCCGTTTTACTCTTTGGATACGGAACCCTATAAAGTAGATTTATGATGTACAATAAAGAATATTTATATTGAGACTATTCTCTATACCGCAGTAATATACCAAAATAAACTGTTGAGCTCTTCTACATTATTAATTAATTTCTTAAAGAGTTAAGTATATAAGTCCGGGTATAGGGGTAGTTCTGAAACTGCGAGCCGATTCTTAAAACTCTTTCACTAATTGGAAGCTAGGTTACCCGTGAGTAAAATAACATGGAGGAAAAGGACATGTTTTACTTTTTATTACGTTAAGTTTAATTAACGCCTGAAACAGAACAGTGTTTTTATAAACATGAATGATACCACGTGTAAATTGTATTCGGCTTGCAAGTTCTGTAATAAAATTAGTTTAGAGCATGTTTTTGAAAACGATGTGAATGTATTCTTAAACCTATATGATATAATCTCCAGAGACGACACTGGGGATAGAAGCGCACGCCCAAGAAAACCCCGACATGAAAATCCTGGAGGCATTCAAGAACTCCTGTCACCTGCTATCCGACCGTATCATGAAGCCTTGGTTGCACTTCAATCCGATATACAAACTGACCGCCCATCACACCGAACTAATGGGATATGTTAATACGATTGACACTTTTATACTAGAGGTGATTGAAGTAATTATTATTATTATTTTTCTGTAGAACTTACTTACTTTTACTTTTTGAACACTTAATTTTTTGAGCAGTGGTGGTAAGATTTAACTTGTATTGTGGGTAACAGCACTCTCCATGTTATGTTGTGCCCTAACATAACAGAATACATTGCAAAAGTCACTAATACATCAATAAATACGTATTAACATGTGTGTGTAACCGTAACATACATGGTGTCATCCGCGCTTTAAGTATTCCTCTATCCCCCGTCCACGATAGGAAACAGCAGGTATGTTCCTGCACTGGAGTCGATTAGAGAAGTGCCTTTGTTAAGCAGGAAACTGGTTTTATTATTTAAGTTTAATTTGCTATTAATAGGTACTACTTTGTGTGACTGACAAAAAGAAGATGCGTTTTGTGGAGTAACAAATAAAAATGATGAAGACAAGTTATCATTACCAATAGCCAACTGCAATATATAACGCCTGCCAATAACTTTATAGCAATCATTAGCAAGGAGAAGTTTTAAATGCATGCGACTTTTTGGATGATTCCTTTTAGAATTATATTGTAAATTGTAATAGTATTAATATTGCTTTAGAGAATAGATATTGTTATTTTATGTTTACGCTACAGATCTAATGCAGACAGCTATGCTCAAAAATAATTGTACAAGCAAGATTTTTTTTACTTTAATGAATGAATGTCTTAAAAATAAATATAAAAGTTTTAGGAGCTGTCGTCTAACCTTATCGTTAAACTGCATACAAAAAAATTGAATGTGATTTAACTTTTCATTTGAAATAATTGAAACAAAAAAGCGCCTGACAATATTTTCATAGCAATATTTGGCAGAAGTAGAGATTGACACTTATTCAAGGCGCCTATTCATTCTTTAATAAATACTGTTTTAAACGTTTCTGTGAAAGTTTGCCCATGCCAAATTTACATTACATATCTTTTACAGGTTATTTCAGAGAAACGCAAGGAGCTGGCTTTAAAAAGCAAAAATAACAATGATGACACGAGTAAAGGTAGGCAATATAAAAAAGAAGCCAAGCTTGATCGTTTATTAAAACTGACATGTTAAAGTACACTTTTTAAAGGGGCCTTTTACTATGGATAAGAGGGGATAGGGTTGGCAACGCGTTAGTGACGCCACTGTTATTGTAAGTGGTACAGTTTGTCGTCACCGCTTACGTACCTATACTGTGGGCTAATATCAGGTTGCCGTGTGCTATATAGATATGTATTTAAAAAAAAACCTAATTCTACATAATATATCACCACCCGGCAAAAAAGTGTCATAATACAAAAACAGCTATTTCAAGAAAACACGACTTTTATGCCGGTGAATTGAACGAAACAGTTCAGTGAAAAAGGGAACAAAATTCCCTTTTTCACTGAACCAATAACGATGTTTTTACAGCTGACCAAAAGCAACATTTACTATTCAATGCTATAAAAATGTCAAAACGTACCTAATATGTGATATGACAATTTTTTTTCCGGGTGGCAATATGTATTCGATCTTAATATTCGAATACACTAGAATTTACTACATTGAATTACTAAACCAAAAATACTATTCATTTATTTTTAGAAACAAGCAGAAACAGCTTCCTGGATTTAATGATAGAATCATCTGACTACGGCGACATTACACTGAAAGAAGAATTAGTAGTACTTTTCACTGCCGGTACTGACACGTCTACACTTGCCATCTCTTTCACCAGTGTGCTAATGGCAAGGCACCCGTCTATACAGGATAAGGTTTATCAAGAGTAAGGAAATAATATAATTAACCATTGCAGTTATAATAGCTATTAACCAATCAGGCAAAGCTACTTTTGACTAACCTGTTCAATCAAAAATACTACTGACTGTTTTTCTGTTTAAGAGTTTTTTTTGACGTGATAACGTCTTATAAATCGATGAAAGCCGGCTGCACGGAACCATTGTCACGTTCCGCCTGAGCCGAGCGTGCCAGCGAGAGCGCGGAACAAGCGATAGAGAGGCACGATCGGCCTAAGCGTTCGGCTTGTGGCGCATCTATCTCTCTTCCACTGTGTCTTCTTATGACGTTATCACGTAAAATTATCGTCCTTAAACCGACTTTACAGACAACCAATTTTTACTGTTACATATTCATCTTCTTGTTTACGTAAGACCTTTCCAAATCCTACTAATAATTATAAACGTGAAAGTTTGTGAGGATGTATGGATGTTTATTACTCTTTTACGCAAAAACTACTGAAACTTGGTATGTAATTAGCTGGAGACCTGGATTAACACATAGACACACACATACATTTTATCTCGATATTAATACGGCATCGGGACTTCGCGGATGAAACAGCGGGGCGCAGCTAGTTGAATGAAACTAGAAATCGCCTAGTGGTAAAAAATTCGACCATAAGTCCGTAATTCATTGTTTTATTTTTTTTAAGTTTTTTTTTCTTGGCCAATATTACTTGAACTGTCATTGTGTAGACTTATTGCCGCTTATATCTTGATGTAGCCGTTTACATTTGGTATTTATTGTTTTAATTTGTCACACATATTGTTTGAAAATTTTAGCTTCCTATACTGTTTATCTATACCTAAACTTTTAGTATTCCAAATTTCACGAGCCTCTGGTCAAGCAATTTTCTTAAAAACGCGTACAAAGAACTCTCTTCTCATTTAATATGTATTTAGGTTCTAATTTTGAAGGTATTTGACACACATAGTTTTAACAGGACACCTCGGTGAGCTGTCAAGTAAAAAGACTATTAACACATAGTTGGACAGACAGACGGACGGACAGCAAAGTGATTTTATAAGCCAACGAGCTATGTGGCTTACTCCAACCAGTCTTCAAACAAGTTTCATTTTTACCCTCAGATTAAGAGAAGTCTTCGGTGACTCGAAAAGACCAGTCTTATATGAAGATTTATCTCAATTGAAATATTTGGAAGCAGTTATCAAAGAAAGCTTGCGATTGTACCCACCGGCACCAATCTTACTAAGAAAAGTGGAGGATGATGTGATTTTACGTAAGTAATTCTAGATGTTTACCTGACATTTCGATAGATGGCGTTCATTTGATTTTAAATCAAGAGTAGAATGCAAGTACAGAAACTAGCTTCATAAATATTTTTAGGTGTAAGTAATTAATCTTTTGCTAAGCCTGACTGAATCCCAGAGCCAAACCAAATTGACACATTTTTTTGGTAGTTTTGTTCTTTTACTTACAATGTAACAAGTACAAGTCTTTTGAGAACATTTCCTTCAAAGGTCAAAGTCCAATTTTCATTATTTTATACAATTCCATACAAATTGATTGAAATCGTATTTATTTTTATAAAAATAATAGACCTACACAATTTCTAGGTTGCTTTGTCAACGATTAAATTATTTTAATAATATTATAAAAATCTTTTTGACTGGCCTGTTGGCCTAGTGGTTAGTGACCCTGACTGCTATGCCATAGGTCGTGGGTTCGATTCCCACCCAAGTCTGGGTGTTCTTTGTGTCCGTTGTTTGTATGTTTGTAAAGTCCCCCGCGACACAGGAGTAATTCCTAATGCGGGCGTTGTCTTATTTTAAATAAATAAATCTATACTTATATTATAAAAAACCCACCCATTGCACTACCGTCGTGAACCCACTCCTAAGACAAGCGTTAAGCTTAGCTGGAGGGGTTAACGAGATTACTAGTAATGTGTGACCCACGTTACCTTTTTTTAAAAAAAAAGCTAAAGAGTTTGTTTGGTTGCTATAACTCAAATGTATACTCTTGCCCGAAGAAAATGTGTTCAAATCTATACTAATATTAAAAAACTGAAGCGTTTGTATCTTTGGTTGAACGCGCTAATCTCAGGAACTACTGGTTCGAATTGAAAAATTATTTTAGGGTTGAAAATATAACATCGCGCTACAACAAATAGGAGCGGAGCAGCGACCATAGACGCAGGGACGGCTATTAACAAATAGCACCGTGTTGCAAGTAGTCAAGATTGCTATCTGCTAATGTCGATATGAGTATTGTCGTCCATTTTCAAATACATAGTTCAAATAGGTAGTGGAGCTTTGTGAGAAGAAATCGGGCAAACAAACTCACGGCCACTCTTTTAAATCACATTTACAATATTTTGTAAAATATATTAACGTTTGGAATTTATGATTGAATTAACTAATAATAGTAATAAAGATATTATACACTGAAAATACTGGCATTCACCATATTTTAAATGGAGACGGTTTCCGCTTGGTCAGGTGGAAGATGTAGTGTTGCCAGTGAGCAGAAATGATAAACGCCCAATTTTTATTTTTTATTTAATTTAATTTTTTTTGCTATTTTATTATTTTTCTTGTAAAATTTAATGGAATTGTATGCCAATAATAAATATTTCTTTCTTTCTTTCTAATTGCCGTTTCCATCCAATACTTGTTTATACGTTAGGTATATCAGTTCATCTGAAGCTCTCCTACGCTCCATGATTCGAAAAACTTATTAAAATTGTTCAGTTTCGTTCAGTTCAGTTCATATTCCTTCTCTTTTCAGCATCGGGCTTAACTCTTCCCAAAGACACTGGTGTAATGGTTAATGTGTACTCAACACACCGTAACACCGAATACTGGGGCACAGACGCGGAGGAGTTTCGACCTGAACGGTTCATCAACACCCCACTAAAGCATACCTCTGCCTTCATGGCTTTTAGTACTGGACCAAGAAATTGTGTTGGTGAGTAACTGACTTTCAAATGTAGGTAAAAAGTTAAACACGCACAAGTTCTTGAGACCGCACGGATTTTTTCTTTTATGGTATAGGGGGCAAACGAGCAGACGGGTCACTTGATGGTAAATGACTACCGCCGCCCATGAACACCTGCAACTCAAGAGCCACAAGTGCATTGCCGGTTTTTAAGCCAGGAGTAGGGGAAAGGTGGTAGAGGGGAAGGAGAAGGGGGGAGAAAATGGTTAGGGTCTCCGGTATCTTGACTCCCTCAGCGAAAAGCAATGCAAGCATTGCTTCACTGCCGGTTTTCTGTGAGGCCGTGGTATAACTCCGATCGAGCCGGCCCATACGGATGACGCAATGGTAAAGTGGTCGTGGCAACGTGTACTTATGCAAAAATTTATAATGATCTGATGAATTGTGCGGAATTGCATAAAATACAAACAAAAAAAAACATTGATTTTGACTAAAGGATGTGTTTATTTTCCCAGGATACCGCTACGCAATGATGTCGATGAAGACAGCCCTCGCCACTTTGCTAAGACATTATCGAATACTACCGACCTTCGAAAAAGACATAGGACAACCCATAGATCTCAAATTTGATATAATGCTGAGAGCTACCGATGGATTCCAAGTGATTTTAGAACCAAGACCTTAAAATAATAACCTTATTGAATAATAACTATTTAAAAAACATTAAATATTGAATAATTTAATACAATTATTTTTAAGCTGCTTTTCTACTTTATAAGCAGAATGTGAAAGTGACAATAGTGAATAGTTAAAACTTTTGGTTTGTCTGACAGTTTCGTAAGAATAAAGAAATGTACTGAGAAAAGAATCTGACAATAAAATGTCACCACCCCTCGTCATTTAATTTTTATACAGCATGTTTTTTCGATCTAGACCTAATCTATATGTCCCAGAATATCTTTATACATATATATATATTTCTTCTGTGCGTGTGTATGTTCCTAAACTCCTAAACGACTGGACCGATTTTAATGAATTTTTTTGTGTGTCTTCAGGTGGATTCGAGAATGGTTTAGATTTAGAATTGGATCCGGGTTAGGGTTAGGTTCCAGGTTAGGGTTCCAGGAATAATATTTTGTAAGTTCAGGCAGGACAACGTCTGTCGGGTCCGATAGTTTATATATATATTTTTTTTAAAAGACAAATCCCGCATTAGGAATATTCTTGTGTCGCGGGGGGCTTCACAAACATTTAAACAACGGACACAAATAAAAACCAGACAACTATTTGTGGTGAAACCCACAGCACTCGGCGAGGCGTAGTGGCGAAATGACCACTTAAACCCTTGCGCCATCCGTGCAGTCAAACAGTGCAGTACTGCAGTATCACTTATTACTAGCCCTTCCCCCAGTTTTACACGCTTTTGTAGTCACTGCTCCGCTCCTAAAGGTCGTAGCGTTATGTTTAATTTCCCATATCCTACTTCAATGAATACTCTACCCAATACAAAAATAATTTTTCGAATCTGACTAATTCCAAAGATAAACGCGTTTAAACAAACAAACAATCAAACGAAATAAAAAAGTAGGCAGTCATGGGACTGCCGATAGAAGTAAAAACTTAAAACGACGTGTCGTGCCAACGAAAAGGGAATGCCCATTCATGATTTCACTTTTAGACGTTCGCGTCATTATTTCAAATGTTAAAAAAATAAATATTGATTTTAATGTGACTTTTCGACCCTGAATCTCTTCTATAGAACTTGAGGTTTGAAATTAAATCTTATAAGGATTAAAACTTGTATCAATGACCGTTTCCATTTTAAGTAAAATGTTACCATTAATGGTTGAATTCAAATAAACATCGTTTTAAAATAAAATAGTTAAATAATAATATACATGATAATATTTCTTAATGTTACATTAAAATATATTGCAGTTTAGTAATATTATTATTTCGTGTATGTAGTCGTAGTTTATGTAGTGAATGTATACTTCAGTGTTAGTTTTGCCTTAATTTTTACATGGTATCCCTGTCAAAAACATGAGGCCAAAAACATTTAAAAAAAAAACTTATGTACGTATGTATGTATCAAGTATAAGACTGAAAAAATTGCCTCGTATTTTCAGACCCACCAATAAACGTAAATGATTTGGATTGAAATAACAACTAGTGACGTCATACATTACTATCATGTATGACGTCACTAGTTGTTATTTCATACAAGTTTCCACTTATCGCACTGTTTTGACATTTAATAAATCGAAACTTATTTGACAAGACAGTCAGTTACACGACTATATTATCCGGCTTTGGCAGAAATTGTAACTGAACGTGGCCGCATAGTTATGGCGCTGCAGAAGACCTCGGTAATGTTGTGTTTCTTCTAGGGTAGTTCGGAGTGTCACCTGATAACAACAATAACTGGTGGCAACATAATGATAACTTTAGACGGCGCGGCCGCCAAACCAGGCAGAACCTGTACTATGGTAACGATGGTAGTATGGGAGTTACGGAAAGCTGTGGTCAAATTTGAGGAACGTTATATGTACCCGCAGTAGCCGTAACAAACAATTGATTTTGCTTAAAAGAATTGTTTTTTTTTGTCTTAGGATTTCAGCCCAATGTGCACATTTCTAAATAACATATTTGAATTTTTATGTAAATTTTAATAATTTTAGATCTTTATGTAGACATTTGAAGAAATATCTGTACATTCCATTAACACTATACCCGTAGTTTCATTCACGTCAGCCCTCTCTCATACGAAATATTAGCTTAGTTTTAAAATAAAATTACCATATTGAAAATTACGAATTTGCTTCAAATTATTAATGTTTTATGTATATACTAGCGGACCCGACAGACGTTGTCCTGCCAGAACGTAAAAAATATTAAAAAATTTCATTAAAATAGGTCCAGCCGGTTAGGAGGAGTTCAGTGACATATACACGCACAGAACAAATTTATTTATAAAGATAGCGGACCCGACAGACGTTGTCCTGCCGTAACGTAATAAATATTATTCCTGTAACCCTATCATAGCGCCATCTACCGGGTCCAATTGTAAATCTAAACCATTCTCGAATCCACCTGAAGATACAAAAATTTTCATTGAAATCGGTTCAGCCGGTTAGGAGGAGTTCAGTGACATTCACACGTACAGAAGAAATATATATATTTATAAATAAAGATGACCCAATAAAATATGACCATACCTTTCTGTAACGCCCTTTATATTACTAAACACATACCTTTTATAGATAATTTGTGTGTACCAGACGCACAACAAATGATCGTGCTCATCACACGAATGATCAAACTAGTGACTGACGGGTCCACAGAAATCTAAATTAGATTTCTGTGGACGGGCCTGTTGGTCTAGTGGTTAACTAGACCAACAGGCTCGTCAAACAAATGACCAGATGGTTTAAATAGGCAACTAAATGCTACTTTTCCTTCTAAATATTGTAAAGTTCAACACATGATAAATAATAAATGACTTTATTTTTGCAAATAGTTCTTTTCAGACACTTTTACGCATTGATTTCGTATTTAAACCTAGATGGTGCCACCATTCAGCTTGAGAAGAAACGCCGAAACAAACTCAAGGATCCAAGCCTACATTGACTATTTTTTTTTTTATTAATTACACAGTTTACATTTTCTTTTCTAAACTAATTAGTGTATCAAAAACCGTGCTCGCACTCAAACTGTGCAAGTGCCATGTAGGCGTCCAGGGTGGTCTTTATACGAAAAAATAATTTCTTTTTGAGCTTACCGGACACGACAACCATTAGACTAAATTAATCGGTAATTACGGAACTCGACCACATCTTAGGGAGCTCACGACTCCAGCCGGTGTGCCACCGCAGTCAGACATTTGGGAAGGCATTAGATCTAATTATGACAAAAACATGCTAATCGACGTAAGGGTTAAACGATTATCGCCGTTTATAAATAGCTGCAACTTGATCGTCACGAGTGTTTAACCCTACTTTTTTCCTCATCCCTCATGTTAATGATCTGTAGTAAATATTCTGTTGGGGGAGATTCGTTCCTATTCGATACTGAAATTCTATTGTAATTCGATTGGTGAAACGGACATTGTTATGTAGACATAATATTGCGTGTTGCTATACTAGACGTTTTATTGTTCTATAGTACTCTTAGTATTCACATTATAGATTTATTACACTATGACAAGAAAAAATTTCTTCGATGCGTAAACCTGGCTATAAATAAACGTATGCGAAGCAAAAAATTACCAAACTGGACGTTCACTTTAATAATTCCTGTTTTGATAGGCTTAGGGTTGGTTATTGAACACTAGACGTGTATTAGAAATATTGTGCAACGTCCACAGTTCCGGACATTGGGATTCTAGTACCTAGTTCCCGACGAGATAAGTTGCTATTTAATTCTGGACAGGGGTGCAAACATTAGGTAGAACTTATTTAACAGTACATATAGTAAAACTTTAGATGCGAAATAAAGATCTGGTGCAAATAGAAAAGAACGTCAGCTTCTTAACACATAAAAAATCGCGGTTCCTTTTATGCCTAATATTCCGAAAATGTGGAATATTTTGCATATACTAATTAGTGAGCTACTTGCTACTACACTTGACATTCGTGTCAAGCAAGTAGCTTATCTAGAAATACTTTTAAACCTGCCGTGGGGCATAGCTGTTCCATAATAAATAAATAAAAGTTTTGCACAAATATTGTGTTGTGTTATATTTTTAGCTATACTTTTAAATATTTAATCAAATTTGAGAATTAAACAGCTGTTCCAAAATAGGGAAAAATACACTAAAATACACTCCTCTTTTTTTATTGTGTGGCAACCCCCACGGGTCATCACCTCACCGAGGGTGAAGTGGTATGTGGAACTCGAACCGACTAAAACCACACGGTGTTTCGTCACAAGTGAGTCTATTGCAGGGGACCCGGGATACCCTAGGAAGGAAGCTTCCGAGAACCCCTGCAGGCTTAAATACACTCCTATCTTCTAAGGCTTTTAATAAACTTGGAAATACGGCTAATGTTGTGACAATACATTTAAAAGGCTCGACGCTTTATTGTTTTTCTTATACCACGTTGGTGACAAAAAAGCATGGGCCCGGCTGATGGTAAGCGGCTATCGTAGCCTTTGGACGCCTGCAATTCCAGAGGACTCGCAGCAGCAGCAGCACGCGAAAACTTCATTGCGTAATGCAGAATCAGTTGTTACTATAATAGTTCAGCTGGTCTTCGTTAGATGTCGCTTAAGCTGTGGATGTCGTTACATCATTGTCCTTCGAACAAGAAAGCTCTAAAATGAACACGAATCCATGACAATATCAACCAATGTTATTTAGTAAGATTTTGATCAAAATATCGAGATAAATTGTTAACAATAAATCTACGAATGTGATCCCGCTTTTGCCACCCCTGGCTCAGTTCAGACGAGTTCAGTCAACCTTACTACCGCTTCCCGGTTGCATCTCGCCACTCCTGCGCAGTCAGTCACACGGCTACAATCTGCACTAGCAAGGTAAGTTATATTTACCTACTACCTACCTAGTATTATTAAATATGCAACATAAATATCTTATTAAATGGATATAATATAATAAGTTTATTTTACTACTAAACATCCAGTTTATAAATTTTTTGCTGAATTGTTTCTACGGTGAAATATTCTCGTTTTCATTATTTTGTATATTTTATTTTGTGATAGATTTCTACATTAAGTATAACATTTCTATAGTGACAACTGGTAAACAATATGCGTATCATGCAATAAGCGGTATGCGGTAATGCGGTAACAGGTTTGCGGGACATTTAACATAGGTAAATTACATTTTGTTTGAAAAGGCTTATAAGGTATGTATTTTTCTATTAAATTAAGTGACCATACACTTAAAATGAAGTAAAAATGTTCTTTTTTTAACTTTTGCTAAGTATTGTAATAATTTTCTTGATATTTGATGACAATTTTCAAATTTTACAAATACCATAGAAGGAAGAAACCGCAACTAGTGATAAGACCGCCGATTGTACCAGTATTCAATGTTTTTCGTTTATGTTGTGACATTTCTATGGTGTATAATAAAGAAAATTGTATTGTATAATTTTCATTTTTGATAACTTCTCTTGTAAATTGTACTTGACTAACACACAATTTAGTGACATTTTGATCAAGATTTTTAATTCAAGGTCCTTGATCAGCAGTACTATATGCAATAGGTAACGGAGATGCATTTAATTAGTCACTTATTTAGTTCAATTCAATCTTTTTCAATTCCAATCAATTAATCCGAGAAAAAAAACCTTTTAATCTTTTTTTAACGATCTTTTGTAACTACTGTACGATAAGTTTATACCTTTTATCTGGATGATAGGACCATTATTTCCATTTCTGTACCCCTGACAAAAATCCATAATGGTCGGTTGAGTAGTTCAGGAGTGAAAGTGCAACAAACAAACAAACTCACATTTGCATTTATAATATTGGTTAGAATTCCTTATAGTCTAAGAGCTAGCTACCAAAATCAGAAATGATAAGGTGCAGTGAAATTTAAATTTATTGTATGACAAACCCATAGCGCTTACTACCAGAAGTCACTCCCGGGGTTGGAAGTGTGGGCTGGCGGTCAAACAGATTATTTTTTTATCAAAATTAATTCATTGAGTGCAGTCTTGAAATGTTGTGTAGTTATAGTTTTTAATTGTAGAAATCGCATAAAATTATTGCCAGAAGTCTAGGTTTGCAAGGAGTGTTTTTAGACAAAAAATTTCACTGCACCTTATCATTTCTGATTTTGGTAGCCAGCTCTCCGATAAATAACACTTTTTAACTGGTACAACTGATAATAAAAATATCAGAAGTAAATTAAAACAGGTAATGTATTACAGAAATGAAACATGTTATAGAAAGTAGTAATGTTATTTCAAACTTGTTAATGTACTCGATACATCTGCACTAATATTATAAAGCTGAAGAGTTTGTTTGTTTGGTTCAACGTGATAATCTCAGGAACTACTGGTTTGAATTGAAAAATTACTTAATTACTTGCAGGTACGTAACAGTACTTAACATAATTTTGGTGAATGGTAGACAGAGCATCATGAAAAGATAGGTAACCAGGTATATTGTAAATTCTTCTATATCGATATATTAATACGTGAAGCGAAAACTTTGGATCCCTTTTTACGAAAATTGGGCGGACGGAGGAGTCTGAAATTTCGCACACTTATAGTTTATACATAGAAGAAGTGACGAATGCTAAAATTTTTGAACAATATTTGCTACAAAGTTAAAAAAAAAGGAAAAACGGGTACATACAGCTATGAGTGTCCAGTATATATTTTGACCTGTCATGGTACAAAAGTCTATACAATGAAAGGTCAAGTAATATTGGCCAATGAAATAAACCATGGTCGAAATTCGACCACCACGCGATCTCTAGTTTTTTTAAATATTTATTTGTCCCGTGAATTTTTCTTAAATATAACCATGAACAACGTTTTCTGAATAGCCATAAAGTACAAATCTATCCAGAATAAGCTCTTTTATGGTAGCATTATTTTTTTTTAATTCCTGCCTGGAGAAAGAGGTGCAATGCCTATTATAAGCGACAAATTGCTGTTTTCCTAAAAAAACGCGAACGAAGTCGCGGGCACAGCTAGTGATAAGGAATATGGATACTCATTTTAAAATTAGCAAAACTGGAATAATTTAAGCTTTTACTACCGGTACCGGAAACGAGCGCAACATGGCGTCTAGCTTTTTTATCAGTTTTTCTATACAAATAAATAAAATTGGAGTGTCTGTTTGCAATATTAAAATAACCGCTTTTTACTAAGTGCATTTGGATGTATACACGGTACATATACCAAAACAACATTTTTTACAATTTTTGTCTGTCTGTCTGTTTGTTTTGGCTAATATCCGGAACGGGTGGACTGATTTCCACGGGACTTTCACTGGCAGATAACGGGTGTTATAAGGAGTAACTTAGGCTACTTTTAGTTCTGAAAAAAATTAGGGTTTCGCGCAAAATATAAAAATATGTACACGCGAGCGAAGCCGCGCGGGAACTGCTAGTTTATTTTAAGAATGTAAACTTGAAATGTATTTTTATGCCTTTTGTTAATTGAATAAAATTTTAGTAAATTTTGAGGGCGTTTAGGATTAAATCAAAACACTTAAAAAGGGTTTAATACCGGATTTAGTCCCTATTATTTATTATTGTTTTAAGTGCTTAGTGCTACCTCGACCATTTCTGGTCTTTTGTAGCGCACTTTTTGCTTTACAGTTCACTGCTCAGACTTATTTATTTTATTTTAAACGTTATGCACATTTGGTACATTGGCGACCTTAATGCCTAAAGGCTTCGAGAAACCTCCAGACCCTTTCAGTAGTGATTGTTTGTATTTCCTGCGGTTGCATGATGTGCAACCCTAGGTTAATACTTTGGTGCCGCATTAGTGGGCCACAAGAGCATAGAATATGCATTGCAGTTTCTTCTGCCTCTTGACAGAATCTGCATGTTGTGTTCTCGCCCAACTTTAGGTTGAAAATATATGTTTGTTCAGTTTGCAGTGTCCGGTAAGGACTCTTGTTACTGTACAGGTTTTGTATCTTTTGACCTCCAAAAGTTCTTTGGATACTTTATTATCATATATTATATTATATTTATATACATTTTTTTAAGGTATAGGGGGCAAACGAGCAGACGGAGCACCTGATGGTATATGACTAGCGCCGCTCATGGGCACCTGTAACTCGAGAGTCACAAGTGCGCTGCCTCCCTTTAAGGTGGGAGTAGGAGAAGAGGGGGAGGGGGGAAGAGTGGGAAGAGCGGAAAGGTTGCAGAGGGGAAGGACGGGAATAGGGTAGAGGGAAGGGTTAGAGCGGTAACCTCACTCACGCGGCGAAATTCGGTTTTCTGTGAGGCCGTAGTACCGAGCGGAGTTGAGCCGGTCCAAACGTGCCGCTCTCCTACGTAAAAAGTATAAATATATTATCTTTAGTCCCACTTACGTAATATTATAGACGGCAAGCCGGTTTCCGTCAACCGGACACTGGTAAGCAAGGAAGGAAAGTGATAGGAATGAAAGGAAGCGGAATGTACGGAATAGCTCGAGCAGATCAGCGTCACATACCTGTAGCTCGAACTGGCTGTTGCCCGGAAGTCCGAGCCCTCTAACTAACCAACCAACCATATACCTTATTCCTGTAAACGAGTAAATCTTGTATGTATGTATTTATATTTTGGTGTATCTCGGAAATGGCACGATTTTGATGAAATTTTGAATACAGATACAGTTTTGCATTTTAAGTTCAACTGCATAGTTGTATTTCCTATAAAAACCCAATTTTACAAAAAACAATATATAAAGAAAAAATACGATTTTATAAGAAGCTGCCGAGCGAAGCTGTCTCCCAGGTACTACATATAACAATAACAAATTCATATTAAATACCCGAAGCTGGCAAAAAAAGCCTTGAACCTCTTAAAGATGAAGCAAAGATTAGGATACTTATTTAAATCTGAAATCTATAATCTTGACTTAAAGCAAGTGCTTATTACCCACAATCAAATAAATACATGGTATAAATCTACTAAATATGTTATTATGAACTGTTATAATTATGGCATTATAATATCGCATTATTTTATTCGCTTTGTATGTTACATCTCACACCGTTTAACTTAACAAATGTACATAAATATTAATCACAACTAAATACGCCCACAATACATAAACAATAAGGAAAGTGTGTTTATTCTTTTTAATTTATTATTTTATTCTATGTCTACCAGTTTTGTCTTTAGTTGGCCACAGACCAATTTATTGACCAGTAGGATAACTTACTTCTACAGTACAAAGTGTAAAAGTAGGTAGTACAATACAATTTGTTATGGAAAATAAATTTAGTTATTCTGTCAATAGGATAGAATAACTAAATTTTGAAATAATAAAATTTTAAGTTTATTGCATTTGAGTGTAGAATAATTAATACAATTACTTTATACGATACTGAAAATTCTTCATTTAGTATTTATATTTATGCAAAAATGTAACAAAAGGCATAAATTTGTTCCAGATGCAGTGTTTCATCTGCGTCACTTACATGGTGATTCTTTGCAGCGCAAATCCAACGATAACTCGGGAAATTGCTACGACTCATGAGAAACGTTCCTTATTTCGAGATGTAATAGAATCTCTGCGAATCCGTACTCACATACCTGAAGACATAAACCCAAACGATGAAAATAATTTATCACACAATTACGATAGATATGGATTTGAGGAAGAACCATCCCAATTACCAAGTGATTCAGAATTTATCCCAAGAAGAAATGATAGAATCGAAATGCCATCCTTGAAGTATCGATTTCCAAAAAGTGTGGATCTAAATTCCAATGATAAAATCCCAGCCAAGGAAGTAGTGGTTCATATCGATACATCAAAACAGACAACACAAAAACCTAAAAAAGATAAAATACATCAGAGACCTAGCATAAATAGAGTCAAAATACCCAATAGAATAAAACAAAGTGAAGAAGAAGGTGATAATACAGAAATTGATCCTGATGATACCTTTCCGTTTAGTAACTTGATGAATGGACAAAGTCAAATTGGTCATAGAGAGACACAAACAGTATTGAAGCCAACTGTTATTGTTAATATTAGAGGGTCTGTGAATCACAGAGACAGTGATATCAGACTTGAAGCTAGAGACGAAGGCAATAGTAGTATACCATGGCAAAATATATTTAACATTAATCAAGAAGTAAAAATCGGTAAGGATATCGAGAAAAGCAAAAACCCTGTACAGCAAGAAATAAAAACGATCTCTTCAAAAGATACTCCTAAAGTAGAAGAGGACATGATGATGTGTGAGACAACAACATCTAAATTCGACAAGGAAAATCGTAAATTTGATAATGCATTCCAAATACTGTTTACTGTTTAGACATATCCGAGACAAGCTTCAAAGAATCCATTATGATAACTCTTACTGTTAAAGTGAGCATTTATATATTTTTTTATTACATGAAATAGATTTCATCAACTTCAAACGTCAAAATATCAATGATGGTTTTTTGATCAGTCTTAAGGACATAACTCATTCGGCTCTGGAGAAAAAAGTACATGACTGACTAAATAAGTAACGACCAAAAAATGATATTGGTGCCGATTCTATTGTCAGACTCACTAAACTAAAACCTAACTTAATTTCTTCATATGAAATCAACCTTGTCTTCTTCGCAACAAGGTCTATTTGTTACTGGCATCTATTTCTCAGCGCCACTAAATTTCACTAAAACCTATCAACATATACTCAACTTTATTTCCACGCAGCGAGTCCCCATTTATTCAAATGCCGTATAATTGTCGTACAAAAACTTGTTCAAAACGAACTAAGATGATGTTATTTTAATCGACACCTACGAAGACGCTTACTAAAAACACAGAGCAAAAAAGATGGCATTCAACGGATAGCGGCTCTCGCTACGTGGTATTAAAGTTTATTTAAGCGTGTCAGACTTTAGTCGACAAATAAATTGCTTATTTCGATAGCGACGTATATTACCTACTTGTTTAAATTTGAAATAAGACCTTGTTTCAAAGGGTACATAGTTTACATCTTGTATGACGAAAATTTAGTCAATTATAGTTAAGACAGAAATTCAACAGAATTGACACCAATGGTGTCAATTCTGTTGAATTTCTGTCTTAATTATATATCTTTGCATCATAAATATTTTGGAGTATTTTACAAAAATCACAATGAAGTGTTCAATAGATTTAGTTACTCGGAATCTGACATCTAAAGACTTCTATTTAAATAAGCTTTTAAAATTTACTTCTAAACTAGATGATTTAATTAAAAGATTATAGATTTATAATATTATTAACATCAGTCGTTGGTTACTCTAAGAAATTATAAGACAAAAA
This sequence comes from Euplagia quadripunctaria, assembly GCA_963859945.1. Lineage (NCBI taxonomy): Eukaryota > Metazoa > Arthropoda > Insecta > Lepidoptera > Erebidae > Euplagia > Euplagia quadripunctaria. The sequence continues at coordinate 2,236,925 of OY982562.1, read as the reverse complement.
GGAGGAACTTAATTCATTTATACTTTAAGTAGAATATCATTAATTTAGGCAAGATATTCGAATATTAAGGATGTAATTAATACATTAAGAAAGATAGATAGCATTAACATCGAATGTATTGGTTAATTGCTCAAAGCTATTAATATTTTATTTACTGATTACAGTTACGATTTCTTTGTATATCCTAATTGCTATAACCTCATCCAATTAAGCATTTTTCTCAATTTACAATCGTGTAATCTTAATGACGTTTAAGATTTACGGTTTATATAGAAGTGACGTGTATAACGAACAGATATGATTATAGGGATACATAAAACCATTTTATGACTTTATTTGTTTGCAAGTTGTAACAGTTCTTTCTTAATAAAATAAAATTAGATATTTTTTTCTTGGTGTTGTTTTATTTACCTATACTACTATATTGGAAACGGCACACGGCTTCCGGATGTTAAACGGTGATCGCTATCTGTAAATATTGGCAAAACCAGTGTTATTATGATTGTGTGTCAGTCGTTAGTGAATTTTGCTGACCATTTCAAGAATTTAGTTATTTTAACAGTTCCCAGTTTATAGATATTAACTTTATTGAGCAACTTCGCCAAGTACATACGTGAATACGAGACAAAATACGAAAGGGAAGTTAGAGAAGGAACGCAGTGAAAAACTATAAAAATAAAATAGTGCCTAAATTAAATATTTCGAAGCATTACGCCAGATCAGTGGAATTATTTAATAGATTACTTGCTTATCTAAAGGAGATTTTAGAACACGAACACATACATGTTTAAATTCCAATTAAAAGAATTCTTGTTAGACAATTGTCTTTATTGAATAGCTGATCTGGGAAGCGAATGACGGTAAGACTGATCTTAAATTTAATGGCTTTTGACATTCAATTATTTCTAATACAATTATTCGTTTGACATTTTGTTTATTTCATAAAACAATTGTGTAATTAATCTGACAAAGTATGAGCATGCGTTCATTTATATTTATAATTTATCTTTTACCTGGATTGTTGTTTGTAATTTAATGTAACTATGTTTCAAACAATGTAAATTGTTTATGAAATAAATAAATCAAATCACTACTGCGTTGTCAAGCACCTCAATGGGTCTCTGGCCACCATACTCACCACGCGAAATCCAACACTGTCTTCAGGTTAACCGTAATGATACTATAATTTACGTAATGACATATTTTTTGTCAGAAAACTTAAGGAAGCATCTTTCTCGGTTAGTATTTTAAGCCGGCTAAATGTAGGTACCCTAGAAAAGAGAAAAGTGATGCTAAATATTCTTGGGGATGTTCACCAAAGCTTCATGTAACGGAGGATAGGATTTTCAGGACATAATTGTGTCTAATTTGTAATTGTATGAGACAGCGAATCGGTAAACGTGTCTGTATTGGTCAACTTACTTACAAAAAACATCATACAAGCCAAGCGTGGTTTAATTAATATAATAAAAAGTTCAAATGCCTTTTATGACGATTCTCATTAATGACAAGCGTCGTTTGGTCAGACCATCACAATCGTTTAGGTATAAAACATATGTTATCTGTTTCGGTATCAAATAAAGTTGTTAAAATATTATACTCTCTTAAGGCATTACTTGATTGAATGTTGACACCTACTACTCATAGTACAAAAAAGAAAGAAGAAAGTGTCTCTTTCTTCAAATCTGCGGCAAAGGCGAGCTAGCATACGCTTTGCATTATGAACACAATTAAATAATAAATGTAAGGTTTTCAGTTAAAAGGGACAACTTTAATGCGTTATTCATCATATCGTTAGATTGAGAAGTAATATATGAAATGTCTTATGTGAAATGAGATGAAAGATACAGTACAGTTGAATTAAAATGATGTTGGTAACTAAACGCAAATTGAAAATATAGTTGTAGTGAGGTACAAGGCCACCTGTCTATGTAATATCTCAGTCATACGTCGTCCGCTACTGAGCTTAAAGCCATAAGCCTCTATCGAGAACTTCTGTAATAGCATCTTGGGTACAGCAGTCTTCGATAGATTTTATATTTTATACAATGCTGCTTATATTAAACACCATTACTATTTAAGTCATACGTCGCCGATAAGCCTCTACGGAAGACTTATCAACCAAAAAAGAGGTGTCTGTTATATAGAACAAACAAGATTGGCATTGCGTAAAGGGGTTTTCAGAGATCACCAATATCCGAGGTCTGTATACTCTGTATGGCAACCTCTAAAAAGCCGTTAATTAAAATAAACTTAAACTTTAAACATTTACTGTTTAAAAAGCCATATTCGTAGCAAGTAATAAAACTCTTTCTGTCCACATTTATTACTATATATAACCCGTTAGCAGCCCACGCCTTCATGTCCAAACTAAACAATAAGATATTAGCCTTGTTTGGTACAACGTGTACATTTCCTACTTCTTGTATTAAATTACCAGGACCATCATATTAGTACACAAGATCTTTTAGGCATCGTCAGATTTGTTCACAGTGTAATAAAGATATGCAAGTTATTGGCAGCAATTTTCTTGAGATACCTAAATTCTCGAGAATAAAAGCAAAATTAAAAATTTTGTAAAAGCCCACGTCGGTTAAAACGTAATCGAAAAAGCATAAAATAATTTAAAAACCCCGACTTAACCAGATTATGTAACGAAAGATAATAAACGTAAAAAGCTTGTTATAATAGAGTTGATCTCTCGCGAAGTCGGTCATATTAACAATGGAGTATCAGTTTTCATAGCACTTCCTTACGTGCCTATTTGTTTCTAGAAGATATACTTAGATTATAATTATATTTATTAGATTTGTAACAGTATTATTATTAGATAATAGTAGTAATGGTATTATTAGATATAATTGTAACAGTGCTTCCTGCAAAATAATAAATGATTTGATTTGAGATGTGGCAATAATAAATAACAAGAAAGAATATCCGCCGGGGCTGCTATTGAATGATCTAAAGTTTTGCAGTTTTATAGTAACGTGAATATAATATTATTGAAGATATTTTACGACGTTATTATGTAACACAGGATATCTTCATTTTAGTTGAAATTTGAAACAGAGATGGCCGTCTTGCGTTGACTCGCGCGAACAAATCGAACACTGCTTATTATATGAGAGCGTTCACGTAAAAGCGTTTTCTTGCGCGTTTTGTTTGATAGGTACCACTGCAAGTGGCGGCATCCCCCGCAGCCGAAGGTACGCGTTTATTGATAATAGTGGGTAATTGGCCATTGGAGGCGGGTGAATGTATTGTATGTTTCAAAGAGAACGACGAACAAACCGAGTTTTTGATAACCACAATTCAAGACCGACCTAAGACCGAAAGCTATCGTTGATCTCCACACGACATACGACGCGCCGCGCAACGCCCCGAAGAATGCATTTCATTCTGAAAAGGTGCTTGACTGTATTGCACATATAGATTAAAATGCTTGAAAGCTAATAGATTAAAATTAAAAGCTTAATAGTAAATATTTTTTTATCTGCACCTCAAGACTCAGAGATACGTTCGATCTATTAATACGGGCCTTAGAAAATGATGCTGATTCCATAACAAGATATAAAGAAATGAAATTCTCTGAAATGTAAATTACGTCATTAGAGAAACTGGTTAACTTCGAACGCGTGGGCCTAAATGGTTCCGTAAATCTAAATATTGTAATGGTATCATAAAGCCTACTTTCTGTCTTCAGATAAAGTTCTTTACAACATCATCAATCACTCCTTTCTTTTCTTATGGTCCAAGAGCCCGCAATCGCCAGACCTTCGTCATTTTATAAAAGCTGAAAGTTGCAAAGCAAAAATTTGAGACCTGCTTTTGTCATAGTATAAAGCGTACATATGGCAAATGTAGGTATCAATTTTTTACACCTTTGGTGCCTCATTGCTGCCAAAACCACCATGATCTAAAGTTCATACTCGGCCACCGGTCCCACCTCGGTTGAATACATAAACAGAAATACTTTCAGCTTTTCTAAAATGACGAAGGTCTGGCGATCGCGGGCTCTTACTCTATTAGGAAAACGGGTTTCATACATCTGTAACCAAGTAAGGTACCTTCACATTACAAATGTAATGTTCATAGTTATTCGTATAAATGTCATTTGTTTATATATTTTCATGTTTGTTAGGAACAGTCTCACAACCACTGATATAAAATATGAAAATCACTAACTAACAGTAACTGCCAAGTTGTTCGTACCACTATTCGCACTGAAGACAACGTTCTGAACTTATTTCTACCCTTTTTATAACCCCACTATTCATTAATATTTATCAATCGACCAATATCATTGCGTTACCGGTATAACCAGTCAAAATAATGTCATTTAACTTATTCTTATTAAATAGTGAACTGTGTTATCATCTATTATAGTTTGTCTCTATTTTTAATAAAATAAATAAGAGTTTTTGATGTGGCGACGGCACGTCCCGAATAGCGTCATAGTGTGGTATAGTTGCTGAGGACAAAGTATTTATCATTAGCTTGTATCTATTTCAATATATTTCTTTGCATCGATCACTTTTTCTTTAGTAAACAGCTACGAGGGCTCTTCCATCTACTATTCCATCGACGGCCAGTAGATAAAGAGCTCCCCGCTTTATTTAGACAGTCCCCGGACACTACTAGAACCTTAATGCTTAATATAACTGTTCCATCGGCGGCCAGTTATACAGCCAACGTCAAGTACCCGAAGCTTCCCCTAGGCGATGCCTTTGGCCAACCCTAGTTGCATATCACAACGGGTCTTAACATCTGACTTTACACGAGTAAATTCCGTTGCTAAGCATATAGGTTACCCAGTATCGTCCGAAGCAAATGTACTATATCATACATATTTTCCTATGTTCTCATTCCTCACTCTGTAAATCTATCAACAAAATTATGAAACAGTCATAACATGTACTAGGCAGATTTTACAAATACAGATTTATAAATACCGGACAACATCCTGGTCCATCCAATTTCAGGTGGTCTTCTTCTAGTTTTGCTAATTTAGTCCAAGGTATCTATTATTTAGGCACATGTTGTTTTTAATGTTTGATAGTCACTGATTCATTTTATGCCTGACTAAGTTTTCGACGTGTTTGTACTTCCTTTACTTAGAACGGATCCCTTCCCTTCACTTTTCTATGAAGCTCGGCCTGCCCTGACTGTAATGCTCGGCCTGCCCCGACTGTAATACTTAAGTGTCTAATAAAACATTAGCACCTAGCAATTGAACTGATAAAAACCAAATCTTTCTTTTTGTTTAATATGAGCGGAGAACAGATACTAACAGTATTTCTACTAAATGCGTTAACAGACTACCTACTTTTGCGAAACTAGAGAGTATATCTACTTTAAAAGCTTTTTAACAGGATTGGGGTGTTTAACACACTTTTTGAGACAACTACTTCATATATCAACAAAAAACCAATTATCACTTTGAAGGTTTTTTGTTTTTTTTTTTACATATCTGTTAATCATATATTTAACCATGCTTCATTTTCAATTTTCATCTCAGTAGGTACCTACTACTAGGACTTTTGATAAACACTTCGAATTAAAGTCCGAATTATTTTATTTTATTTTTATAAAGTTCTTAACATAATTACTCGTAAAACCCATTTTTAACCATTTTGTCATGTAAAAATTAATTCAAGGAATCAAAGTATTAACAGTTATGTTTTTGTGGCGGATAGTTTTACAAATACAGAAATACCCGAACACCTCATTTTTTTCATAAACCCTTTTTAGTTTAAATAAAATACATGTACCGACTGTAATCCGTAGATTTTTTTTTACAAATTAGTAAATTATAGTTAAGCTTCCAACTCTAAATTAACCATAAGCATATCACAATAATGAATCCGATATCCCACATTTAAATAAACATACACTCGGAAATTCCTAATGAAAACGTTTTTGCTTACAACAGTATCTATGTATGTAATCTATGTATCTAACAAGATACATAGTCATTGCATCACAATTGCTCGATGAACACCATGATGAGGACGTTTGGGATTTACGAATAGCAAAATCTTGCACAAGAAACATTTTACTTACTACCACTTTTTTTTAATTGGGGCGCCTTCTTTTCTCACTTCTGATGTTAGGAACAGTCTCACAACACTGATATAAAATATGAAAATCACTAACTAACAGTAACTGCCAAGTTGTTCGTACCACTATTCGCACTCAAGATAACCTTCTGAACTTATTTCTACCCTTTTTTTAAACCCATTATTCATTAATATTTATCAATCGACCAATAGCATTGCGTTACCGGTATAACCAGTAATGTCAGTAATGCCAAAATAATGTCATTTAACTTATTCTTATTAAAGAGTGAACTGTGTTATCATCTATTATAGTTTGTCCCTATTTTTAATAAAATAAATAAGAGGTTTTGATGTGGCGACGACATGTTTGAAATTAACCACTCGCTATACATATTAATTTTACTGGTGTTGGATAACTTCACCTAACTGTAATCAATCAGTGAAAATTCTTGTTTTATTGTCAAAAAAAGTTGTCAAGTCAAATCAGTTTATTTTTATAAAACGTCCAAACAGTATGTTCTGTAGAAACGTGTATGAAATAACAAGTTTTGACGTCATATTTTGCTATCACATCATTTTGTAAATACATACATAGAAACACCCAGACTAATGCAAATAGACGTATTCATGCATACAAATTATTTGCACTGAACGGGAAACCCACCAGCCCCGGCGTGGCAACCGAATGCACTACATATACAGTCTGTATCAGACAATGGAACACTTACTTAAAACACTGAAAGGGCATGACTCTAGCATGCAGTTACAAAATGTATTTCTTAAGTATCCGTTTACAAGTATGACCATTTGAAATAGCAGGTATTTTTTACCTCCATTTCTCATAAAAGCAGGTGAAATGTGTAAAGTTAAAGATTTTAAATCGTAAATTTTTTAATGCGTTAGTTGTCATTTTTAATAAAAAAAAAGATAAAGTGTTGTCTTTAAAGTGTGGTATTTTCTAGTTGAGCAGTACAGTTGCTGTTTTCGATAAACTGTAATCTTTTTCTGTTGACTGGTTGTTTTTTGTTTCTTTCACTGTTCATAGAATTTAAACTTCAACCGCTTGATACTTCGACTTTTATACTAATTGTAAAACGTCCATACTACTTACTATCTACTGAACAAGATCAATATTAAGATAAAAAAGAAATAAAATAGATAAATTTAAAATTAGTTAGACACAAAGTGCTAGAAAGAAAAACACTTAAATGGTTTCCTACCGTGATCAGGAGACCGGTTAGTTTTATAGCACAAACAATATAATTATAGATTATTTTCATTCTTCAATCAATTTTTGTTTTTCAACAACTATTAAACTATGAATACGTATGTAGGTACCTATTTAAATTTGGCTCGTCAAATGTCAACGTGCTTTAATATCTTCCTGTTGGAATTGTACCGGTCTCCAAGGTCGCTTGTTATTAAATATCGACCTAATGCTTTGATATGTCATGTAGAACGACTTAGAAGGAATACCTGAGGAAGAAGTTAAAATGTCAAGGGAATAAGACAACAATCAGTCAGTAAAAATTAATACTGAATGCGGACAGCTTTAATCAAGTTAAATAAGTAACGTAATTGAAATAAGTGACTTATAAACTGGTGGCATGATGGTGGAATTGTATAGTTTTTGGGCTAGTTTGTTGCCCAGATTTTCAAACTAGAACGAAAATATACAACTGTTTTATAGTTCTAGAAATAGAAGTTTCTGTTTATTCAATCTTTGACGATGAGATATTTTAGAAGACCTGCTGGCATCTGTTTTTTGGAGTTTACTCCTTAAGAATCGATTTTCATATAAGGCGCCCGGTATGAAAAAAATATGAAGAGTAAAATTTAGTGATCGTAGGGCAGCGTAACGCTTTAACGCTTTTTGTGCTTTTTGTGCTTTATTGGAGTTTACTCCTTAAAGAAAGACGCAGGTAATATGTGTACTGAACTTTATGTTATATATATGTATATGGAATATATACTATACAGCGTCACAGCATAGAAATGACGTATATATATAGAAGAGAGAGGGGGGGGGGGGAGAGAGAGAGGAAGAGAGAGAGAGAGAGAGAGAGAGAGAGAGGAAGGTTTTGGTGTACAATTTGTACCCGTGCGAAGCCGAGGCGGGTTGCTAGTATTTATGTATATAAATCCGAATGGAGATACGAAATTTCAAATCAACATCCCTACTTTGAAGATACCGAAGGTAAGAAGAAGAATAGGTGGCAATAATTCGCAAATTTTATTCATATAATATTAAATTACTGAAAGGACATGACTCTAGCACGCAGTTACAATAAGAATGAAAAAAAAAATTCGTTTACAAGTTATGAGTATGACCGTTTGAATTTCGAGGTATTTTTACCTCCGTTTCTCATAAAAGCAGGTGGAACGTGTAAAGTAAAAGATTATAATTGATACTTATTTTTTATTTTGGAACGATTCACTCAGTTATTGAGAAAATCCATCCAATTTTTTGGAGACCTTGAGGATTAAGATTTTGATATTAAAGAAAGACAACTCCCGCATTAGGAATTACTCCTATGTCGCGGGGGACTTTACAAACATACAAAAAACAGACACAAGTAACACGGGTGGGAATCAAACCCACGACCTAGCAGTCAGTGGCATAGCAGTCAGGGTCACTAACCACTAGGCCAAGAGGCCAGTCAGTTTATTTGTAAGAAGACCTTTATTTGTAACATATTACTAGTAAGATAATGCTTCTTGGGTACGTAAACAACCGCAAAGATTTGCCTGGAAAATGCAAGAATTAGAAAAGAATCGTCCTCCATTTGGAATCCAAACAAAACTTCAACCTCACGAACTAAACGCTCTATAAGTTACAAGATTTTAGTCAAAGATGATTTAAAAACTACATGTATAAGACTATAAAATATGAATCCTTGCTACAATATATCAAAACTAATCGAATTCGTACTGGCAGGTTAACAGCCCATTTTGATATACATTTAAAAACTTGACCACTCCAGACGCCATAAAAATTCTAGCAGGATTCAAATTAATAAACATAACGGTGATATAACTAAAAACTACATAACCACTTAATTCAGGCTGTGATTTTAGTTTTCAAGCTCGCGATACAGATGCATCAGTAGACGATTGGTTCTACATACGGAAAAGTATGGTCATAACGATCATCCCCTACCTTTTGCATGCTTACGTAATAAATAAAGTGTAATTAAGTTACGTTTAAGTCGTATTACGTTTAACTTTAATGTATTACGTACACACACCTAATGTTTCGTATGTAGATTGTATTTTTTTTAAATTTTCACGTGTAACTTAGTGTTGTTTTTTTGTGTAAACAAATTATGTATTCACACGGGAATTAACGCGATCACGAAAAGGTATTATATACCTCTGAATTGCCTGACGTTTCGACCAGGTTGCACTGCCGTGGTCACAGGCTGACTGGCTCAGTGGTGCACGCCCTCCGTCGTTGAGATCGTGAGGTAGAAGGTTCTTCATCCACCCGCACATTTTCGATATTTTTGTTTCACCATGTATTTGTTTTCCGCGTTAACTCCCGTGTGAATATATAATTGTATTATATCATGGAACGCGAAAGTTTAAAAGTTAGTATGTGTAAATAAATCTTGAAAGTCGACTTTAACCAATAGTGAACAGTGTAAGGTGACTCCATAAATTTGAGTTGTGAGTTGATTGAGTTGTGAGTATTTAGTAACAAACAAATCACTATAACCATACCCGCAGTCTACGTCTAGTTGTTGACCTATGTGGCGCGGCCGAATTAGAGCATTTGACTACAACCTCGAAGGTCACAGGTTCGAATCCCGCTTAATGTAAATATGCATGAATATATCTATTTGCATTGGTCTGAGTGTTTATAGAAACCACCACACCAACCACCTTTCCTAATAAATATATGCATGTTATACATAGGTTTATTGAAAGAAATAAAGACAGAAAGAAAATAGTCCCTAGAAAAGGATGCACCTAAGTGTGTTAGTCTGTGTCCCAGAATCCACAGTACAAGCTATGCTTACCTAGTATGCGTCTAGAAAGCGCTGTGTAATTCTTAAATGAAACACATTAAAAAATTAATTAGTTTTTATCACAATAAAATTATACATAAGCTAAATAAATTTTACTAAAATCTATTCCAGGCCTCATCTACAAAAACAGATTCCTAATAAAAGTTTTAAGGAAGGAACTACACTCATCTACAAGCGTTACAATAATTTATCAGGACATAGATTTTTTTAAATACATGTCGGCATTTCAAATATTCGAAATAAGTTTTATTATATATCTCGATCTAAAACAAAACACGAAAGAGTCATTTATTTGTGGATCATTTGAAGCTAAACCTTGTCGTTAATAGGTACTCAAAAGTTAGCAAGTGAAACCCACTGTAAACGACTTTTTTGCCGGCTTTGGTAGACAATAAGCTTCTTACTTGCCTTGAAAGGTAACACCAGCAGATGGGAAAGCGATGCTACTAAGTTTACAGTGACCTTTACTATATATAATAATAATTATACTTTTTATAAGTAAAGCAACAACGTGTGTTACATATTACTATTATTCCTCGTAACCCCTAAATAAATTACTTGTGATAAGGATAGTGCACTGGGTGGGATTCGAACAAACAACCACTTGATCGAAGTCCGTTTTAGCCATCATGCTACCGCCACTTTAATATTCAACTATTAAGTTTTATGGTTTAATTTATAGCAGCACCAATAAAAGTGGATGTACATAGAGTTGATTTATTGCTAATCAAATTAATAAAAATGACTCCACACACCAAATCACTTGATTCTTTTTAGATGAGATTAAATATCGAAGAGTCGATACACATTATTAATCAAAATAAATTTCTGATGAGCTCCGGAAACAGAAAGTCGTTAAAAGGTTTAAGCCTGTAATTAAATTATCACATACGCAGAGCAAGTATAAATTTTAATCTTTGTAGCATCTTTACGGAAAAAAACAACAGCTCGATGAACTTCTGATTTTGACAACTACGTTAATTAAATTCTTATGATCTGAAACTGATCTGATTTTCTTTAACCTTATAGTTCATTGATCCTTGATGTTAATATATAAGTAATTTATTTATAAGGCTTGAAATAAAAAGTATGTTTAAGAAATTTAGATAAATGGGACGTTTATACATTTTTATAAATTTAATTACGAAAAATCAGTTTTTAAATAAACGTGAGTACTTTTTTTTCTAATAATAACTTCTCACATCTCACCCACGGCCGTCTGATCCCAAACTAGGCAGAGCCTGTACTATGGTAACCAGACTGCTGATAAACAAACTTATATATTTCTAAATACATACATATTATAGATAAATTACACCCAGAAAGAGAACAAATTATCAATTTTTTTATCTTGGGCGGGAATCGAACCCATGACCTTTGGGCTCAGCAGTCAGGGTCACTAACCACTAGACCAACAGGCCAGTTTAAAATTAAAAAAGACATACATATACGTATATATTTTTTTAGGGATGACATCCTTGACGATGTCTTTGGCGGGCGGATAAGCGTCCACATCCAAGATGGCGACAAAGCACTGCCGCTGGCTAAGATGCCGACGGCGGTGCGTGGCGGTAGGGCTCGACCATCTAAGACTGGCGCCTATATTGGTGTTGACAAAGCTCGGAAAGAGGCGGCAGCTCTCCGGACCGCTGATAAAGCCGCAAAAGCACATGAAGAGGAACAGCGTTTAAAAGAGCTGTTCCTCAAGATAGCTGCTAAAAGAATGGAACGAGATGAACCCAGAAGGAGCCGCCAGTACAGAAATCTAAATTCTGCCATCAACATCGCCTTCATCGCCGAGCCATATTTTGTTCCTCCCGAGAATACCTGGGTAGGCAGGCCTTGACGGCTTAGCGGCTATCGTTCGCGGTACTGCTGCCAGCACCTCACCGCTTACGGTTATAGCAAGGGAACGAGGATGCGTGGCGGTGGCTATCAACGCGGATTCTTTCGTGGCTGTTTATTTCTCACGTAACCGTACACTGGCTGGCTTCGAGTATTGGCTCATTCACATGGCCGTTGTCTACGAAGGATGCCGCCCTCGACCCGTTCTTATTGAAAAGCCGCTGTACCTGTCTCTCCTTCTAGTCAGGATTATGATATGATATGTACATGGAGCCCTTCATCTAGAAAAATTGTTCTGTTCCCAAGGGATCGAAAAATTACATTTTTTTGATTTTCGTGGAAGAGCCATGATTCGGAACGTATGAGCCGGCTCGACCGGAGTGATACCACGGCCTCACACAAAACCCTTCCCTTTCCCACTCTTCCCCTCTCCCTCCCCCTATCTTCCGGAAAAATCCCTCGCATATTTATTAAAGATATACGGTTTTACTCTCGTGTGTATTTCGGGTATACCCGACAGCGGCCCTTTTTCTTCCATCCGCGAGGTTGTCAGGCGTCACACGTCGTCTTACCACAGATTACTGGTTAGTAAGTAGTTACTAGTAATAAATATGACTCACGAAAGTTTTCATTCCAATCCCTCTTTAGATTTGCAGTGCCGTCATAATTATTTTAACGAGAATACAAGGGTACACAAAGTAAAACGATCAGTGTATTGTGTTAGCGTGCTTCTCAAGACCTGTCATTTTAATTCATTTACAGTTTGACATTTTCCGTTGACATAACCTATTTAAAAACAGCAATTTGACTTCCGCTAAAAGCAACTCAATCGTTACGTCACTCTTTGACGTAACGATTGCTTGGGGTGGGGACGTTAGACGAAAATATATTGTGTAGGGTGTTGTACTTACAGTTCGACTGTCGGACCGAGTGGTTGTGTGCTTGGCAATAACGATTATTTGTGATATTGGCTAAAGATAATTTGAAGTGAAAGTTGTGAAATGCAATAAACATTTTTAAGGTAAATAAGGAGTTTCTTTTACCAATCAAAAGCAGTACCTTCCGAAAGTAGACGTAGAGGCTGATACGTCTATAATTGCGAATTATGTAGGTATTTATTTATTTTAAAAGTTTTGCAACAACAATTGATAAAGTAATTGTAAAATAAAAACCGTGTTAAGAAAAGAATCTAAAGGTATACCATCATCATCTTACTATTTTTCCAAATTTATTTGGGGTTGGCTATAAAATGTTCCATACAAAATATATAAATACATACACATACATCATTTAAATTTACCTTTAATAATATTATGAAGAATACATTTCAAAATAAGATCTCTAGCCCACTGTAGACAATTGAATGACGCGATGGTTGTCTGCAAAATTTTCGGCAACATGATTGACTGATTGAATGGTGACTATATTTAAGCTTCGGGTTCCTTCTAAGCTTCCTCGTGTCCCAGTCACACCACTCTATTCACCAATAAGAAGAACTGTTTTGGGTGCCAGCTCACCCTATGCAAGAATATGTAAGGTTATCAATAGCTTTAGTGTCAAAATTGATATTTCGACTAACTTTTCACACAGCTGTCAAAACTTATTAGCAGTATATCAGAAACTTAATAATACTTTTTTAACTTATTCTTAACTTATTTTAATAAAATGAATTTAGTATTTCCTTTATTGACTTAACATAATACAAACAAGTGGTGTTTATCTTTAAGTAATTGCTACACTGTATTCTTAGTATTGCATATATAATATTGTAAGTGTTTCTATGTGTAAATAATTGTTGGTGAACCTTAAATAAATAAATAGAAAAAAAAGAAACATTGCTAATTTTGTTACTTTGTGTTAAATATGTGTGGACGTTAATATTTGGAACAACTGCTCCTATTTGAAAAAAAATATTTTCTTCTTTGAAAGATACATTATTGCACATGGACATACACTACATAATTACACATAATTGCTCAACTCAGGCGAAGTCAGGGCGGGCAACTAGTTATTAATAAAAGCCCAAGTACTTCTGAGAATATCGTTTCAACAATCTGTAGTACTAATGACAGTAATGAGACCTAAAGTAAAAAAATATCGACCGCAACAATCAAACGGATGAACCGATTTAAGTGCGGTTTATTTTGTTTGAAAGATGATTTCATCGAGAGTTTTCTTAGATATAATTCAAAAAAATCTGTTCAGCCATTCGAAGATTATCAGCTCTTTTGTAATCGTTAGAGGGGTTTTCGTGTCGGGGTATTTTTAATTTATGATTATTACTGTTGTTAAGCTTAAGAAAACAGCGAGTTTATTCACGGTGAAAGATAACGACGCATTGTGTAAAATTTATGTATGTGGTGACATCCACAAACAGCGAAAAACATACTTCAATATCATCTAACAAAGACACGTCGAACTACGCAGTATCCACTGATCCTGCATCGTGCAATGAAATATCGCGCGGAATAGTATAGGTATATACAACTTCCTAACACTAACACATTAACGGTCCGCACGGCATGATCACCTGGTTGGAAGATCCTCGCTTTGTTTTGGCGGGACATAACACCCATGCCACATCATGCTCTAATGACTTGCATCATGTCATTTCTCAAAGACACAAATTTACTACATTTGATGTTTTACATAATTTCTGATTGTTTCTGCATTTAAAATAAATCCGTTACATTGTTCTAAGTTTGAACCAACACAGTTGCTTTGACTTCAGACTTCAGGATTAATAACGGTGGTTGTTTTTGTCTATTAGTTGTTATATAATAACTTTAAACGATCAAATTACTGTATACTAGCTGCGAACCACGGTTTCACCCGCGTAAGTCCCGATCCCTAGAGAATATCGGGATAAAAAGTAGCCTATATGTTAATCCAGGTCTCCAGCTATCTACATACCAAGTTTCATCGCAATCGGTTCAGTACTTTTTGCGTGAAAGAATAACAAACATCCATCCATCCATACTCACAAACTTTCACGTTTATAATATTAGTAGGATTCAAGGTGTATTTGAAAAAAGAACACTTACTTAAATCTCTGAAAGGGCATGACTCTAGCACGCAGTTACAATAAGAATTTTTTTTTAAATTCTATCCGTTTACAAGTTCTGACTGTTTGAATTTCCAGGTATTTTTACATCCGTTTTTCATAAAAGTAGGTGGAATGTGTTAAGTTAAATATTTTAAATGGTACATATTTCTTTATTTTGGAATTGTTCATTCCGTTACAAAAAAATCCATAAAAACTAACTTAGAATTTTTTAAAGTTAGTTTTTATGGATTTTCTCATAACTGAGTGAATAGCTCTCTTGATTACTGATTGTATAACCTGTATGGTTAAATCAATACTGTAAATAATAATAATAACTTGAGACACCTCACACACGGCCGTCTGATCTATGGTAACATACTTATATATTTTTTAATGAATACATTTCAGTACATATTATTAAACAAAGTCCCCCGCTGCATCTGTCCGTCTGTTCGCGATAAACTGAAAACCACTAAACGGATTTTCATGCGGTTTTCACTAATAGACAGAGTGATTCATGAGGAAGGTTTAGGTGTATAATTTGTTAAGATTTTGTGTAAAATGAATGAAATATGTTGATGATTGTTGAAGATGTCTTATGACACAATTATTTATCCCAGGTAGTCTATTCCAGTAATCTAATCCACGACCTCTGGCTCAGTAGTCGGGGTCACTTATTCACTACACCAACAGCACTATCAGTATGTTTATAATATGCACTGTATGTTTTTTAAATAAGGTTGTCTAAGTAGGTGTGTGTATAATAAATAAACATTCATAAATCGGACCCGATATTTATATAAATTACGAGCCAGGAAGAGGATTATGCCAAAATCGACAAGTCTTTTAAATTTATAATTAATTTAAACGGCTTCTCGATTAAATATAAAGAAAAAACCTCACTGTTATTTAGGTCAATAGTTTTTAAAGTGCAAGGTCAAGTTCAAGACAAGTGTAGACCACAAAAGTGATTGTAATACGGTACTCAGGCTAGTGTTGGACGATTGGAACACCGATGTCGGTAGATACCGGGTCGGTAGATATAATTTTTCCGAAATTATTACTACTATATTGTCATCAATCGTTTAAAAAATAAATAAAAGTAATCTTTTTGTATTTATCTAGCAGTTTCATCAGTTTACTCATTTTAATCTTTGGGTCTTTATTGATTCTTGAGTTTTTAAGTTTTTAATATATTTATTTTTATTGTACACCTTTAATTTGTATTAGACATGACGAAAGTGGCAATGAATTGTTTATAAATTCTACTACAATTCATAGGTATAGTACAACATTAATGCGTAGTATTTGTGGGGTGATGCACAAAATAAACGACGACATTGTAATCAAATACTTTAAAATTAAATATCCAACTAGAACAAATGGTGCCTATAATATTTGTTGGTAGGTATCTGATTTATTTATTGTAATACAGGTAACGTTTTATATCTGATACACGAAATGCAGTTAAAGTGAGTAATAAAATATCTTAACACTTTAATTTTACTACAATGAGTAAACATTTCTTATGTAATTATATCAATTATGTATCAGAGATAGTAAAACATATAATTTAATGAAAAGTATAAAGTTAATTTCAGAAAAATGAATAGTTTCCCTAAATAGTTTCTCTTTTTGTCACTAAAATAAAAATGTAGAGATCCATGTTTTATTCATTTATGCGATGACAAGCTAGAATATGAATCACTCAAATGAGTTTTTTCTTTATAACTAGCTCATTGCGTTTTCTACAAACACTTATATGCTTATTAGAAGTTACAATGATATTATTATGTATAAAACATATCAAGCAAGTACTGTGAGTACATCCCTAAATCTTAGGTTGTACCACACGCTCAATAAATCAAACTTAGGAAAAAAAACAAAATAATTTGTAACTCATATCCAACGCATGAGGCAGCGTAAAAAATGTGAGTAATTTATTATCTATCGAAGATAAAGAAAATTACATACAACACCTTCCACCTATTAATTTGCCATGCTAATGTGATGGTAGTGAAAAAATCTCAAGAGCACGTTAGTGTCAATAACGATAGAATGAAGTGTTTTAAAAAAATGTTTAAGAGCAAACTTTCACATAAGACATCCCTAATTCACTACCGTAAGAACTCGAAACTTATAGATTATGATTACATATAAACTGGTCACGTACTAGAATACATATGAAGAAATAAGATAGCATCATTTTGTTGTTATTCTTCCACGTGCAATGCGTAATTAAAATGCATGTACATAGCTGGATTTTATCATCTAAGCTTACTAACTGTTTAGCATAAAACATTTGAATTGAAACCAAAAATATATTTTACTAAAATTAAGTCTCAGTATAATATAAATTCATATATTAAAGTGCTAATAGACGTTTCAAAATGGCAAGGACCTGACAATGGAAAAAAATTGGTTGCCAGAGATCACTGTCTTATTGGTGGACAAGAATTAATATTCGGTATTGCTGTAGATTGTAGTTGGCATTTTGGCAAATTATTTGGAGTCTAAATGATTCATTGTCAACATATCCTACCAGTACTCCCGGTTGTTGTTTATCTCGGCAAGAGATAAAACAGTATGTTGTTAACAAACAGCCTACTTTACAGTTTAATGAAAAAAAAACCACACTCTTTCACCGCTTCATGTCCATATATTACTAATTTCACACTTCCAACTTAAGATTTTAACGAGATGAACATATACCTCTATTAAAGAAATCCAGCCACCTACACTCACCATCTAATTCGACTACTTTTACTATCGAGAACTCGGCCCGTAGTAAATTCATTAGCGACAACAAGCAAAAAGCTGGCGACTTGGTGCCAAGCTTCGAACTCGCCAGTAGAGCGCGCGAGTGGCCGCACGTTCCTAATTTAAATTTTAAACACCTGCATCTATTTGATTCTGTCGAAAACAACGTGATATTTTTATCGATATTTTTAATTTATACAAGATGACGCAGCATTACATGCTTGGAATTTTGGTAAGTTTCTTTTTTATTTATTTTTGTTTTTTTTTTTGGAGATTAGGCGTATTCGTGCTTAAATGTCTATGACTGCAATAACCAGTAAATTTTGATAATTATTTATTATTCTAGAATGTATCTAAAATATATTAAAACCAATAATAAAATAAATTTTGGAAAAACCATTACAATTCACTTAAAAGGTACTCTATTCTTATCTTTGTCAACAAAAATGGAGACATATGTAATAATATGATCAATAGGAATTAATTAAACAACAAGATTTAAGCAACCTCTTAAAACTGCACATATACCTATATCATGTAAATAACTATTTAAGTAGTAGTCAGGTAGTGACGTGAACATTGTTCTAAATAAACTAAATTGTAAACAAAGTATGTTTTGCAGGTGCATATATATATATATATATATATATATATATATATATATATATATATATATATATATATAACTTGTAAGAAGTCAGTTTCAACTGTAGCGTGATGTTTAAGGTGTCAGCCTTGCACCACAGAAAGACAGATAACTAATTTTAATTTTGTTAATTTTATTAACTAACTCACAGTACACGCATGCTTAGTTAGAATGTCGATAGCGCTGTGTAATATATACGATAGCGCTGTATACGGAAATTTTATTGTTCTTATTCAATCTTTTAATTAATCTATTCACCAATATCATCACTATAAAAATAACTTCTGTTGTACAATTTTAACTATTTGGTTTTTATCTGCCAATCTTTTAATTTACTATATGTATGTCTATGTGCACTCTAGGATCTTATTTATCAAATATAAACACAGAATTTTCATACACTCCGTAGCGAATTTGAGGTCGATGATTTTATCTTCTATATTCCACAAATAACTTTGTTAAGTGATTGTATTGTTAAGCTATACAAATCTTAAACTGAGCCGACCCAATAATTTTGAGGAAAAAACTTTGTTTAAATCAAGAAAATTCTTCTTTTTTGTGTGTGTATGTTCAACCATCTCAGTTAGTCATATTGACTTCAAATTTATCATTTTTTTTTTTTTTTTTTTTTTGTTGACGAGGTGGAAGATCCTACATGGATGTCCTCCGCCTTGGGGAGGCGAAGGGGTCTGTCGGACTCTTACCGACTAAAAACCACCCCGGTGTTCCACTACTTGCCTATGATCAGGGGAGCGAGAATCGCTATTGTTTCAACCTAAGTCAACGTTATATTATTCAATAGATAATTTTCAATTCAATTATTTGTTTTTTAAATTATCTAATAATATTTAATAAATTGATATCATCAGATATAGTATAGTTGTTTTAAAAATCCAATAAATTTTTGAGACATTAAGGAGGTTTTAGTGTGTGTGATATGATATGCCTATAAGGATTTGGGTCTAATAAGGAATGTATCCACCTAAGTATCTATTTTTACTAAGTATACATTTGTAAAAGGCATTGTCTATACATAGAAAAAAAAATCGAAACCTTGTCAATATTCTTATACTTTTTCTGACAAATCCGTTACACACTGCCAAATAAACGTTATTGTCCCATATGGTCAGAGCATTATTTTTTTCTGAAGATTACTGTTATAATATGAATACCATTTTTGAATGTGTTTGTCAATATCCTTAATAGGCGTCCTTTCATTTGCAGTCAACTTTTTTTTGATTAAAGTTGCAGAAATGGCAACAGAAGACAAATCAAATCTTAAGATTCTTGATTAATATTTATTTTTGTAATTAGAGAATACGATCGAAGAACGTTTGAACACGTTATTTTAAGTGTCCCATGTTCTTTATATCTGTCCTTTGCTCCTGTGACATTACGTTTATAAAATAACAGAAATGTTTAGGTCAATACAATGTCTACTGCAAGCATATTTTAAAATAGGATCATGCATTAATAACGTTGAAGGTTTTCTATTTTTGGACTCGGATTGAAAAAATAATGGTTGACATATCAGTTGCCTATGATCCTGCTTGACTTGTACAACTACTACTGTCAAGTGTCAATATATGAAACGAGTTCCTTACCTTCGTTGCACCTATAACTACCTACGACTGCCGAAGTAGCTTTTTGCACTACTAGATTGCACAGATTATTTTAGGTAGATATTTTCTTTTTTTTTTTAGAACATCTATATTCTTTGTTTCAAAAATTAATATCCATTACTATTTTTGATACTGATTACTGATTGTGTAGTTTTGATATTACACGAGAAAAATTCGGCCAGAAACATTACAATGAATATTCATGTTACAATTTCTGTGTAGTCTAGTTAATGATTTTTGAAGCGAAAACTTCTTCTCTAGGCACGTTTGTGCACTTTTGACTGAACTCATGACCGTCACGCTAATAATACATACATAGATCCACTAGAGGGCGCTAATCTAAACATTGAGTTCTCTCAGCTCCTTACATGGACGTATAAAAAAACTTTTTTTTATACGTCCATAGCTCATTATTAATTAATGTCACCAACCTGCTAATGTGACGTTTTAAGTTCGTCGTTTCGTTTAAATTTTCACTTCTGTCGGCAGTCCCATGACTGCCTATTTTTTTTTATATGACTTTCTACGTAGCTGCTATTATAATATTATGAACGAAATTATGCAAATAGGCTTCATCAATTTTTTTATGTAAATACCTCAAGTTCTTTCTGACTTTTAGGGATAGGAAACAGCAAATTTCAAAATTCAACTTTCTAATTATTGAAACGACATGTACACACGTAATTAATGTCACGATAATTTAAAAAAGACGACATCTCTCTAATCCTAATTGAAAAATGTATTTTTATGGTTCTATGTATGAGTGGAAGGAATAATAAACATCAAAATATCCCAATGGCTGTGAAGATATTACGCTAATTATTTTAGCGTTGTAGATTCTGTAATTCTTCATATTACTTATATTCTTTACCTAAATGATGAATTATTAAAAGAAAATCTTACACTGGGTATTTGTGACAAAAAAACTTTGTACATAAATCAGGCTTGTTCCATATAATTAATTTTATGAAAGGTTAAAATGTCGTCATGTGAGGTTTTAAAATTGATGTTTTAATAGAAAACAAGAAAAATATTTTTTTACTCCACTAACGTATCTTATATTACTAACTAAACACAAACCTCAAATATTAGTGCGGCCGTTTTTTCGACTCTTACTAAGCCGGAGCTTTGTTCAACGAGGTCATTGACCAGTACAGTAAACACAACACACTTTGGAAACTTTTATATTCCAAAAACCTATTAATAATACACACTTAAGACCTGTGGTCAAAGTGGTTTATTTCATTGTCTGTCAAACCGTGAGTTGTGATCATAAAAACGATGTTCTAAAGTCATCTGTCAATTGGCATGTAAAATATCGATAACATATTTTGTTCATCGTGATTGTTTTAGTTATCAAAATTGTATATTTACAAGACCTAATTATACCTTGTCTTGTCGATGTCATATAGGGCTTGTAATAGTAGTGATGCAATGATTGCAAGTTAAATGTTTCCAATGAAAATAGAAGGCTCATCAATAGCATAAATGAAACCAGGAAGAATTAAAAGATCTAATCTTGATCCCTCAAATCACTACATATTATAAAACAAAGTCCCCTGCCGCGTCTGTCTGTCTGTCTGTTCGTGATAAACTGAAAAACTAGTGAACGGATTGTCATGCGGTTTTCACTAATAGACAGAGTGATTCATGAGGCAGGTCTAGGTGTATAATTTGTTAACATTGTGTATAAATTAATTAAAATATGTTGATAATTGTGAAGATGTCTCTGCTACCCGTGCGAAACTGGAGCGGGTTACTAGTAATTTATAAGATAAGGTAAGATTTATCGTTCTAATCTCGAAATTCTCTGTAATCTACCGATATTAGATAGAATATAGAACAATATTGCACAAATATTGATTTAAGTTTTATAGCCATAACCTTTTACGAATGGTATGCACATTTAAACATTATCTAACACCATAACAGATAAACAAGTATACTACTGTGTAGTGGTACAAACATAGCGTGTGTACTCTCCGCGTGTCTGCCCTCTTTCACTCGAGTGAGTTTCAACTTTCCACTATCAAACAACGAGTTTCAAAGCACATGACACTTTACTGGCTTTTTCTTTGTATGCATCAAATATTGGAGTTGGACCTACTGCTCTTATTAAAGGGCTGAGCGACTTTCTAACAGTTATTTGTGAAGGTAGCCTGGACAATTTAACAGACACGATCATCTCTAGTCTACGACAAGCGATGGGCTTTCCTCTGACGGTAATAAGTGTATCATTATCGGATCACTATCGGATATTGACAATACTAAAATAACTAACTGTAAAAATAACCATTCTTGTGTCAATTATTTAACCACTCAAAGGTATTTGAGAATACATATATTTGGAAGAGAAAACAAAAGAATGTATTATCAAAAGAATAATTTGTATGCAAAGTCCGTAAAATTTAACGGTCAAATTTTGTCAAGACTTTCACTATTACAAAAGCAAACATAGTCAAAAACTCAATGTCTAGGGTCGCGAGTTCAATTGCCACTGAGTGCTAATATTTGTATGCTTGAATATGTCATTGGCATTTATCTGAGTGTTTCTATGTACATATAATATAGACATAATATACAATTTATTTAGTACAAGCACATACAAAATTCCACAGTAGAGAAAATAAAACAGACAAGTGCGAGTCATTGAACTAAAGGATATAAGTAATATGCACAATAACAGAATACCTTTATTTAAGCGTAACCTAATAGTTGCAACAAAATATCTCAAAAACATCAACACGGCCCGTGGTCCTGTAGTTTTTGATGTACCTGCGAAGTGTTAAAATATGAGGCTTAAATGGCTGTCTATTTTGATTGCGTTGGCTTATAAACCTTGATTTCTTTAAGGTTCAAGGGACCTCTTTATTGATTTCTTTCGAGGAACCGAGCCCTAAAAACCAACCACGTTTTAAAATCATTCTCACTTATGTTGAAGACATGTATCTTAAAAATATTCATTGTAGACATGCTTTCCAGTCCTGCTAGAACTTTAACACCAACCGTATGTTAATCAGAAGCACACGCCACTTTACATTTATTCGTGTCTTCTTAACATGTCACAATAAATAATTAAGTTTTCACATCGATAACACCGAGTCTCGTCAAGCTTGACACAAACGATTTGGGATAAGCCTTTGAATCAGTATGCATGCTTGCACGTGTCCCATTGTCCTTCAAATTTAGAACAAAAGTGCACTAGAAACATACTGCAGTAGTTAGCCTTTAGTAATACTAGTCAGCTGCGTTAAAGACACATCTATATATATAAAAATTTCGTGTCTCGTTGTTTCTTCGCGATGAACACCTAAATGAATGAGCCAATTTTAATGAAACTTTTCATAATGTATGCAGTTGATTCCAACTTGAGAAATAGTTAGGATAGGTTTTATTTCTGTTTATGGTCACAATATTTTTATTGCACATTACGTAGCCACAGCAACGTGTGACCGGGAAGCTAGATTATGATAAGAATGACTGTTTTTTTTTAATTGCGGTCAGTGTCGTTAAAAGAACAAGCGAACTAATGTCAGTTCGTTCTTTTTACAAATCTTATAAGATATAACACTAATGATCTGATTTAACAGAGAAGCAAAACAGTTATATATTAAGCCATAAAAAATTTAGACAATTTATCACAACAGGCGCGGATGTAATGTAAGTGCGTTGACTGGTATTGCAATCTATCTTTACCATTCTATGGCTTACAATTCAATAATGGCATAAATTTACAACCATTCACTACCAAAAGTAAAAAAAAAAAGTTTCTTTGAACATTCATCATTTTAGTCAATAATTTTAACATCAATGTTATAAGCATACAGTATGCAATAATAATCCTTATTCTCATTGCTATACAGAGAACTTTCTTTCATCAAAATGAATCACCGGAGATGTGACCTGCTTACTTCGATTTTCAATATGTACAAATAAGTTAAACTAACGGTACTTCTGCCAAATACTTTTACAAAATAGACACATACATTATAGGTATGTTGACCTAGTAGATTCTTACATTTCATTCCGTCGAAACTAGAATTATTATCGAAAAACATCATTTTAGTTACATACATACACTCAGGCCCCTATGGGGGTATCCCAGAAGGGTATTAAACACCCACACTTTGCTAATTAAACTTGGTCCCTCTCACGTAATGAGGGGTAACCCTAGTGCCATTTACCAGGTATTTTGGGAACTGTGATGGGAAAATTGGCATTGAAAGGGAAAGGTAGTTAAGAAGGGAAGGCAATGGAAGGAAAGGGACATACACTTATATAGATGGATTGGAGAGTATAAACAATAGCTCGAGCAGATCAGCTCGAACTGACTGTTTCCGGGAACTCTGAGCTCTCTAACGAAATTTAGTTACTTTTATTATGAAATGAACACTACAACTAAATATTAATATAAGCTTTACAATGCATATAACGAATACTAGAAGAACCGAACAAATGCGAGTCTTACTCGCGAGGGTTCCGTAAGCCAACAAACTTGTATGTAGACACTATATAGCACATCCATCTCGGGAATCAATTCTCAAAGATTTTTGCCTGTCTTTTCCGGTGGACAAACTTTTCTTTGCAGTTCTAAAAATACGATCCCATACATCGATTTACCACAAATTCAACTTTCCAAAACTAGTTTTTTTAATGTGATATAACAAGAAATTAACGACTTTCGTATTTTTTCTAGTTGTATTGTGCTGTCAGACCTTGCGTATTACCAAATTTCATAATTCTAGGTCAATGGGAAGTACCCTATAGGTTTTGATTTACCTACGAAATGTTCAAATTTGTCAATGTAAAAATCAAATCTAAGGCTAAATCCTAATCCTAAGGCCGTATCTTTTGATTAATTGATGACTTGATTTGTTATGCATTTGTAAAAGAACCTAAAGACAACAACAACGCAAATATTTATATTCATTATAATTATATAAGTTACTGCAATAGTTACGAAGTTAGTGTACGGCAGTAACGAAATAGAATATACAGAAACGAAAAGAATTTTTTTAATTAAATTTTGAAATTTTGCACCATCTCTTTTTAATGTATCTATGTACATACATCTAGCTAGATGTTCGTTTCTAAATATTCTAGAGAATACTTTTCAAAAATGTAGTTCGAAACAGTTGTTTAGAACTACATTTTTTATAAGTATCTCTACTACTTTCAAATTGACCTCAAATCTGTTGATTCGAGCTTTGACATAGTTACCTTTATTGTTATCAGCTGTACTTGTTTTTGCTGTCCGTTATTCACCGATTTAGAAAACATTACATGTGACGGTAAAGATTTCAGACTTGCTTATAAGTATTTGATTTCCTTGCGAATTTAAAACAACTGCAGTTCATAAATATTGTACAAAGAAGAAAAATAAAATTAACATCTGTTTAATTTGTAAGTCAAGAAAGTGCAACAAAATTATGTGTTTGTAGTTTAACAAGGAGTCAAAATTAATACCAGATTTTCATTATAATTAAAACAGTTACAGGATAGTCAATTAATTAGGTATACTTTTTCAAATAAATAAATATATCAGACGCCACAGCATGTACTGGATTGTCGAGGTAAATTAGGTGAAAACAACAAAATCTACTGCCTGCTTGTGTCGATCTATAACTTACAGTTTCCAAAATGCGTAGAGCCTTACGAGAAGAATACTGTCAAAGAAACTCATGGCCACTCTTTTTAAAAGTCAGATCTTCAGGTACAATGGTATTAGTGTTACATGAAAGGTAAACAGGATGCAAGCTGTTGCCACCTGAATTTCATTTTATTGAAATGCTCCAAGAGCTAACGTACAAACAAAAAAAATCACTCAGTGATACCGTTGAAGGCTCGAACCTATTAAACATAGAAATCATTCAAGGTGCACATCAGTTACAAAATCTACTGTTAAATATAATTCGTGACTGGATTAAGAGGCTAGAGTTGCAGGTGAACGAACCATAATAATAGTATAGGCTAAAGCATCGCTGACTTGGCCGACCAGTCACCCCAAGCAGCACCCGTTCACGAGTGCCGAGTGCACGAGTGACGCATGGACCAGCCATTATCTCCTTCGCCATATCAGAGGGAAAGAAACGACCCGCCCCATGACGACGCCGCAAGCAATGACATTTTATCCTTACAGTATCCTTAAAACCAAAATATTTTATATACATAAATACACTCAGCTGCCCCCCTGGCTTTAGCAATCTTAGGTAGTACTTAGGTAATTTTCAGTAATATTTTTGATTGCCCCCCCCCCCCTGGACCGACAATAAAAAAATTACGCCCCCCTGGGATGACAAAATCAAATTTTGCCCCCTTGTCTCTGTAACTAATCTAACAATTGCTTCGGATTGTTAAGCACATACCAGGCTATACTTATGTACCGGTTTAAAAGATAGTAGATTTCTCTTCGATTGAATACAGTTCACTTTCTTGATCTGCTCAGCTCTGAACAATTTTTTAGTTAACGTAACGCAAGTATTTACTTTTAAGGGGTTAACAAGAATACCAGTCAAGTATGTCATACCTACGTTACTAGTATTATCATTAAAAAAAACTAGACTGCCACTAATTAAAATTAATGAACAAGTTTTTAGGTTTCGCTTTCCACATAAAAATCGCTTTCGCTCAAAGTATAAATAAAAATATTAATATATTCTGTTTTCTACAGCTTGTAATCACTATCAACTGTAATATTCTCGGGTTTTAGTTTGTAAATAAAGACTTAAAATTTTGTGTATTTAGGGAAAATAAAGACAAACTGTTGTTTCCTCTAGCAAAACGCTACTAATCATATGTAAATGTAAGACAAGATCAACTTTCAAACACAAGTTCAAGAACAGCGCAACAGGTTCTAATTTAAAGCTAACTACTTCTGTTATTAGCAAATAAGCGATCCGGTGAACTAGGCTGAGCTACTGTTTGACATGAAATATGTTTAGTCTGTTTTCTTATCTGGAATATAATTGGAAAGTGAAACTATTAAATATACTAGAGATCGCGTGGTGGTCGAATTTCGATCATGGTTTATTTCATTGGCCAATATTACTTGACCTGTCATTGTATATACTTTTGTACCATGACAGGTCAAAATATATACTGGACACTCAAAGCTGTATGTACCCGTTTTTGCATTTTTTTTAAATTTGTAGCAAATATTGTTCAACATTTTTAGCATTCGTGACTTCTTCTCTGTATAAACTATAAGTGTGCGAAATTTCATACTCCCAATTTTCGTAAAAAAGGATCCAAAGTTTTCGCTTCACGTATTAATACATATATAGATTTCGTGAATGGAAGAACGTGAAATTTGGAATAAAGGTTTTGGGGAACAGGTGTAGAAAGCTAAAAAAAATTAACAATATGTGTTAAAAATTACGTGAAAACAGCTACATCAAGCTACACGCTTTCAGTATATATAATGATCTGTCATGGTACGCAGCGTCTATACAATGACAGTTAGCAGACTAGAAATTAAAAGCTTGATTTATGTGAAAATTATTCCCGAACATCGACCTCAGGCTATTTCTAGTATTTTATAATCACACAAAATAAAACACATTGTTTATAATATCTATAAAAATAGTAAGATTATGTAAAAGGTTTTGCCATGAGGTAGATATGACACAATGATTTTAGTAGTTATTTTGCTAAGTTGTGTGTCCTTGGACAGGACAATTTAATTGTCAGTGTTTTAGGTTTTATATACACAAATATTTGTATCTCATCAATCTGCCATTGGTAAATAAATTATCTTAATAAATACATTCCAACAAAGTTAATATTTTAAATTAATTAAATAACCACAATGTCAAAATCACGGCAGTTATGTTTGTCAGCTGTCTTTGAAACTAGGTGTAAAACTATATATTGAGAGACAAATGATTACAATATGAAGCGATGTATTAATTGTATTCTTAGGACTTTCTATAACTTCCCCTTTGAAGTCCTTTGCCTTGACAGTAAACATATGTATATGGCCTGTTTGTCTAGTGGTTAGTGACCCTAACTGCTGAGCTAGAGGTCGTGGTTTTGATTCCCACCCTGGACAAATAATTCTGTGATGAGCATGATCATTTATTCCGTGTCTGGGTGTAGTTTATCTATAATATGTATGTATTTAGAAATATTTAGGTATTGGATGTGAAAATCGGAACTTAATCGCGGTAATAATTAGAAGGTACAATGCCTTTTTTGGTTACCCTACGTTTAGATCGAATTGCATATAAGTATGTTTATCAGCAGTCTGGTTATCATAGTACAGGCTCTGCCTAGTTTGGGATCAGATGGCCGTGTGTGAGATGTGTCAAGTTATTATTATATCATTATTCGTCAAGTCATCTCTTCTAAAAGTTTTCTTATTCTAATTTCAGGTGCTGGCCGGATGCTCTCTGATACAAGTTTCAACATTTCCTTCAAATAATGAGTAAGTTTTAAACTAAACGATAAAAATGTAGAGTGTATATGTTTACTTTTTTTTATTTATACAAACGTAACTAATCATTAATGTATTAAAATTCAAAACTGATTTCATTGCCTTCGTTGTATATCACTTTGCTGAATACCTTTTTATTGTACTATTCATTATATTATATTTTTGTTATTACAAAGGTGTTAAAAAATTTCTTATTTGCTTAAATGTACCTTTTTTATCAAAAGTGTATCATCCCTGAATTTAAATAAAGAAAATCAATGATATCAGTTTCTATTGTAAATGTATCGGAAATTTTAAGAGAGAATATATTCGCTGCGGTATTGTTTTAAGCTATTAACGAATGTTTTATGACACTAGAACAACGCATATTAGAAACAGCACTACTAACATAAGTAGATAAAACCTCACAAAATAAAAATGATTGTGAAAATAAAAAAAAAAACAACACGGGCTGGACAGTGGTTCAGGTATGGTTCACTTCTAATATTATAAGCTTTTTACACTGCTTAATGTAATACACGCTAATGTAATAATGCTTGTGGATCAAGGTATTGATTTTATTAAGTATACCTACCAAGTTATCAAACATATTTTAAAGAACACGTCTAATGTCTTTCAGATCAACAACTTCTGTTGAAAATTTGACAGAAGCATCCGAAGAAACAGAAGAGAGATCTTTGACATATGATGAATCTAATATTGAAAACGATGATACTACGAAAGAAATAATAAAAAAGATAATAGCGATCAATGAATCCTTAAAAAAGCCTAACAAAAAACATCAAGTCAAATGGAGTGCACCACCACAAACTGGCGGTGGATATATCCTTGACAGAGACACTCTAGAAAAACTACAGCAAGTAATAGCTTCTGGCAAACTCCATCCATATCCTAATATAAAACAACAAGAAACAAATGCTATTAATATCGAAGATTTAGACAACATCAGATATTCAAGGCAGATCTCTCCTCTTTTTTCTGGTAATCAAGTGATGCCATCAATGCCATATATGACTAGCATGCCAGTATTAGTAATGCCAAGTACAAATAATATGTACGGTTATGGGAACTCTCTAGACACAAACTCACAATATCAAACAAAAGAAGGCCCATCTCCCTGGCCGATAAATTTTGGACAATTTCAATGGCCTTTTGCTCAAGTATTCCCAATTTTAATTAGAGATCCATTGCTGAGTATCATGAATGGTGGTGGATTCCAAAATTTCATAGAGGTTGGCCAAAGTGCTGACGTTTGTAAAAGAAAACAAAAATCTGAAGACAATGTTGATGATGTAACGGAAAATGAAGATATGGAGAAAGTTGTGAATCATTTACTTAAATCATTAAAGAAAAGAAAATCTAGGGGGAAAAGGGCAGTAAAAAAACGGACTGTAAGTCTAGAAAATCAAGTACAAGAAACTAACAAGGCTAATAAATTCTTCTCTACTAAACCCACGACCGCAAAGCCAACTAAACCAGAGCCTTTAAAAAATACTAAAACTGCTGTTGACAGTGAAGGAGATTTGCGCTTTCCTTTTTTATTCGGTCACAAAGAAAAACCGCCGACTGGCCCCGGTTTGTTCATAAACCGCTTAAAGGTTAGACAAGGTGGTGTAGCTATTGCTGGTCCGGGAGGCGTAGCAACTGCAGGCAGAGGAGGCACTGCAATCGTGGGACCTGGCGGACTAGCTTATACTCAACCAGGAGGAATTGCTGTAGCTGGACCTGCTGCCCGAGTGATAGCTATATCTCCAGAAGCTGATCTAACATCCATTGCACATCGTCTGCAGCAACAAAGCACGATCGATGGTTCTGTATCCCAATTATTACGAGCTATACCTGAAGGAAGGCTTGTTGCTACTGGTCCTGTTATATATTTTCATCCTTACAATCGATAGGTTTTCTTACTTACTCTTTTTTATGCTTCTTTCTGACTAAACTTTCTCTTTCCTTCTTATTAGATTCTACCGGGGAGCAATATGGAAGCGTGACGGAAAGCGGAACGGATACGAATACAGAAAACAGCCAGACCTATATAGATACAACGGAGTGAATTTTCAGGAAGCTCCTCTGAGAATGGATGATTCGACGTTTATGTTGTTTTTAAAACCAATAGCTTATGCTAAAAGTATTAAAGGGACCGCTATTGCGAATCCCATATCCCAGGTAATAATTGGGAAGAATAACATTGGAACAATACTTCATACACCTGTAGCAGCAGCTATAGCAGGTCCGGGTGGTATAGCCCATGCCCAATCAGATCTTTACCTTTACGAATATGTTAATGCATAACTTCTAATTTATAATTAACATACAAATAAAGTGATAATTTCGGAAATCAATTTCGACTGTTCCCTTGAAACTGATTTTTGAACTGGATTTTAATAAGATTAGATTGATGTATGTATATTAATAATACTGACAGAAAATAAATCAATACATGATATTTATTATGCTTTGTTTGATTTATAACTTTGTATGTACCTGTTTCTTAGAATACCATGATTTATATATTTGACACAATGAATTGAAATTTTCAGTTAGATTTCCTTTCTTTCGCCAGAATGTAGACGTATAAAGTAGGATGCTGGAGAACTTATTACTACGTTGCTGTGCAAATATTTTGTTGTTAGTTAATGGTATCACTATTTTAAATTATATTATTTAGAAAACAGGATCTCAGTTCTGGACATACTTATGTAAACGGGAATTAATGCGAGTTCTTCATCCACCCGCACATTTTTGATATTTTTGATGATGAACCTTCTACCTCACGGATTCAACGACGATGGCCGAGTGCACCTTAAACCAGTCAGCCTGTGACCACGCCTAGTGTTACCTGGTCGAAAGGCTAATCAAAGGTTAACCTAATTGTATATCATGAAAAGTGATAGTTTAAAAGCTCAGTTCTGTAGCCTTATAAGGTTATTATATACAACAAATTATACATCACTGGTTATATAACCGACTCTCCTCAGGCGAACCGTATTAGTATCCCAATTTAGGAGTACATTACTAATGTCTTATCCACGTTAGAAGTAGTTTTAAAAGTAACGAATATTTAATACTTCAACTTGCTACAAAAATATTCGTTACAATAGCTTAACAATATTTAGTCTTTCAGTTCTTAGCACTTTAGTTTTTAAGCTATTATGGACAAGGCTTTTTAAAGATGCTTTTTTATTTGTCAATTACTTAGAGCGTGTTTTCACTTTACAATTGACTTATATTCTAGTTCGGCTATACATTCAGCCATTTCAATTTGTAATAATGGAAAGATAGCCATAGACCTTACTTATTTTTATACAAACAAAATGTGTCGTAGTATTTGTGGGAAATTTAAGCATACCTGCTAGCTTGGGCCAGCCCACTAATATTTAGGTACCAGGTGCTAAGGTTACATAAAATTATTGGTCACTTTTCTTATATTCTAGTGCTGATTTTAAAAAATAACGCAGTTTCAGTGTCTCTAGTGATACTACTCTATATGACAAACTTTGTTGTATAACTTATATAAATACTTGTATAAAGTAGGTCTTAGTATATCCTCGTATACTTTAATAATACAACTTGTGGAAGGCTTTGCCAGTAAAGTTATCACTATTAAAGATCACGTGTTAATGTGTGAAAAAGAAACACTAAATAATAAAAGTATATGTAGATATAATTTAAGACATGTTTTGAACTATAATATTAGAAAACGAGAACACCGAATCAACATCCTCTTTGCTCTTAGTAACTACTGTTCTCAATTTCTTAACCTATGCTACTTGCAAATGTTGTCATTATATAAATACACAAAGAGTTATTTATTTTGTTTTAAAACCTATTGTTAACTTACACTTACATTCCTACTGTACACTTTACAATTTATAGCGCATCAATTCAGTACTTACCCTTCTACGGCGGAGCACGAGGTCAATATCTTGAAATAAAAAAAGATAACTCAGGTAGTATCACGAGTAAGATAATTGTCTCCCAAGAGAACATAAATAGTGAGAACATCATCAACAATGGTGATGGGACCCTACTTGCTAAAGTTATGGCCAAGAATTTACAAAATTTGAAAACGCTGTCTACGAGTCTTCTGAGACTTACTAATATTGGAAGAAGGAATGGCTCCTTAGACAATACCAGAAAGACTAAATATATAAAACAGCTGGCCTCCTTAGGAGAGGCAGCTTCAAATATAATAAAGCTTGTTGAAGAAATAAATGATGTCGACATGTTATTTAAAAAGAATACGACGTTGAGAAAAGGGGACAATGACGATGATGACTATGTAAGTACACAATCTTTGGAAAATTATATTTTTATGTTAATTTTGCAATACCTTTATACTACAACATACAAATTCAAAAATTTTTTGACCCATTTTAAGAAAATACCGTCATCAAAAACATAAATTTCAGTATTTTATTTAGATAAAGAATATTGCGCCTCATAGACATCTATTGCAATATGAAATAATGAGTTTAGTTATGAAAAGTTGCAACGTAATTCTTCAGCAACAACAGCTTGCAACAGCAGTCTCTTTTAAAACTTACATTCTGGACAAGATATTGCTAAAAATAGTTACTTTTGGGCATATACCATACTAGCTTTTCCCTGCAGATGTAGATTTTCAATAAATATCCTATGTCCTGGTTTGTACCCCTAAAAACGTGTATGCAAAATGTCATGGTGATCGATTGAGCATTAAAAGCATGGAAGCGTAATGACAACCAACCAAGTCATAATTACCTAGTGGTAACAATTTTAACATTGGAGTTCTAATGTGCTTTTAACAGGTTAAATATTAAAATACTTTCATGTTAAATGTTACAAATTATAATATTATCATCCGCTCACTTCATACACATAAAACAATCCTATTTCTTCCTGTGACGTATTTTCTCTATCCTTTGGTTGCCTATAATAGCTTGCTTTAGTACGATAATATAAGAATAATGAAGATATATAAGAACCCCAATTGTACAAATTACTTAATTCAATACCTGGTGAACAAAAATAGAATTATTATTACTGTTATACCCCATATATAATAAAACAACATTATTTTATCTTGCAGATTGTCGAAGAAGGTGTTGGTATTGATGGTATTGATAATATTGAAGCGCCGAGTGACGATGCAAGTGCTGCTGAAGGCCTTCTAGAAAAAGGTACAATCGCCGAAGCCAAACCTGTTGGTGAGTCACTTTTTTACTTCACTTATAGAATCATCTTACCAAAATGGAATCTTCTAGTTGTACAATGTTTGAAAGCAAAGGTGTGTTACATTTTTTCCTTTCACCGTAAGCCCCGGTAAAATGATGACCATTTTTTCATCAACAAAAATATAATGAAACGAATAAAATATGAACGAAAAGTTAATCATTTCAAAGTATGTTTTTTTTTATCGTATGGTAACCCCCATAATTTATTAACTCACCAGTTGTATGACGGAATCGAATGGACTAAACACGCTGTGCTGTTACAAGTGGGCCCATAAAAAGAATGTTTCAGAGAACCCTAGCAGCACCATTATTTATTTGAAAAAAAACACCCACAGCGCTATCCATATATTCTACAACTATAAAATATCAATTTAGAACTCATTGAATGCGAGTAAACACCGTACAATATTTAACAAGTGACATTTTTAATAGGAAAATATACATATGACAAGGAAAAATGCTAGGTACTGCATAAATATAAGTATATTTAGTTCCTAATGAAAACAATTTTTTTTCTACTAATGCGCTTCCAAATTCAGCAGCAGATAAAGTAAATAAATCTAAAACTGTAAAATGGTCATTTTAGTTTGCAAATACAAAATGTAAAATGCAAAGGTGCACGAACTCCAGCATTAGAGCAACAAGAGGAAATGGCGAAAAGCGGATGTGAGCGCAGCTTGCGCGTTATTGCAGTCCTCGGAACGATACAGCACAACCTATTTGATTATATGTCGAAGAACGTTGTGAACGTCATGAACTATATATTGCCAGCGACTTCGTTCACTTGGAAATTCAAAACTTTCGTACTGGAACCGTAAACTTTTTTGGGATAAAAGCCTATGCGTTATACCAGATTATAATCTATCTCTTTCCCAAATTTCATAGAGATCCGTTCAGCTGTTCTGGCATGATTGAGTAACTCCAAACTTTTGCATGTAAAATAGAAGTAAAATTATTACTTACTGTTCATATCGTCTATTATACTAGTTTTTAGGGTTCCATACCCGAAAGGGACTCTATTACTAAGGTTAAGGTTACCACCCGTCCGTCAGTCTGTCTGTCAGCGGGCTGTATCTCATGATCCGTAATAGGTAGACAGTTGAAATACACAGAATGTGTATTTCTGTTGCCGTTATAACAACAAATAATAAAAATTAACATTAAGTAAAGGGGACTACTACCCTACTAAAAATGTGTTTTTTGTTTTTTTTTGCTCGATCTTAATAATGGCAACAATTAGACGCTTGAAATGCTCACAGAGTTTGTTTTGCATTATTAAATCTTGTACGATAGTGCGGAACCCTTCATGCGCGAGTCCGACTCGCACTTTGCCAGTTTTTATTATTTCTTCTCACGTTACGTTAATGAGGAAAAACTTGTTAATAAAAGTTTGTAATGTTATGATTTAATTTAATGTTTTAAGTTCAAAGATATCTGAGAAAAAACCCTGGTATTACCAGATTCCGTAGGATATACTAATCATTTAAATGACTGACTGAATATCGGCTTCACTCGTACCATTTATAATTTTTGATACAACTTAAAATATGTCAACATTTTCATTTTACATTATTTCTTAATATTCCGTTTCAGGTCTGGCTGTGATCGGTGAAAGTGGTTTGGCGGCATCAAGACCTTTAGCAACAGCTGTTGCAGCACATGGAGTAGCAATTGCAAGACCCATAGCTACTGCTATTGCTGGGATCGATCCAGCAGCACTCGGCATATCCTTCCAAGTGAACAATGCATATTCAAAGCATTAAAGAATAATATCTACATGAATGCACGAAATAGGACCAAGCTTACATTTATAGATGTTTTTAAACTGACCATAGTAAATATTTAAATTGAAATTCAATAAAGTTAGAATGTGTGACGATAGAGGGATGTACAGTAACATAAATGCCGTGAGACAAAAAGGTGATCCTAAGTTAAAATATGAGTTTTACTATATACTTAGCAAAAGAGATTAATCGTTACCAAATAAGGTAATTTGATAAGAGGAATGACAGCGATAATTCCGAAACCATTTTTTCCAAACTGCCGTGTATATTCTCTAGATGGAATAAAAATTTGACCGTGAATTGATTAAAATAATTTAAATGTCAGCAGGACGTTTGGCTGTCATAATCTGTTAGTCTAGCTAAGTGTGATAGAGAAGTCTTAAAAAGACGAAAAATTTATTTATTAATCTATTTCTTAATATAATAAATTTCGTACTAATAATGGCCGTTTTATTTCATGACTAAGTAACTTAACCCTTCGTCTTATGTTGACAATAATTGTACTAAGGATTTTGTCCTTCGTAGTCCCATTAGTTTGCAATTTTACGACGATTTTATATGGGTAACTGATGCAGAAAGTCTCGCCTCTTAGAAAGTACTTAATTTAGTCAAGTTATAGTTCCAGCTGTCACGACGGCCAATGACATTCAGTATGGAAAAAAGTAAAGTATGGGACAAATTAAAAACAAAATAATATGATTATCCCTTTTTGTGGTGGGATTCAGATGACACTCATGCCTTAGATACATGAATATCCAACAAATCTGATTAGACCACAAACTTAATTAAAAAACGCGTGAGGTGTCTTTGAGACACCCGGTTGGAACGAAGTTCCTTTCGTTGTATATAACTAAATTTAAAGGATTGAATAAATTGTATCAAAATATAGTAAATATTGTAAAAACTGGAAATTGAAATATCTGTGAAATATATCTGTGAAAGTTGCCCGAACTAATATATGGATAATTTTAATTTTTTTATAAATTTCTTTAAGGTTCACCAACAATTACTTACACATGGAGACACTTACAATATAATATATGCAATAATAAGAATACAGTGTAGCAATTACTTAAAGGTAAACACCACTTGTTTATATTATATTATGTCAATAGAGGAACGACTAAATTTGTTTTATTATAATAAGTTAAGAATAAGTTAACAAAGTATTATTAAGTTTCTAATATACACTACAAAATAATGAGTTTATAACAACATCAAAGTACAGTAATATCGCGCAGAATCCACAGATGGCGTAAATAAAACTGCTGACACTTTTTCCCGTCTAGGCCGCCGTCGGACAAGCGTCTAAAGTGTAACGTGCAATAAAGAACTTCGTTCTAAAACAACAAGAAACAGAAAATTATTACAGACATGTCTTAATTCCTTTTTATGGCAACAACTCGGTTCACCTCAGTGAAGAGGGGGGCACAAAAAACGTCGATACGTCGGAGTCACGTTGACAAACAATATGTATAGCCTCTCCGACATCAGACGTTTTGACGGAAGAAGCAGTTTACCCATGGCTCGAATGGACCTAGAAGCAACAGCAAATCTTGGGCACTTTTTTTTCCCCTATTTCTAATTCTCAGCAACATTTGGAGTCCAAACATTAGAAAAAAGTAAGAATTGAATTGCCGAGCTTCAAATTTGAATATCAGGTAGAAGTTTTCTGGTAACGTATTTAAAGAGGTACTCGGAAATACTTAGAAGATACTAAAAACACTATAAGAATTCTAGGCAGCACCTACTGCGATCATAAACAAAACCAATGAGACGGCTTTTCTTTCTAAGTGATGGTGTAATTGCAACCAAGTCACATAACGACCATAACAGTGGAATAAAATACAAAATTGAAAGAAACGCCTTGGCGCATTGTCAAGGGATCTTTATGTCTTAGAAGACATTGGCTAACGTTAAAACTAACGGGATTCAAATATAATATTATGTTTCTTTTATGTATGTTAAGTGGGTTTCAGCAGTTAGCTAAGAAATATTTTCTAAAAGATATATATAATCTTGCGTTAAAGTTCGCGATATACTGGAAGATCATAAATATATTTAGCACTGTCGTACTGAAAGCTTCCTAAAATTGATATTCTATCTATATCACCGATGGTTGTTTGAGCAATTAAATAACATAATCTTTACAAAGCTATAACTGATTTCCACGTAGAAACTCACCTCTGATATTATTTTTCCAACCACATTGTTTTTTGTGAAACAGGTGCACTCTTGAAGTTATAAAATATAATGCATACGAATCCCTAACAAACAATCCAGATTCTATATTTTTGAAGAATTTCAAATTTAACAGTAACTTATTGACTATCACACACACACAACTTCGGTGTGTTGATATTTTCTTTAATCCTTTTCTTTATTTTGTTTTTTTTTGTGCGTGTGGAAACCCCCTCGGGCTGTCACCCCACCGGGGTTTTCAGTGGAATGGTGTGTCGGAATCGAACCACCTAAAACCACACGGTGTGCCGTACTGCGCCTTAAATAGGATGGATCCGGGAACAGCTTTTATTAAGACATCCGAATTTTTTCATAATCCTACTCCATCCCATAATGTTCGGACAATTTAACACATCGAACCGCTACTTGAAACCGTCAAGTTTAAAACAGGCGCTAAAAAAATTGTCGACTGCATATATGCATACTGCAGTATATGTTTTCCTATCTCAACTTTTGTATAAAAGAAGGTCGGATAAATGCCGGTCGGATAAATTTAATATAAAAAAACTAATCTCTCACTCATTTTGCCAATAAAGATATTTTTTTTATCATGACATGGCTGTTCATGAAATATAATGAAATTAAAAACTTTTGACTAAACAATGGCAACAGAGAATGAACGATTGATCCTGATTGAGATCCTGATACATATATTGTACATGGCAAGAAACAAAATAAACAATATTTAAATAAACAACAA
Source organism: Euplagia quadripunctaria (assembly GCA_963859945.1). NCBI lineage: Eukaryota > Metazoa > Arthropoda > Insecta > Lepidoptera > Erebidae > Euplagia > Euplagia quadripunctaria. The sequence goes on along the minus strand of OY982562.1, from coordinate 2,198,541 downwards.
CAATCCTTTACGCGTTTGAATGTTTGGTAATGCAACTAGTGTCTTTTGTTTTCACGCCAATTTGATTTTCATTGACGTTGTAATCAATTATCAAGGTAAGTTATGAAATATGCCATAATCCACGAAAACTATTTAATGTTAATTGAGACTTTTCATCATTAACATGTAGTAATAACCATTTCAAATCTAAGTATTTCTTTGTGTCTTTTTTTTTTTATTTTATTACAACTAATCGTTGTCAACTTACCACCATTCCCCACAATGGCTTGTCACTGTCACTATTAATCCATAAAATGTGTCTGTCTAAATGTGTTTAGTGATGATGAATTTTTAGCTGCTCAAATACTACAAGACCAACCCGTGGTAATTAAAGATAATGAAAACTCTTTTCACTCAGCATCTGTAAGCATTCCCATTGAGATGACTGCTTATCCAAGCACATGTAGAAATGATAAGCCACTAGTGATTGCATCAACATATGGGCAAGATACATCACCAAACAAACCTATGGTTGAAAATTTTATCAATTTGACTTACAAAATACCTGCCTCAGTTAGCACAAGACAGGGTCGGAAACCCCACCATTCTACTATTGAATCCTTAACATCAATAAAGACAGTATAAAGAAAAGAAAAGGGAAAATCAAAAAACAAATGGAGGAGCAGAAAAAAGCAAAGGAAACAAGGAAAGTCTTAAAAAGGCTAAATCTTACTAGACTTTGAAAGAACGAGAAAGACAATGACATGACATTCAAGACATGTTGCCACGTCAAGAATGACACGTCACCAAAAAACATTCTACATGACATAAATGACTATAGGCATATCATAGATTAAAAATATGATGTTTGTTAAGTAGGTGAATAATATCAATGTGTATTTTAAATATAGACCTAGGTAACATAAAAAAAAATGTACTCAGAGATTTTTGCAATAAATTATATTTTTTTCTTTTTCTTCATTGACTGCGACCGAGCGACGACGTAAATACTGCGAGAACTGACTAGAAGTATTTGACCATCATTGTCCACATCCTGACCACCATTGACTTCACGTGCTTACAATAGTAGTTAAAGCTGATGTCTTTTTTTTAAATTACCTATTAAAACTGTTAGATGTTAACTCTGAAAATTAAATTTACTCATTTTAATTAATAGTTCTTTAATGCAGAGTTGCTATGATATGTTCCTAATAAAGCTGTAAGATATAATTTGAGTTTTATTTAAAAATTAATTAACTAACCGCCATTGTCTGTCATAAAATAGATTAGAATTGATCACAAGATTGATCCCATACACTTTTGATGTGGCAGGATCAATGTTGTGAGTTTCGGAATATTCATATTCAAAAGGATGTATTTTTGAGGTTCGATTCCCACACGGGCAACAATTTGTATTTAATAGTCGTTCTAGATCTGTATCCTTTAATTGTATCTTTATTATAGCTGTATACGGATATGAGTGTGGAAATAGTCTTTTATATACCCAACAACAATCACCTAACACGATATTGTTACAATGTAATCATTTTTACTAGTTTGGATACAATGCATTTTATACGTTCCCTGTACGCAGATATCATCTTTTTACAGTCTCAGTTATGTGCTGCGATATGCATCTAAGATTGGAACAAAACACATTATTTTGGTAGTTAAAGTTTAAAGACACGACCGACGACGATATTTATTCAAATATGTCTAGGAAAATCATGGTATCACTTCACCGAAGGTACGACTAGGTGGTGTGACATCTATCGACTTAAACCATGCGTTTCATCAGACCTGCGATGCTCAAGTACCGATCTTATACCATACGTCACTTTTTATTTTATGGGCCGCCGCCAATGGGCACGTGCAACTCAAGAGTCACAAGTGCGCTGCCGGCCTTTAAGGGAGTAGGGGAAGGATGGAAGAGGGGGAGAGGGGGGAGGAGGGAAAGGTTAGAGTCTCCGATAACCTCACTCACTCGGTGAAAAGCAATGCAAGTATTGCTTCACTGCCGGTTTTCTTTGAGGCCGTGGTATCACTCCAGTCGAGCCGGCCCATACGTGCTGAAGCAAGACTCTCCCTTTAATGGAAAGTTAATCCTTCTTCTAAGAAGTAGTGGCTTTCCCTGACCCGTTTTTCGGGTGATGGACTGTTTTCCCGGTATCAATTGTTTGGATGTATTTATAAGGGTTATATTCCCCGCAGCCCCTAAAATTGCTAACACTTTTAGGGGCAATGACAATGTAAAACAGGGTTAGATTTGTCGCTTTGGGCCTACATTTAGTATTGGTACACGTTCAGAACTTTTTATTTTTAATCCATCTTTTTCTCTTCTACTCTTGTCGTCAGATATTGGTTCGAATGTGAATCCAGAAATATATTAATATTCTATCTATATTAATATAATAAAGCTGAAAAGTTGTTTTGTTTAATTGTTTGTTTGTTTTAAACGCGCTAATCCTTAAAACTACCAGTCGTATTCTAAAAATATTTTTTGTATTGGATAGAGTATTCATTGGGGAAGGTTAAAGGCTTTGTATCATCACGCTACGACCTTTAGGACATACAACAAATATCACATTAATGTCACAATATCACAAATCAAATGAATGTCTAAACTAAGGTTATAAAGCTAGACTTCTTCATTCAAACAGTTATACCTAATTGAAAAATATTATTTTGTAACCCCAACGCAAAAAGGGGGTGTCAAAAGTTTGAAGTGGCTATGTGTCTGTCTGTGGCATCAGCTCCCAAACGAATGGACCAATTTGATTGCACTTTTTTTTAAGTAGATTGAAAGGTGACTTGATCGAGAGTGTTCTTAGATATAATTCAAGAAAATCTATTCAGCCGTTCGAAGACCATCGACTCTTTTCTAATCGTTGAAGAGATTTTCGAGTCGGGGGTGTTTTAAATTTGAAATTTATGAATTTGCGGTAGATAGTCTGTTTAGCCTATAGCAGTAAAAACCGCACATAACGAGACTGAGCAATAGACTTTCGTGGTACCGACATGTGATGCAGAGGTATGAACGAAATGCGGTGAATAGTTTTATATACGGCAATTGACGGGTACAGGTGTAAACAAAAGATGGATGATGATGAAATGATGGACTACGTTAAAGAGAATAATTATGTTTAGCTAGTGAGTAAGCAGTGAGTGAAATGGCGAATCATAAAGTATGTACAAGGAAAGGAGGAAACGTCAATACGTACGTACGCAATGCGACGAACCCAAATAAATATGAGAATAGGGGAAAGGGGGGGGGGGAACAGGTAGTAAATAATGCTTATGATTAATTTATGAAACGTTTTTAAGTAAAATGAAACTTAAATGTAAACAAACTCTTACAAGGAAATCCCTGTGAACCCTGGCAGCCTTGGCCGCCTGTTAAACAACAGGCGACCCCACCGTGTTGAAGGGGATTTTATTCCTGTTAGTAAGAGAGCCACGCACGGAACACGGTGCCACCGTCTCGGGCCTGCTTCTGCGTCGGGCGCCGGGTAACCCTGTCCGTCGCCCCCAGGCAAGCGCTCATGGAGGCCGGAGATCCACTTGTACTCTCCGGCACCTGGTGCATCTTCTGCGGGATGGGAGAGTACTAGTTCTCTCCCATCCCCTTTCCGCCGCCTCCGTGGCATACATTACCTCCTCGCAAAACGAAGCGGCGGAATCCCACGCTCTCTCGCTCTGGACCATTGACATAATCATGGTCTCCAGCGAGAGGCTACCAGCACGCTGCTGCATTCATGCAGGGTACTATACTAGAGTGCGGAGTGCGGTATCTTCGCGGCAGCCCCCGCTGTGATGGCACACAGGCGTTGGCTCCCGGCCTTTCCGACACAGATACTTCCCAAAACAGCCATGTCTAGTAAGTAAGTGTAACTTCGTTCCAAAAATAAACTCATCACTAGATCTCTCATGTGGGTAAGGCACATAACCTCACGTTCGGAGCATTAAAATATTGAAAAGTATTGTTAAAAAGAATTTTTTTATTACATCGTATATTCACCTTTAAGACTATTTCGGAATAAAACTCTTTCAAACAAAAACAAATCCATCTACATATATAAGACGGAGTTATACCCGAACATACATGAAAAAATATAAACTTCCAAATTGAGAACTTTCTCCTTTTTGAAGTCGGTTAAAATGATGATGAACGTGTGTGAAACTGCAGGACATAGATAGTTATACGTAAAACTTGCAATAAAATAATTGTGCCTGGATTATTGTTTACAGTATGAGGAAGATCAAGGTTTAGTCTGTTCATAGTATAAAGGATGATTCAAAACTCACATTCACTGCAGGAATTACCCAAAGATAAAGACTTTATTCAGTTTAGTCATTCTATTCGAAGTATTACAAAACGCAGGTTAAAACATTTTAAGTTACCTATTGTTATAAATAATGTTTAGCAAAAATGTTCTCATGTAGGTAAGGCACATAACCTCACGTTCGGAGTAATAAAATATTGAAAAGCATTGTTAAAAAGAAGATTTTTATTACATCGTATATTCACCTTTTTTTGGAAAACATCCTACTAATATTAAAAACGTGAAAGTTTGTGAGGATGTATGGATATTTGTTGCTCTTTCACGCAAAAACTACTGAACGGATTGCGGTGAAACTTGGTATGTAGATAGCTTGAGACCTGGATCAACACATAGGCTACTTTTTATCCCGATATTCAAACGGTTTTAGAACTTACGCAGGTGAAACCGCGGGGTGCAGCTAGTTCAACATAAAAATGTCCTGTTTTTATTTGACATATCCAATCGACCCGGCTCCACAATATCTACATACATGTGGCCTTTTGGCCACGCAAAAAATATAAATGTGTAGACACAAAACCGCGCGGGGCACAGCTAATCAAATATTAAAATTGTCGAGTTTCATTTCTTTTTTGTTTGAGAAAATCTTTTTCCATTTCATGACTCAATATTAGAAGAAGATTACAGGTTATTTAACATCACGCTACGACTCTTAGGAGCGGAGTAGCCGTAATAAACAGACAGACAGACGGAAAAAATGATTTTTTGGTATATGTACCGTGTAAATATTCTGATGCCTTTAGTAAAATACTGTTATTATGATATTACAAACAGATACTTAAATTTTATTTATTTGTGTGTATAGATTATTTCCTTTATGGATATGAAGCAAAAAATCAGACGGATTACCTGATGGTAAGTGGCTACCGCTGCCCATGGGCGCCTGCACCTCAAGACTCACAAGTGCATTACCGGCCTTTAAGGTGGGAGTTAGTGTTTGTATACTCTTTGGTAAGAGTAGTGTTTGAATACTCTTTTGTGGGAGTAGGGGAAGGGGGAAGACGGGGAGAGAGGGTGAGGGGGGAGAGAGGAGGATTAGGCCCTCCGGTAACTTCACTCACTCGGCGAAACACAAGCAACATTGCTTCACTGCCGGTTTTCTGTGAGGACGTGGTATCACTCCAGTCGAGCCGGCCCGTACGTGCCGAAGTATGGCTCTCCCACATTATAGCATGTAACGGGGATAGGATCGCCATAGCTTCAGGGAAGCAGTATTTAGAGACCAAGAGTGGAACCGTGTACCTCTTTCTCAAATAAATTAAGATTTTAATAAATTTGTAAAGTAATATTACATCCAAAGAATTTTATTTTTACCTTTCAAATGCATTGCATAATCTAGTAAGTATGTATGCTGTATATATGCATACATAGACTTGTATTTGTTTGTGTATACCTCACAAGAAATCCTTATTAAGTCATTAGCCTATGATCAACTTCTTACATTTAGTGCGTAGTAAACAGAATTAATGAGATATTAATACGAGAAAATATTACTTAGGTATACCACGTGGATGAGTATTTGCATTTAAATATGGTCAGACGCAGAATACTTACGCAATTAGATGCAAGTGATACACTTTTTTATGAGAATGGAAGAATTAAGTACACATATGAGAACTACTACTAGGTTCTTTTTTACTACTCCACTTGTAAAACCTACTGAACTGAGAATGTGTTTTAGAAATGCTATCAGCTGTATTTTGTTCCAAATCATGCGTCACCAGTTACACTCGCTTAGACGAAAATCATTACACACATACATTACATCGCTAATTCGTCCCAAAGTATTTATTAAATATAAATCCTAAACTCCATTTATAATTATACTAAATACACCCTTACGCTGATGAGTATAAAATAGCGTTTCGCAGACATACTTGGCAGCCGTTATGATCGACATAGTGGTACGTCGCTAGAGAGCTAACGAGTGAGACTGAACGTCTTAACATTTACCAAACATTTTCGTGCAAAATGCATAGCAATATTCTTACAAGTAATGTAGTGCATTGCGTGCTCTCGTAGTTCCAATGTAGTTAGTACTCAAATATGATACGCAATGTACCTTTAACTATTTTAGTAGATTAGATCATAACAGTTTTTCTCTTACATTTCATAATACTTTGTAAATATTTGGAAAAATTACTTAAAAACAAAAGTTTTTGAACTCACTGGCGTAATGATGTCCTACAGTTCTTATTTCTTTTTTAATAGATACAGAAGATGAATTCTTGTAGGATTTAATTTTGTAAATTCACGGAGCGTCTTCGGGCACAACTTTTTTTAAATGTTATTATACAGAATTTAATTGAGTAAATCATTCTGAGTCAAAAATCATTGGAATTTTCTGCCGCAAAATTCATATTTTTTTATTATTATTTTTTACTTGGTTGTAAGTGATATCACAATGAGTAAACAGAACATTTTACCGAAAAAAAAATACCCCATACGGCCAAAAACTGCAATGTTATCAATTAAACCACATTTATGCAATCAGCTGCTTCGACGGCGCCGTACGTTTAAGGTCATTCACCGTGCCCCGCAAAAAGAATACCGTGTACATTGCATAGCGCCAAATAAAACTAATGGCTATAAATCCTTAATCTCGCATTTTTATCATGAACTGACTTTTGTATTGTGATAAGTATAAACAGAAAGAGGTTTTTGTAAGTTTTTCGCGTAGCTCAAACTTACACGCTGTATAAAAGAGAATTTTAATTCTTGAATTGAATTAAGAACAAAAATACTATACCGTGTATAAATTCCACACATTACGCGAGAAGACTTGAAGTTTGAATATATTATAGGCATACGTATTGTTGATTTAATGTTAGTTACTATATTCCGTAATAGACTCGCCGCTAAAATCATATCTAACGCGTCATTATAATTATAATTTTAGCTATATACAATATTATATACACCAGCTCTAGAGTATCATCACTCGTCCTCAAAATGAACTTTTAAAAATTAAAATTTCGGAGAGTAGGTACCTGACAGTTTAAGGAGTCCTTAAATTTGTTGCCTTTGCCTCGTTGGCTATTGTAAAAAAAATATAACATGAAATTAGTCACTATATTCTAACTATTACATAGCTTTGTTTACAAAATTAGTGTATCTGCGTAATTTCCATACTTTGCTTTGAAACATATTGCTTTGTCTTTTAAGAGGTCATTGGCTCTTGAGTTGGTAGTACACTTCAGAAATATAAAAATCACACAGTAGGATGCCAAGAGCATACAATCAAACCAGCTTTTCTTTTTTTGTATCACTTTCGTTGATTTAGGTAAACACTTGAATCACCAAAAGTCCAAACCGTTAATGAAGCTCTTATGTAGTGTCATGAAGTTTGCGATACACGAACAGAAATCTGCTATTACCCTAATAGGTATTACCTATAGGTATCTTTTTACTATTACAAATAAATGCGAAATTCTGTTATTTTTTATTGTCTTCATTTTCCGCAATTTCACAAATGCCAAAAATAAATTACTTATGCATATATTATGGCTCGAATTCACCATGGTACTAGAATGTAAAGTGACTATTTTCAATTACGATTTTTTTTCTGAACCTCATTAATTATAGGGAAGAGAAACCCAACGGTTCGTCCCAAGCAGCTAAAAAAAATCCTCGACGTATTGCGAAATAATTATGATATTTTAGTAAATCTAAAACAAACACGTTTTAATGGTGAAACAATATAATAAATAAAAGAGAGTTTCACTATCTAGATGGTCTGATAATGAAGCAGGAGCAGGAGAAGAATCTGTTGGACCGCAACGCGAGGGATTTAATAGTAGCCGCTGAAGAATTCGACTATCCACCTCCTGGCTCCAACCTTAGATCAGTTCCAAGACTGGCGTCTTTAATAAGTATTGTCATATGGTAATTATTGTATTGTCTTCGAAACTTAATATACATGCAAAGTTTTATTTCGATACGACAATTTGAAGTAGGTTAAAATTGGCGTCCAGTTAGTTGCAGCACAGAAGAATACATAATAGTATAGGTACAGAAATCCCTCTCCGTAAAATCATTTAAATAAATAGCGACTCTTGTTCCGACACAATAAAGTCGCCATTCAGGTCGGACAGCGCTAATTACCTACAGTTTCAGTCTCCTAGAAGTGAATAACTCTTATCTGTTCTGACAACGCCGAGACGTTAGGGATGTCTTTTTTTAAAGAATTAATTACTTTGAATATTTAATTACCAGTAAGTTATTTGCGTATTACTCTATTTTTGTGAACAAATAAACCTAGGCTAGACACTAATAACTTGATAGTCTAGATACGAAATAATGATGCGATGCATCGCTAGAGTCAGCATCGAAATAAAATGCGGCCCGGGTGGCGTGCTTCAGCCCACTGAATATTAGCACGATTAGTCGATCCTACCGTGTACTTACAGCTTTATACCTACACTACGGAGTGGACCTGGCCTGGTACCAGTTAGTATTGAAGCTAATAAGTGTGTTAAAAAGGGGAAGGCAAAACCAAATTCAAGAAGGTACCTCCTAAATCATACCCAATTCGTATTATTTAGCTGGCACCGTGCCAATTGTCCTTCTACAACAAACCGATGCATGCAAGCACGCAGATGATGGGTATATTATCCGAAAGACCGTGGTGGGTTTCCCTCTTCAACTTTTGCAATGAAATGTAATGACCAATTCAATTGTTATATCCTGTTATTAGGTCATGAGTATTTTTTTATGGAACTCATCAAAAGTATATTTGACCGCGGCTTCTAAAACCATGACTAAAAAATCTTATGCACATCTTTACTTCCGACTGGAATATTATACAAAGAATAATAAATGTTTATGTTTGTTTTGGTAAGATGCCAAGTATACAGCAATATGTCATCAATATGTGACCATGAGTAATATTAATCTGCCGATATTAAACATATATTACTTATTGTCGGAAAATGCTTGGTATTAGTAATTTAGCCAACTTGGGATACTCATACTTCCCGTAGAATGAAAGGTATTTTTCTTTGCCAGGATTTCTGTTTTAGTGAAAAGGAGTGAGATAGTCTAGCGGCTTTTAAGGTTCTTCGAATTTTTGTTTCTGCTAAGAAATGGCCGTAAGGAGATTTACGACAATTAACTTGAAAAAATATTTAAAGTTTTGACTGGCATAGCATGTTCTAGGACTAGGTACTGGAGTGTAGTGTCAGCTAAAATTCTGAACAATTGGAATTGTCGCTGAAACGAATGGCCCACAGCCAATATACAAAAACTTTCATAAATAATTTTCAAATAATATGAACTACAAAGCCCAAGACCCCGGCCTCTGCGAGCTACTGCAGTCTCAGCCCCGTTCCCCATCCGTATCCCTTACCCTAAATTTCTCTTCCTACCCATTTTTCCTTGTAGGTACAAATTTATCTTCTTCCATTTTTTCTGTCTTAAAATGACTACAATTCCAAGGAGGGTTGACATCAGGTGGCAACGGCAGACGGCCGGCCTTAAAACCAGCCAAAACCCAAAGTTACACATTGTGCCAACCCTAAGGAAATTGGGAAAAGTGCAGGCAGATGATGATGATGATGAGCAATTTATTTCATGTTCATGGTTAGAAAAATCGCACTTCCCGACAACAGCCTGTTCGAGTTACAAGTAAGACCCTTTTTTTTTCTTTTTTTATACTGGGGAAATCCATCATGGACTATCCTCCACCTGGGGTGCGGCAGAGGGGTGTGCCGGACTCTTACCGGCTAAAACCACCAGTGTGTTCCATCTCGCACCAGCTGCCGGGGATACGGGAGTCACATTCGTCCGCGTCCCCGGCGGTTACAAGTAAGACCCTGACCTGATCGAGCCTACACTCCAGAATCCATTCATATAAACAATATTACCATTCCTTCTATGGCCTTCTTACCCTCCTTCTTACCTACCTTTGCCTGTTATATATATACAAGCAGTTCCCACGTGGCTTCGGGAAGCCTAATTCTTTTTCCATAATAAAAGTAGCCTAACTTACACCTTATAACTGCCAGTGCAGATAGCTGGTGTTATAAAAAGTAACTTAGGCGTACTGTACGATTTCCAAGGCATTTAACTGTAAAGTCCCGTGGAAATCGGTCCACCCGTTCCGGAGATTAGCCGGAACAAACAGACAAACAGGCAGACAAAGATTTAAAAAACAGATTTTTAGGCAAAGGTAGTGTGCAAATAACTGAGTGAGCTTAAAAACTATTATTTTGAAATTACAAACAGACACTTTAATTTTATTTTTTTGTATTGATGATGACTGGCAGCTATTTTCTCATCTGTATTTCCCAAAGTGCCCGGTTAACTGCCATAGGCTTTACGTGAGTGGTGGATGGCACCAAATTATAATTGGCAAGATACCGGTATTAAAAGCCCCCGCTACCCCTGAACAGGCGTGACTGTATATATTCGTGTATATATTTCATGTAGGTCCAGTACCTAAACATGAAATATGACAGACACAAAACTATATAGAAATTAAATAGGCACAAACGTATGCTTGAGTGGATACGTGAAATCATACTATAGAAGTAAGTAGTTATGTGTCCATTTTCTATTTCCGCCATTGTCAATACCTTGACGAAGACGAATGACTGTGATTCATGTATCAATAATGATTTTATATACACACCATCGTGTTGGAAGAATTGACCATTTCTTTTCATAATTAAGGTATTAGTAAATTTGCCTATTTATAGAGGTATACTTAAATCACTGAAAGTGCATGACTAGCATGCAATTACAAATATAATTTTTGAAAAAATCTTTCCGTTTACAAGTTATGACTATTTGAATTTCCAGGTATTTTTACCTTCGTTTCTCATAAAGGCAGGTGTGAAGTTAAAGATTTGAATTCGTACATTTTTTAAATATTTTAGAATTATTCAATCCGTTAGTGAAAAAATTCATAAAAAGTAACTTCGAACATTTTTAAGGTGGTTTTTAGGGATTTTCTCAATAACTGAGTTAATCATTCCAAAATGTGTATGTAACTATCTTGAGAGGTAAACACAAAACAGATCAGTACCATTTTCTCGTCTGTTTGAAAACCATTTTTTATGTTTATTTGCCATTGACGAGTTTTATTTGTGATCAATTATAAAAATTATAAATTTCAATAAAAAAATTACGGAATACCTCATGTCACTAAAGCCTCCTTACTCCTTTGTCATCGTGTGGGAAGCCCCACAGATGATCATCTCACCGGGGCTAGCGGTGAAGTGGTATGTCGGAATCAAACCGACTAATACCGCGTTCCAATAAACAAGAAACGATTCGTTTTGTTTACGAATGGTAAAATTTCGTTGAATTTTCAATGAAAATTTTACCGTCCGTAAGCAAAACGAATCGTTTCTTGTTTATTGGAACGCGGCATAAGACCACACGGTATCCCGTCAAATGGGTCTCTTGTTTATATATATATAAATATTATACACCTTACTTACCTACTCGATGATATTCAAATTTGGAACCCGAGCCCCTAATATCTACTGTGGATTTCTTTAGGCTTGATAAAATCAAAGTATTTTTCTTCAAACGCATAACTTCTCGGTAATATTGCTAATAATTCTAAAACATTGGATAGTTTACAACCAAAACGAAGGTTTATAATTTATCCCTATGACACATGCAAGCGCGTCTCATATAAGCGTGTTGTTCAGTCGCTAGCGCGCTGTTTTGTTAAAGCACTTTGAGCTGCGCGCGCGTCGTTAGGAAAATGGCTGGATATTTCGTGAGTAGATTTTCATTTTTTTTATGAATAAGTACATGTGCGGTTAGGTGTGAAAATGTATGGGTAAAGTGAAGTAAAATGTCTTTTTATGTGTGGAGGTTTGCTACATTTAAAAGTATGTTCTTGTATTAAATTATGTAATGTATAAGGTTTAATTAATTACCTAGTTTTATTAATGGTGTAATTTTATTGTTGGTGTTCATTGTTTGAATTATCAACTATTCTAAGTCTCACTATATACATTTATATTATTTTGTTATATATTTTACCTATAGGAAAAACAAATTACTTATCATGTAAACTCTTAGTATAAATATATTTCCAGTTTAGAGTTCTTTAAACATACCATATAAAGATACATGGTCGGCAACTCATTGCAAATGTCTATGGGCTACTATGACTAAGCAGTAGGAACTATTTTTTCACTTCAATCGTGCTCTAAAACTTCCAGGTTCTGCCATAGTGTACAATATGTAAAATATTTAATTATTTCTCTCAGTTTATAAATAAATAACTAATATGCTATGAGAACCTAAATACAGTTATTAAGAAACTTTAGTTTGTAGTAAATCTTTATACATATATATTGGCCGACCAAATAGTTTGTCTTATCCAAATGTAGTCTGAAAATTTTTAAGGTTCTGGATCTTCTAGCTCCGTAGCTAAAACTGTCCAGAAGACGCCTTAAGTACAATTAAAGCGGGGCGGTAGCGTAATGGCTAAGGCGTCGGACTTGCGATCAAGTGGTTGCGGGTTCGAACCCCACCCAGTGCACTACCGTCGTGAACCCACTCCTAATACAAGCGTTAGCTTAGCGGGAGGGGTAAACGAGATTACTGGTAATGTGTGACCCACGTTACTAGTAATCTTTTAAAAAAAATAATTAAAAATCCGTAAAGCCGTGTAGACGGAGAAGCATTACACACACATCGGTATTTAAGCTAAGTTGTACATTTCTCTTGATTATTATAAAAAAAATATATAATTAAGATAAATATAATTATTACATCCATATGGTTCATCGTCAAAAAAATTAGTAATATCTTAGTCCTGACCAGTCGCCTAAATCTATATTTACTAAACCACAGACAACAAAATAACAAGTCCAATGACCTCCTTGCGATTCAAAAGTAACTTTAGAATGTATTATGTACATTAATCAGTCTGAAATGTTCAGACTAGTGAGCCTCATAAACAAATATCGAGTAAGTACCAAAATTTGTCTGTGTGAGGCCTCACACAAAGTTTTATAACTGAATCTCGGAATCTGTACTAACATCTTACACTCCTGAACTTAGTAACTACCAACAGTGATGACAACTACAAGCGTACAAAGCGACGATTGTCAATGAAAGGTTCTGAAAATGTAAAGAATGAAAGAACAAGTTTTGAATAAGTACCAAAATATGTTTGTGTGGGACTTACACAAAGTTTAAATTTAGGTAGTTGTTTATTTGACATGTTTCGTGTGACATTTAAATGTTACTCACATTTAAATTGTCTCACAGTTAAAACTAAGTAACAAATGTTGTTATACTAAGTGTACAGTCTAGTAACACAGTTTACCTTATTTCCGTTACACCTTAAACTGTAATATCATAGTGGAACTTGACTTAATAAAGACGTTTAATGATTGAGATTAATCCCACCTACATCAGAATGAACAACAAGTGACCCGTGAAAACACCGAGTACGATACGATACTTGATGAACCCCAAGAAATGTTAAACTCACGAAGAGTTTAATTAGAAGTATATTAGTAGAGTTAGAAATGTATCTGTATCCTTAACGGGATATGCGTTTAGTATAACTAACCACTATCCATCTCCTGGCTTCGTTTTCAAACCATTAGCAAGCCCAATCCGCGGGACTCATCAAAATGAATCACGTGAGCCCAAACTCGATGGGTTTACTAGAAACCACTGAAGAGTTCCACTATCCACCTCCTGTCTCCATTATTAGATCATCTCCAATATTCCAAATTATAGTATTGTCATCCAAACTACATATATATATACAAAGTTTTATTTCGATACGACAACTAAGGTAGGTTAAAATTGACTTTCAAGATTAGTTTACGTAGTTAGTCAGTTAGTTACAATTGAAGCTCATAAAAGCGTGTGTGAACCCGCAACTACATGATAACAAGTTCTATTCCTTAGCTATTACGCTACTTTCTAAAATTTTAAATGCACAAAATATGTACCTATAAGTGGTTTCCATTTTGTGTCGAGTTTGCCAGCGAAGTATCCACCATTTATTCTAATTATACGGTTGCAAAACATATATTTTTTAAATACTTTAAAGTCTTAAAGACAATTAAGATTTATTTGTTTTGGTTCATGGGTTATACATATAAATATTGTCTCCAAAAAAATCTACTGCAAATATAAATGGTTCACCAATTTTTAGATCGAAGTAATGATATCACGATACGTTAGGGGTGATCTACAAATTGCGGGTTCTTTGACCCTTTAGACCTAATTTGTCTTGATCACACTTTCAGGAATATCTAAACTAAAGACGTTCAATATACATATCCAGGGGTCTGAGGCGAATTGATTCAAGCGCCATATTGGACGATATTAGGTTTAAGAACTTTATTGATACTCAAAGAACAGTTATATACATCGTTGCAATCAGCGAAAATCGCTGATTGTAACGATGTATATAACTCAATATCGTCCAATGTGGCGCTTGAATCAATTCGCCTCAGACCCCTCGATATACATGCACAAACCATTTCATCAGTGACAACCTTAAAATAAATACACCACACACAAATACATGGTAGGAACCTACAGAAGACTCGGCCATTTATGGCTATGGAGGTTATTTTCAAAGGTATTCAAAGGCGTTGATGTAGATTTTGTCGATCAATTCAGGTATTACAGAACACTACTTGTAATAAGAAAGGTACCCTAAGTTGTTTATTGTATCCCTGCCAAAGTGCATGCATTTAATGATGATCGTGGAGTATTAAAGGCGTGAAACCGTAACAAACAAACTTGCATTTGCATGTATAATATTAAGAGTTTATATTAGTTTCCTAATTTGAGTTGCATATGAATTTCCATCCGTAAAAGTATTAGTACAAGGTTGCAACTGATTATTTATGCTATGATATGATAAAAGCTTGCCCCATTAATTTCTTGCAACTTCTCATGAGAGGTCATCACATTTGAGTTCAAGTCGAGATAACCAGATTCTAGCATCTAGATGGTTTTGCGACACCGTTATTTCTGATTCTGACTCGTTAGTATTTAAGACGACAAAACATTTGCTAATTACACATATAAGTGTATAATGGTCTATTAATTATATTTCAACCATGTAAGTCGTTTAAAAGCATGTTCAGAATTTGAAATAGTTTAGCAATCATTAATTTGCTGGTGAATGTTTGACATACACATACACACTCAAACCTAAACACATACACATTTATACACACGCACACACTCACACATGAACACATTCAACAAGTAATAATAACGACATCGTCAACTGAAAAGCAGGTCGTCTGAGAGTAGCATATGGTCACCGAGGCGCGTCCCTAAACACACTACCACATAATCACCTTAAATTACTTCTCTTGCGTTACCGCCATGACGCAAGGTATCAGCATGTGTTTAAGTGCGTGTGACAGTTTTATTGTTTCGTTTTGCTTGTATTTCGTAACGCTATGTGACCCGTGGTGTTAGGGAAAACATTGTAAGTCTGTTATCTTGATTAGAACTGGTCGGGGCGGTTTGAAGGATATATTTGGCAAGGATTTTTTATGGTTACGCGGTATGATGGGACTTAGTAATAAAAGTTAATATTAAGCTAGTTTTTAAGTTCTCTTAAATGTTTATAGTTTTATTTCTTTTGTTTTATCATTTGGTTCTCACATACCAAGACTGATTGTTTGGGACATCTTCAGGGAAGGCATCAGTTATTGGGCTCTTACTTTTAAAATTTATTGGAAAAATAAAATAAAAAATTTGAGACAACATAACATTAGATTGAACAGGCCCTATGAGCAGGTGCATAGGCTTTAGTGAACAGTTATAGAACTAAGAAAGAACTAGAAAGAACTAACTATAGAAAAGAAAGGTTTATTTGTCAAAGACTTCTTCTTCGGTTCTCTACTTCTTCAAATTTAAGAGCTACACTTTTGCCAGTAGAGCATTCGCCACTCCTCTCTATCCTCGACGGTCTTTTTGAAAACTTGTATTTTTATATAAAACTAGGCCTTTCTCATCTTCTCTTTCCCTCTAGTTTTCCTTCTAATATTGTTTTGAAGAAGTTGTCGTGTTAGACAACTTATCAAGTGGCCAACCATTTTTCCCCTTCTGTTATCTTTAGTTTTATTTCATTCCTCTTTGGTTTTTTTATGTCCAGCTACATGTTCATCATGCGCCTCCAGCACCACATCTCAAATGCTGCCAACATGTCTTTGTCAGTTTGGCAGCATCTTTGGGTTAGCGTCCATGTTTCGCAGCCATAAAGTGCAATGCTCCATATTTTTAGATATGTATTTCTCAATAAGCCGTTTGCTTATTTCGATGTTGATTTTGGCTTTCAATATATGTTTTTTTTTATTTTGAAGGCTTATTCGGCGATAGCGTCTTTCTGTTATGTCAAAAAAATTAAAACTATCCACTTTCTCTAAATTAGTATTGCTAATTTTAATTTTGCTAGGAATGGATGGAAGTTTTGATGACAATTTTAGTTTTGTTTTATTTTATTTTTAATCCAAATTCCTTAAAAGTATCGTTCATTGCTATTAAAAGTTGTATACAATTGTTTTTGTTATCGGCTATTGCTGATATATTATCTGCAAATCTGTTAAATTGTATAGCCTCCACATTAAATTTGTTGGTGTGTTAAAAGTTTTAAAATCAAAGGTGACAGAGGGCACTCCAGTCTTACGAATCGAATTCCTATTAGTGTTTCTTTGTTTACAATTGGTAAACAATTTGTGGCTCTTTTATGCAGCATGTATTACTAATCTTACGTGAGATCTTCTGTTATGAGTGCGGATGAACAAGCTGCCGATTTGTGTGCCAAAATACCTTGTCAATAATTTTAAGTTAGAATTAAGCCATTTTTCTTGGTAGTTCTATCTATATAAAACAATAATACTTATTGTTAGAGTATGAAAAAGGTTTCGGTACATATTCGTATCCCTGCGGTGAGAAAAATATTTAAAAACTATTTTTTTCTTTAAAAAAATTGTTTTCTCATTAAAATTAATGACGTCCTTCTAACAATTAAATTAACTAGATATCGAATTTTGCGGGCTCCCTACAGAGGCTGTTGCCTAACCTAGGGGGTCCGCGGGAGGAAGTTCGCCGCCTCTACTGTGCGGTGATACGATTCATGGCCCTCTACGGAGCGCCGATATGGGCCAAGCGCCTATCGGCCTCCTCCCGCTGCCGAGCTAAGCTTCCCCGGGATAGGGCTTGGATAGGCGCGGCGTCGATCCGGGGGGGACCTGAAATAACATGGTCCGGGTCCTCCCCCGAGCAAGGCGCCTGAGACCGGCTGTCGGGGTGGTTTTTAGTGGAAACACCACATACTTCTGGCTCCTGCGTCCCCGAGGAGCCGGAGATCCGAAGGGATTTTCCACCCCGTCAACAAAAAACCATTACTCATTAAACTTTAAACCTTTTTGTAAGTGTTTTTTTTTATATCATATATAACGCATATATTATTGTTTTTTTTTGTTTTCTCCACTTCTTCTACATGTGAACTGTAAAATCGATCAAATTAGACATTCCCAAATTTTCTTAAAAAATGGTACAAATAGTTCTGTTTACGTATTAATAATATAAGAACAATATTATATACTATGTTTAGTGAAAGCGGTGAAATTTGTGAAAAGGTTTATACTTTATACGTATTATACAGGTCTTACCCGTTCCTGCAGTTCTACACTATTTTGTTTATGTAACGCAATTAAGTGGTGGTAAGTGTTTCAATCGTTGTGTATGTGACGCGTATACATACATAAGTTACTTACATCCAAAAATAACAATTAAATTTCTAAGATTTTGAAAAAATCGTTCACCATTCTCCGACTACGCAGTCCAAACGTACAAGCCTTGTAGGGTTCAAATTGAGACAGTTGTAGGACGCGGAGTTGAATGCTCCCTTTGACTGATACATAAAGGTGTGTGACTCAAATCGTACAAACAAGGCCAAGGCCGAGTTGTTTTGTGAATATATATTGTGAACTTTATAGTACTGCAAGTTCAATGTTTTCACGAAAATATGTTTGCGAAAGATTTAACTTTTAACATGCAGTAATATTAGAGTCTGTAGAGCATCAAATGTAAATAATTATCTTTTAAAAAAGATACAACCGACTTTTATGCGTCTAATTATGTCACTTCCAAATTTCTTTAGCTTTTATGCTACTCTGTTTACTTGTTTGATTGTTTCGAGCAGTCACCGTGAGCCCCGCAAAAGACCGCAGATACTTCCCTTGTTCACAGAGCACCTATCTCTGTCATCTGTCTGTCATTGGAAAAGAAACCGAAACAAATTCAATATCTGTTTATCTATTACGTCATTGCATTAATTCTCGTTCGTACAAATAATTATTTTATTTCAGTTTGTTTGTATTTAACCTCGAGTCCATTACAAGTATGATAATTACGACCATCGCACCGGATACATATTAATTCACATAATTTGATTACATTTGACGGAAGGAAGCCGTAAGTGAGTAGCAGTCTCATTGCTATGTGGCGTGCGTCTGAACCTTCACCCACATAGGTGTCACACGAAGCGTGGTCATCGCAATCGTAAAATTAAACTGTCACATAGTTCACCTTGCTGTTATTGGGAACACTGATATTAACTACTTAATCTAGAAGTAGGATAGCGAAGCCTTATGTCTATACTAATCTTACAATATTTTTTTTATATTATAGGGAGTAAACGAGCAGACGGGTCACCTGATGGTAAGTGACTACCGTCGCCCATGGACACCTGCAACTTAAGAGTCACAAGTGCGTTGCCGGCCTTTGAGATGGGAGTACGCTCTTTTCTTGAAGGTTTGAAGGTCGTATCGGCCCGGAAATACCGCAGGTGACAATTTGTTCCAGAGATTGGTTGTGCAAAGCAAAAACATTCTGGACGGTTCTCCAGATTTTTTTTACCTCGGACAACCAATCTCTGGAACAAATTGTCACCTGCGGTATTTCCGGACCGATCCACAGTGGTAGATTGCCAATATTATCCAGGTGATGGGGATGAAAGTTTTGTCGCGTTGAACGATGGTGAAACTAATGTTTGTGAGGACTGATGGATGGATGTTTCTTTTAACGGCACAGATATTTAGCACAGAAATAGATTATAGTCTGGAATGGCACATAGGTTAGTTTTTAGGTTCCCGTTGAATGGATTTCACCAAAACTTCCATGCGAACGTAGTCGCGGGCTACAGCTAGTATTATAAATGAAAAAGAACTCTGTTTTTCTGCTTTCACGGCGAAACCGCTAAACAAATTTTTGATTAATTTTAGTATAGAATTAGAGCTATAGGGGCCAGGGATATAGGCTACATATTATTATGAAAATAAAACTATGTCGTAAAAGATAAAGTCGCTAGTAATTGTAAAGGTCTTGACATCGAATAGTTAGTAGAGGCACAGAGCATGGCCCCAAGCATTCTTGCGGACCAGCGCTAGGTGAGCTATTGATGTCCGAGTTGCAGTCGTATCCGCATTTTTGGCTTTTATCGTGGGAGAGCCATGCTTCGACATGTGTGGGCCGGCTCAACCAAGGTAATACCACGGCCTCACAGAAAACCAGCGTGAAGAAATGCTTTCATTGTGTTTCACCGAGTGAGTGAGGTTACCGAAGCCCCAACCCCCCCTCCCCGCCCCGTCTCCCACCTTAAAGACCGGCAACGCGCTTGTTTCTCTTGAGTTGCAGGTTCATGGACGACGGTAGTCACTTACCATCAAGTGACCCGTCTGCTTGTTTATCACATAAAAGAGTATGGTTAACATGAGGTATCAGTTGCACCAATTACAAACTTCGGAAGACTCCATCCAGGGGCTTAAATCAGTGGAGTTCCGTATTTTTAACCGACTTCAAAAAAGGAGGAGAACTTTCGACTGGGTGAACCGATTTTGATGATTCTTTTTTTATTTGAAAGCTGGTGCTTCCCGTGTGGTCTCATTTCAATTTGGTCGTTCTGATAATGGCATCCATGAGAAAACCATATATAAGTCTTTTATGGAATAGTTTTTTTGTTGAAGTCGGTTTTTTTTTTAAATAATTATTGGCAACATTCATCATTACAACATCAGGTTTTACTTTAATCAACATAGCGACCACTACTTTCCATTACTTCATACTCTAACAACTGCAAACATGGCACAATGGTTTCAGTCGCCAACAGCTATTGCGCTGGTTGTTGTGGTTTCAGTCAGCGTAAAACACGATTATTTGTGTGATTCACAAATATTTGCTGAGTCTTGGTGTAATATATGTATTAACTAGCAGCGCCCCGTGTTTTTACCCGCATAAGTCCCGAACCCGTGGGAATATCGGGATAAAAAGTAGCCTATGCTTTAATCCAGGTCTCCAGCTATCTACATACCAAGTTTCATCGCAATCGGTTCAGTGGTTTTTGCGTGAAAGAGTAACAAACATCCATCCATCCATCCATACATCGGATGCATGTATGGATGGATGGATGGATGATCCATCCAAACTTTCCCATTTGTAATATTAGTGGGATTGTATGTAAATATTTGTTAGCCCCCAACTACATTGAGTAGTATGGGAGTCGTCTTTTTAAAGGAAACGTCACGTCGTACGTCGCTAGAGTCAACTATGAATACAAGGAATTTGTTAGATTGATTAAAAGCTTTGTTTACACACTGTACAAACTGCAATTCAACTTCATAGTATAGGAATAACTTATTATTCCAATGTGATTGTAAAAAACATGGTTGATCTTATTGTAATTCTATACGTGTGTGACTTTTATTGGCTATCTGATTATCGATGTGATGCAACTGAGTTATTTATTTGCAACAACATAGCAATGAGTCGGCGACCCAGCGGATATAATTCACATATGTGAATAATTATGTGAATATAATTATAACACAACGCCAGATACGGTTTGGAAAAAAAAATCATCTTAAAAAATCAAACCTAAGTCACCCTAAGTTTAATATTGCCTATTTTAATACTAGCTAAGTGTATGTGAAGATCTTTCATTGTACTTAGTATTCCAAATTCAAACAATATTACAAAATATTACTTTAAAAAAATATTTAAATTTGTTTTCCCGCCGTTCGATTTTTGTTTTTTTTTTTGTTCAAAAGGCGGTAAAAAACATATACCTATATTTATGGACTCTTTTTAATTCTTTCAACTGTTGTAATCTAAATATTGATAAAACTTTACATAACCTGGTCTTGAAAATCTTAGTGTCAGAACTGTCAGGTTACTCCCAACACCACACAATTTTACCCTGTGTGCATTTAAATTGTACTATTAAAGTATTGCTCTTAATTTGGTCGGTTTAAAGTTACACGTGTGTATACGTGGCATACGGCCAATTTAAGGTAAATAATGAGTGATCTTTGCGTTAAGGAATCCTGCTAGAATGGGACCCGTTTCATTGAGGAACCCACTGTAAAGAAAATCACGGTTTAGTGTTAATTTAATAAATAAAAAAGTTAAAATTCTCAATAAACAGGTTCTTAGAGGAAGTACTTACCTAGGGCTAGATAATATATTCAACAGTCCTCATTAAATTAAATATTAAGTTGCAGTTGCAATTTTCTGAGTATTTCTATTGTCCAATAAAAGAAGGGCCCCATACAAAAAAGCGTTTCTTACGAAGCCATTCGTGTGCGAGTCCGACCAGCACTTAGCACTTAAGTTTGTTAATATTTTTTATGATCCATATTAAAAATAAATGATTTGACGATTACAAAGTAAAACGTCACAATTTTTTTAAGTTTTATAAAGAAAAACTGATTGGACTTGACAGGGAACAACCGCATAATCACATTAAAGAACATAATAGTGCATTTAAAGCGACTGTGACGTAATGGTTAAAATGTTTTTTATCTTAGCTTTAACTAACAAGAATACTAGTAGTATAGTAGTAAAAAAGCGGTCAGTCGTAGGACCGCACGTCAGAAGTGAAAACATAAGTGACACATCTGTCATCTGAGCGTGACGGTCACGCGAGTTCAGTGCTTTTTCCCCGTACCAAAAGTGTCCAACGTGCCTAAAGAAGTTTTTACTTCAAAACATAGTTTAGAAAAACTAAAAAAAAACACACTTTAATAGCGAACCAAAGTAAAAACGACTTCTACACTCCAGCCCCTGAATGAACCTTTTTAAATAATATAACCATACATTTAGTACATAAAGTGGTCGATATACTTTTTAATAATCTTGATTTGAAGTTGACTGCATTATTAAATGGCTATGTAATCGCAACGCAACAAGGAACAAGGAAATGATTTCTCTATGATTTATGTCATTTATGAAACTGTCGCAACCCATGCGAACTCGTCATAGCAATTACGAGGGGCGGCTGTAAGTTAATGAAGGTGATTTATACTGAAATATTTTCTCTACCTCTTATGTCACAACTTATGCTTGATTCGGATCACTGAGTTATAGTAAAGGCCGATGTACATAATCCAATTTACAGGCCGCTAAATAACTAAGCAAGCTTGTAAGTTTCTTACTACAGGTCGTAACACACACACAGCTAAGGGTCGTTACCTGAATCAAGTCCTTCATAATTTGTGTTCAACTGATTTCTGTTTGAGTAAAAAATATAATTATGTTATATTAACCAATTCTAATATTTTAAAACTATTCAAGTGATTATCATGAAATTTTTCATAAACGTTGTATTGGGTACAGCGGCGGAATTACACATTTGCCGCCAGTAGGCTATTAAAATTTTGCCGCCCCTACCGGTCGGTCTATCTAATTCGATACCGAAAATCTGCCGCCCTAGACTCCAGTCTACTCAACCTGCTGGTAAATCCGCTACTGATTGGGTATATTCAATTCAATTCAAAATCATTTATTCAATTAAGACACTAAGTGACATTTATGAACGTTAAATTGAAGCTACTGTTAAAAATCTTAGATCGACGCAAACAGACGCCACAGCATGTACTGGATTGTCGAGGTAAATTAGGTGAAAACACCAAAATCTATACTGCCTGCTTGTGTCGATCTATAACTTATGAGAAGAATACTGGCAAAGAAACTCATGGCCATTTTTTTTAAAAGTCAGATCTTCAGGTACAATGGTATTAGTGTTACATAAAAGGTAAACATGATGCAAGCTGTTGCCACCTGAATTTCATTTTATTGAAAATGACATAGGGTACCTTTCGTCCAGAAAAATACCTACTGTTTCCGAGGGACAGTGAATTGCTTGACTAAATCTCCATTAACGCGAACGACGCTGCGCGACTAAGCCAAGCCGGGTCCACTCTGCAGAGTAGGTTGTCAAAATTCAGTCGGCTACCGCGCGCTGGCCGTGCCGCACGTTAGTTCTATGCTCACTCGTCATGCGTTCGTATATAGAGTATCGAGTTATTAGTACCTAGCGTAGGATTATTTGTTCACAAAAACAAAGTAATAGGCACATTACTGACTGGTAATTAAATATTCAGATTAATTATTTAAAATAAAGACAACGTCGTCTGAACAGATAAGAATTATGCGATAGAAAGGGAGGCAATTTCTAGGTGAATATAGCTGTCGGCTATAGGTAATTAGCGCTGTCCGACCTAAATAGCGACTTTATTGTGTCGAAATAAGAGTAGCTATTTATTTTAATGATTTGGCGGGGAGGGACTTCTGTACCTGTACTATTGTGTATTCCGTGCCTAAGCTTGTATTATTAATGCGAAAGTGAGTTTGTTTGTTTGTTTGATACCCTTTTACGTCTTAACTACTCACCCGATAATCATAAAATTTTGATTTAAAATTTGATCGGCGCTCAAAAAATGGCCTCAACTAAACTGTGCTTAGATGCTTGTAAGCACAGTTGTGCTTCGCAGACGCTTAACGCCCTCACTAGTGATCTGATGTTTTAGATGTAGCCAAAAATACTTTAGACATGGAAAGAAGGCGCATTATAATATTTTTGTGACAGCTTAAACTTTTTAAGGCATAATAATGGCACTGTAACAACGGATAATTAAACAATTAGTTATTTTTTAAATACGTATCTTGTGCACCTGCCCTTTCCACCTTCGCAAGCGTGCACACGCACCACGAGTTTAATAATACGCTCCATTGTGTTGAGCAATTAAGTGCAGACGCTATACATTGCAGTTTTAGTATGAAACTGTTATATGTTGTAATAGTTCACAAGAACATTTATAGTATAGTCAGGCTTATTTTTACGATGTCATATTAAATGCCTGGACTTAAAGTATGTGGAACTATCAAGTGGCTCTATTTGACGCGATTTTTGTAGGTGATCATGTATCAATGGTATATTTGATCTAAGGTTGCCAGTTACAGTGTTAAATAAGAGTATCTTCAATAGGGACCAATTATAATTCAGCGTGGCAAATCTAAGCAACCTTCGCGTGGTTAGAGGCCGAGTAACTCACACGTTAACTTGTCACTTGAGTATGATGCGCGAAGTGAAATTCTGTTCATTAACCGCTATGTATTAAGAATAACAATTGGTCATTTGGTTTTCCTTGTGAATTGGAACAAAGCATTTTTGAAAAGTATGTTTCGTCACCATTCTTACCCCGAAACTATTTCCGCGCCTCAGCGATTTTTCAAAATAAATATAATGGTTATATACACAGGCTGTTACAGAAACGAGTGGTCAAATTTTAGGAGCGTTATGTATAGTCGACAAATAGTTGATTTACCATGAAAAAAATGAAGAGGGGGCAAAAAAATTTTTTGTCATCCCAATTCGTGGCCAAATTTCGTTGAATTTTACCGTCTGTAAAAATGTAACAATTGAAGGATTTTGTTTGTTGTAACGGCAATTTATTTTATAAGTACTTACTTTTTAAATGTATCCGTAAAAAATCAATTAATATTTTAATAAAAAATGTTTTCATCTGACCTACATTTTTATTTACTTGTAGTCTTTGTCTATCCAAAAATTGCCTGTGAGAAATGACTTTTAGCGATAAGGCCGCCCTTTATACATATTGTTTCTGTGATTTCCGTGTAATCAAATTGTAATAAAAAAATGGAGTACGATAAATTTTATTTTTATTCTATTCTATGATAAACAAAGCCACTACACACTATATGAAATTAAATTAACTATTTTTTGCGTTTTACTTTTTCTGAACCATGTGTATATTATTTTTTTAACTTCTTATTTTTTAGTTCTTCTCTCGCAACAGCAATAGCACGGTAATGTAGATAGTATTACCGTGGCAATAGTGGCATTATGAATTGGCAACCCTGTCCAACAGCGGGTAGGTATACACAACTACACTATGGGAGGCTCAGCTCCTTTTAATATTTATTTAAAAAGAAAACACTAACAAAAGAACATTAATATTAATTGTTGTTAATTTATTCTTTAAACAGCGTGTGCTGCTACTAAAGAACAAATAGCTATGGTAATCGTACTACAATTCAACCTAGGATTACGTACACCTACTATTTATTCTTGAGAACTAACTATAAATTACGTCAATACTTCATTTAGAACTTGATGATGAGATAACTTGTCACATCATCAGGAGAGCATGGTCAGACTTCTTTACCGGTTTCCTTTACTTGTGCAACATCATTGTCAATATTAACATCAATTGAAATTCAAAATGCTTTGAGTTGGTTAAGTATCTAGTTATTGCGGAAACTTTTACATGCTGAAAGCGTAGACGCTTTATACTTTAAATTGATATAAAAAACATTGATATTCGTAACTTAAGTTAATAATACGGCGACGCGACGGTAGCGTAAGATACACGTCCGAGGCGAGCTGCAGACAGCAGCCGTAGACGGTACTGCGGCCAGCAGTTGCAGTCAACCGCATTGTTGCATGCGCTTTCATATTTTCGCGGGAAATAGAATATCGTACAACGCTACCGATAATTTATTAATGTGTCTTTTTTTTAGAAGAGAAAGATGGTGATGACTTGTTTTTACTAAGTATATGTTAAAAATAAAAGAAAACCAACTGATATTTGATTTAAAAGCCGATTCAAAATAATTATAGTTTAAAAAACTAAAAAACACGCTTTGATAGAAAATTAAACTTAAAAAAATAAAAAAATTAATCGAGTTATTGCATTGTCATCGGTCTTTGACACGTGTGCAAAATTGAATGAAATCTGGCCGTTTAAAGTGGGTCAAAATCGCTCCCAAAGGAGTCGGTTACAATCATACAAACAAACATATAAGTGAGGCTAATATAAAGCGTGTAAAAAGGAAGTTATGCGGTATTGGTTAAAAATCTTATAATAGGATTAGCACCGACCCGCGCAACTTCGTCTGCGTTTGTAAATTTCCCCGTTTTTACAACATTTTTCATTGATATTCCGCTCCTATTGGTCGTAGCGTTATATTATTAAGCCTAAAGCGTTCCTCTATAAATGGGCTGTCAAACACTAAAATAATTTTTCAATTCGAACTAGTAGTTCCTGGGATTAGCGCGTTCCACCAAACATAAACAAACGAACTCTTCAGCTTTATAATATTAGTTTAGATAAGTTTAAACGACATAGTTGCCCTGCTCAGAACCATTTTCATAGAAATTCATGGAAACCAGTGGTATCACTTGCAGTTTGTAGTTTGTCTTGGACTTGAGAACAAGTGGCTGCAAATTGGAGCCTTACTCAGTACATACCATTTAGCTTAGCTGAAGTGAATAACAAGAATACTACACTATATTTCCTACGAAAGTATAGTCCCTCTATAGGTAAAACAAACAAAAATTATACAAATCCGAAATAACGTACAAAGAGACAAAATAATGGATAAAGAGATATCGCATTCAGTATATTTATTGAATGTACGAGTGTCTGCACAAGTCTTAAGCATTGTCTACTAGTCAACCTTAAAGTAATTCAGATATACAAGGAATCAATTGCGAAATATTAAGTCAAATAATACTAAAATAGAATATTATAAACTTCTTGCCTCCCATTCCCTTTCAATAGGTCTCCCAATTTTCCCATCTTTTTTCCCAACGTGCCCGGTTGGCGGCAATAGGCTTACCCATTGTTACGTGTGTGGGAACAAATTATATTTGGCAAAATCTTTGAGATTAATACAGCTCTGCCTACCCCTCGGGCATATAGGCGCGAGTCTATGTATGTTTGAATAAGCTTTTTTATTTTTTATTGAGTGACTAAATAGCTACCGTAGGCACCGTAGCATTCCAATATATATATATACACGGTTATAGATCGAAACAGGCAGATGTGATATTATGTTATCCATTTTTTTTCTTTAATAGTTTTACATTTGACGAAGCAAACTATTGTTGCGGTGACTCTGTGTGTCTGATCTATAATTTTTAATCATAATAATTATTTATTAAATCGACGATTTCGAATAATTGATGATCAATTTTATGAAATAAAGATATTGAATTTGAATTTGAATAATACTTAATACACTTTTTATTTAATTACGATACTTGGTTAACGTGAAATCGTTATAGCATTACAAAGCAAAAATATATATTTTTTTAAAGAATAATCGATGTTAACAGTATCAGTCTGTGTAGCTCTATTCTAAATAGAGTTGAATGAAATTCACCATTATACACGATATGATACAACAAGCTCATAGAAAACAAATATAAGAAATAAAAATGTCTTTGTCACGCATGAAATTGGCAAACGAAATCAATTTCAAGAAAATTTCTCATGCGTCACCTGCATTTTTTAGCTCTTGACGAAGCCATACCCGAGAATATATGAGCACTCCCGAAATACGCAGGTGATTACAACCGCATATCTTTAAGAAATATATTGTTTTTTTTTTAGTTTGTGGCATTGGTAACGTTGTGCCTATCAGTGAGGGCCGCGCCTCCTACGCAGCAGCGAATCTACCAGCAACATGCGGCCGCCCATCTGCAGCAGCCTAACCAGTGAGTTACTATTAGCTTAAGACAAAGTTTCTGCAACGTCACGGGTTCGTTTGATTCTCGCTCAACGCCAATATTTGTATTCATGAATAATTTTATTTATTTGCATTGATTTGGGTTTTTTTACGTGCAGTATGTATTTACAAAAAGGTTATCTAAGCATGTTTATTTGTGTTCAAGAACACAGTACAAGCTATGCTATACAATATGTCCCAGAATATACTGTGGCGACTTCCACATACAGCAAAAAACAAACATCAACATAATCTAGCGAAGACGACCTGAACAACGTAGTAACTACTAATCCTGCATCACGCTATAAAAGTTCTCGCACCGATTAGTGTATATACCACAGTATACAACTTCCCAACATCAACTGTTGGGCCGCGGTCCGCGAGACATGATTACTTAGCTTGTTTGGTGGAGGGTCCTCACTTTGTGTTGGAAGGACATAACACCCGTTCCCCCACAATACTAACTTTTAAACTTTCGCGTTCCATGATAGAATTATGTATATGTACGGTAATTTCCGCGATCACGAAATAGTTATTACATCCTCTGAATTGCCTGACGTTTCGACCAGGTTTCTCGTTTTTCGATTATTTGTATCCCAGAATATAATTTAATTATGATTTTACTAAAATTAATTACAATTTATATTCTTGTGATTTATTCTAATTCCTAACAAAATAACTACTGAGAAGGCTACCTGATTTCAAATACTAAATAAAATTACTGCGAGTATTACTAGGGAAACTGTGCCTTTAGTCAGAAGACACTAGACATTAAAACCCAAACATGATCTGTGATTGATTAAAGACAATGATGTTTTGCATTGCAGACTGGACTACTACCTCCAGAATCCAGAAGTGGATAACTACTACAGGTCTGCTCAACAAAAGCAAGGTTAGTTCTCTATGTTATCAAAGTTTATACTTTTGTACGTACAGAAAGTTCACGTTGTTTAAGACAAACAAATAGCGACTCTTGGCACTACGTAATTGAGTGCAAATTAGATCGCAGAAAAAACATTCTATATTTAAAAGAAAGTATCGTTTTAAGTGTCGAATTTCTGCACGCTAGATTTCTATTGTCTTTGTAGTGAAGATATAAATATGTTATTTGAGCAACATAACAAAATATAACTATAAATTTAAAACACCCCCGACTCTAAAATCCCTTCAACGATTACAAAATGCCTTACATCATTTTGCAAAAGAGCTGATACTCTTACATTGCTGGACCGAAATTACCCAAACATAGCTAAGAACCACCGCAAGGAAACTGGCTTTCAAATGAAAAAACCGCATCGAAATCGGTCCATCCGATTGAGAGCTACGATGCCACAGACCGACACACACAGACATCGACGTCAAACTTATAACACCCCGTCGTTTTTGGGGTTAAAAATTATTCATCATTGGCGTTGAACAGTTAAGGAAAATATTCAAACAAAATACATACATCCATATCAGGTACATGAGTAGGAGGTAGTCAGTTCTAGGTACATGAAGAGTTCATATTCAAGATCTTGCACTCTGCTAACATTTTTCTATGTTATTTTTTTATACCAAGGCAAATAAATAAACTTACGGTTTTCTGATCTTAACGGTCACCGTGACGCTTTTAGCTGCCTGTACAACCCTTTTTATTCTTTTGTGTGGTATAGTCGTAACATATATGGCTCCTTGGGAAACGAGACGTATTTATTTATCCAGAGAATAAATAACACGTTTTATGTATTTCTTCAACTGCATTCAATATTTACATAGGGCTACCTTAAATAAATATGATATATGTTGCAGTTTGCGGTGCCAAACGCGCTAGGCGCCGTTCAGTCTGTCTTTAAATTGCAAAAGTACCGAATGGATTTTCATACAGTTTTCACCTACGGATAGAGTGATTCATGAGGAAGGGTTAGGTATATAATTTATTAGGGGTTTGTTTAAATTTGCTGAAATATGACGACGATTGTTGATGTCGGAAAACCATGCCGACTGGAAGCTTTCCTGGCGTTCGCCGCGTAAACCAATAGAATTGTATGAAAGCTACGTATAACGGAGTTATTCCTTATAATAATAGCTATTACAATACAGGAAAGATATATGTCTATCTTCTAAGATTAACACATAATAACGAAAAAAATGTAGACATAATATGCTCTGTTATCCATGCGGTACTACTAAAATGAATTTTCTTTTTACAGTATCGGTAGCACATTCTAATGGCGAGTCAGCTCGCTTGGAATCTTTGGACCCTGATAGTGAAGTGGAGCTTGTGCCGGGAGTGCAACCGCCGCAGCAGCCACCACAACAGGTAAATATTTAAGAGTTGATAACAACAAAATAGGAACGAAGTTTGAATTCGCACGTTACACTTCATACGCTTCGACGGATGGGACCGGAGTTCGTTTATTTTATTTACAGTACTTTTGCGCAGAATCTACAGATGGCTCTGTAGATTCTGCGCGAAAGTACTGTAATTTGAAATTACTTCAAAGAAATATAATATAACAATTAGCTCCTTCCAAAAATAAATAGCAACAAGCATTGCGATTTTTACCAAAATTTATTTGCACGTGAGTTTTAAAACGAATTCGTTACATCAGTATACTTTTCTACTACATTGCTACTAAAATATAATATTTCTTACTTCAACCCATTAACCCGGATGACTCGTCAACTTAATGGTATGGTAAAAAATAATGAATCATTAGACATTTTTGATAATAACTTTAATGCATTTGATAAAATTGTAAACATCCTCCATTGCAGGTTGGCTTTGGAAGGCTCTGCGTAACCCAAGCAGTGTCTAAATCTACTGTCGAACCTGTATTGCTACTCATTATATAGTGTTGCTATCCATCTAGCTATAATGTCTTGTTGTATGCACATATTTGTTGCGTTGCAATCCAGATCAAAACTGTGTTTGCTATATGTGATATTGTTGGTTGTAATGTCATTTTGTGCATAAATAAATAAAAAATATATATATTTATATTTTGGGTTAGCTCCCTTTAGGTCTAGGGGTGTGATATGTATTATTATTTTGTTTTGCAGAATCCAGTGGCTCCAAATATACCCGGCCTATTGCCCGGACAGAGAGTATTTATAGTTCACATGCCAGTTCCCGGGTACAGGTAAATATGAAAGCACATCATTTTAGATAAGATACCAGCCTCGCCGAGTTTAATGAACTACATAAGTAGTTAATTAATTAATAGTTAATTTAGGTTGGACTTTATTTCCGTGGCTGGCGTGAATATGTTGACATGTCTAAAATTGCTATTTTTCAGGGTGGCCATTTTTAAGTTTTGAGGTTATATGAAAATATTGAGATTTCAAGTAACGAATATTTTTTTGGTGACCGAGTGTAAGTTGATATAAGAAAATATCAATGTCCATTCATAAAATCATGTGAATCATTAATTTGGCATGAGGTTTTGTCAAGTTAGACACGTTAAAATGCTAAATGTCAACATGTTTCCAAAGTCGATTTCTCCAAAATTTATGTATTTTTGAAACTGTAAATTTTTTTTCATATGAATTCCTAATGCGTAGGAGGTATTACGCCAATAAAAAAAAAACATGCAAGTCGACATGTCAATGTGTTCACGCCAGCCACGGATTTTATCTTGAATTGTTTTTTATGATTTTTTTCCTTCAGAAAGTGCTTTTCCCAGTATAGGTGCACATTTCTAAACAACATTGTGAATTTTCATAACAATTTTAATGATTTTGTTATTTTATTTTATCTGCAGATTTTTTGAAAAATCTGAACACTTAATCAATATCCTTGGTATTAAATACCTATAATTTCATTAATGTCATTCCTCTCTCATACGAAATATTAGCTTTATCGGTCAATTTAAAAATGTCGTTTCATAATAAAATATCTGTTATTCAAATCATGAATTTCCAAAAAAATGTTACCGCTTTACGTTATTCACGGGGACCACTATGCGACCCTGAAACATGAAAACACCTTTATCTAACACCCTGTATAAATTTAACCGATATCAACGCGTCTTAATCATGACACTAAAAACTTTTGTTATTTACTTTGCGGCCATTAGGGTTGATTGGTTTTTTTAATTTTGTAATAAGCACTTAGCTCAAAACTTTTCCCACCCTTTCGACTCTCAGGTGATCTCGATCCTAAAAAACACTAGACCAAGTAGTACTGGTCAACCCTTTTCTCCTTTACGGTATCTGAAGGTAGGCTTCCCAAATATGGTCCAGCACAAGAGCTATTAAATAGTGAATTGTTTGCTTTCAGTCCTGGAACCATAGCAGGCTATCAACCTGTATACATAGTAGCCGCAGCGCCACAAGGAAACGCAGCATTTCCTGGAAATGGTAAAAATCTTTGATAATTTTATAAAAAATGGTAAATTATGAACATTTTTATAAACAAGCTTTTATAGGCCACAATGGATTTTAGAACTATCATAATTCAATGATTTCTTATTTTCCAACCTCATTGTTAAAAAACGGGAAAGTCTGACTCGCGCACCGAGGGTTCCGTAAGTAAGAAAACAAACTTATATGTAGATAGTAAGTCCAAAACTTAAGTTTGCAGTTCTAATAATTATCTTTTAAAAAAGTATCACCGACTTCAATGCGCCTCAAAATACCCAAATCGCTTCAAGTGTGCCTATAAAATTTGAAGAGTTCCCTCAATTTGAAATTCAAGTTGAAATTAATAACAAATACGTATGTCTGCATACGTATTTGGTATTAATTTCAACTTGATGCGTCTACGGGTTCTTGAGAAAAATGGTCTTGACGAACAGACAGATTGACGTAAACAAAGTGATCTTTTCTTCATATTTTCTTTCAAGGTTTTTTTCTTTCCTTATGAGGAACGGAACCCTAAAACAAAGTAACAATCTTTTTCAGATAAGAAAAAACTTAAAAATTAGAAAGGAGTTATGAAGGAAGTAAAAAAAAGTTTTTGAATAGACTGAAAACTATAAAATACAATATTTAATAAATATGAAAAAATAGATGCAAGAATTAATACAAAAACCGTAGGGTTTATTTAGCTACAATTACACTTACAGTTAATTACGTTTTGTTTGCGGCTTTATTCTGTTTAGAAAAATATCAAAGCAATACTAAAATAAATTCACTATTACACGTCAGTAAAAATTACGTGACAAGAAACAGTGAAAGTAATAGGATAGTTTCCAATGGTTGAAATAAATGATTTAACTGTCCTCATGAAATTAAGTACCTATTAAATAAAACTACAAAATTTAATTCGTTATAACATTCAAGTTTAATTGTATGTATTTATACGGGAATTAACGCGATCAAGAAATAGGTACTACATACCTCTGAATTGCCTGACTTTTGGTATTACATATCTCTGAATGGCCTGTGACCAACGCCAGTGCAACCTGGTCGAAACGTCATTCCATTTCTAAACCACAAAAATCACAACTTACACTTATTTCAGGCTTCCAGAATGCAGTTCTCCTAGACCCATCTGGACAAGCCGTCGTTTCCCCTGTTTCGGGATATACACCAAGAGCAGTAGCACCACCACAGCTTTTTGGAGCACCGTTTGCTCTTCAGAGGCCTTTTGACTTAGGGTACCAGGACCCTGGATTAGCCCAAGCGTGAGTACTTTAGATCTAAAGACTATTAGTAAGGTGAATCGTATATTACAGGATTTTTTTTTTAAAGAAGTGAGTAAAAGTCGTTGTTAAAGATTACTATTTAAGAACTTTTGTTTAGTTTTACATATTGCTAGCTTAATTATTAAACTTTGTATCTCCATTGGGTTAAATTTTACACGAGGAAAAAAGAAACTATTTTAACTTATTTTACTGTAATTCATAGACAAAACAGCTTTATTTACATTTAAATATTAATTGTGCTTATGTTTGTTGTAATTATGATTTATTATCTAATAACATAATGAAATAAAGGGACTTACAAAGTACGTAGTTTAATTTTTTGTAAATAGCAAAAAAACTAAAAACAAGGATACGAGTGATTCCACCGTGTTCGTTACGGCATTTAACACTAGATGACCCATAAATCATAATATTACCCATGATATTTCTATGTATACTAAAAGGCACTGGGATTTATATAGAGGCTAAATTTTTTCCATCCTTTATGTTATTCCGAGTTCGATTCGGGCCATTTTTATGCTTTTATGATGTAATTCACAGTCAATGAATTAAAATAATTTGTATTATTGGTGTATCATAAATTTTATTGACATAAATATCGTTCCTGCTAAATGGATATATTTCTTTCACTTTCACTATGTTATGGCTAGAAATCTTCCAATAAGTTAATTTGTTAAGGACCATAAAAATAAAGGAACATGTTTTAATTGATATGAACAATTTAAACTTTCAGCTTAAATCAAAAATGTTTTGGCTGCCATTAAGTACCACTTTCTACTTTCTTCACAAATTCTTTTATTTTGAAAACAGCAATTTCAACCAAAGTGGTTTTCAAAGAGTTGCTTATTCAAAAAACTTTCTGAAGTGACTCACTGTTAAGTCGAAGTCTCTCTTAACTCTTGATATATTTTTTCAGCCTCGTTCTGATGCATCCACGGCATACGATAACGAAATAAAAATATGTTCGTGTTTACTGGGTTTTTGTCTTAATTGCAGTCTCGGAGTTGAGAATTTTGCCCGCGTGTACAATAGTATTTTTACATTGATATAGTTAAGTGTTTATCCAAAATTTATCTGTTGCAATATATTTTAGTACGAGTTATAGATATTTCTTCTAAATCTCGAACCATGTTTATATGAATAAATTGCATGTCCTGTGACAAAGGAATAATTTCGTCATTATTCATGACAAAGGATTTAATACCATATAATATTCTTGAAAGTTGTTTCCTCAACGTTCTTCACTATTTTATAATTTCCACAACTCACTGTAGTTATCAGAAAATCAAGGAAATAAAAAAAAACAAAAAATAAATTGTAATAAATAACCATTTCCTTAACAGTGGTGGTGCTGCTATTCAAGGTAATGAAGGAAGGGAACCTATTCGTTTCTCCAATATAATAGGACTACAGCGACCGGTCAACCCCACCGCCTATCAAGGACCGGTTGTAGCTATCCAAAGCGCTGCCCCAAATAAGCAAGGACAGGCAGGTAAGAGAATAAAGATAAATCAAAACCTATATTTTTCTAATATTAATTACATCTTACAGATCAATAACAATGTTTCGATAGATTTTTTAATAGAACTTCTTTGGTAAACAAAAACACGGACCGCCTCATCGCAAGCCATTACCGGCACTTGTAACACGAATTTTGTCACTTATGTGTTGCCTACTCAATGAGCTCTGTTACTAATGCTAATACCCTCACACACTGTACTGATGGTAATAGACATGCATACATATGCATGTCTATTACCATCAATGCAAAGTTAAAAAAAAAAAAAACTATGTGCACGAGAGTGCGCTGGTAAGTTCTCGAGCCCAAAGCACTCTAGTGATTATTTAGACGAACCATTTCGAGCCATTTTCAGACCCCCTCTATCTTCGGATAAAGTGAATCTAGTGAAATTGAATGTTGGATACGCCATAAGGTTCTTCTCCAACTTTTAATAGATTACTAGACATGAATGGCCGAAAATCATATATTTTGGGGGTGACTGACTCACAGATCATCGAAAATTCATATCTCTACTTCTGGCCACCTAGAAACATGAATATTGTAATAGGGCTAGGGCTATCAAAAGTTTAAAGAATATATCTTAAAATCCAGAAATTGAGTTATCTATCTATAATTAGGTATTTATACGGGACGTGGTCACAGGCTCAGTCAGCCTGTGACCACGGCCAGTGCAACCAGGTCGAAACGTCAGGCAATTCAGAGGTATGTAATACCTTTTCGTGATCGCGTTAATTCCCATTATCATGGAACGCGAAAGTTTAAAAGTTATCTATCTATCATTATAGATAACCAGCACGGTTGTGTCGCGTGCCGTATTCTCGATGACGAACAAAAATATCTGTAATCTGATCAAAAACACACATTTGAATGTAAGGGCAAATTTTTTGTCACTCGTCAAAAGAAAACAAAACAGAATTCAGCGTCAAGTTCAATCATTTTACAATGTAAATCTTGTGAATGGTTCAATATGAACTTAACGAGTTTTTTATAAAGTAGGTATGAAAATAGAAATGCAATAAAAAATCTCGTCAATTTCACCCTTAAATTGACATTAAATTTATGTTTTTGATGTGATTTAATAAACAAGTTTGTTGTTTATCGTAGTAGTAATGAATGCTTTCAAGATGCTATCATTATTTTATTTCATTTATTATAACTGGGTAAGAATGACATCTATTAAACAATTATTTTTATATTTGATATTAAATAAATGTTTGTATAAATTTAAGAATTTACAATTTTAGTGTTGAAATCATTAGTATTACAATAACAAAACCATTTTAATTTTATTTAATACATAAACTTTACTGAACTTCTACGTCATACTCATAATAGTTATGCTATATTTGTAAAATATATTTGTATGTATTTGTTTCAGGTGTTCCCGCTCAACTAAAGCAAGCTAGCGAAGAACAAAAAGAATCCCTCGAACAGAAGACCAACTTCAGAGGTACAGCTGCACTTCAACGAAACAAAGCATAGCTGTTCAGCGCTAACTAACATTTTCAACATGGGATTTTAATTGCGAAGCCCATGCACGGGGGCTCTTGGGCTCTCATAGGCACATTACTTATCATCACAATTAGTATTCCCAATAGAACTATTAAATTAATACAAAAATATGGTGGACAGTTTTGATTGGGGCCCCTGAAATAATGTGTGGAGCCCCACGCTGAATTCAAACACTATCTGAGGGGCCCACTAGTTTCACAGTTTTGTCATTAAAGACACACTTATTGAGAATAATTAAACTATATACGGAAAAGTTAAAAATATCTGTGCAATATTATAAGATACTACATTATGATACTTTTTTAAAACCCTTGTTAGAAGTTATGAATTGGTTAGACTCTATGTAAATATTTTGCCAAATTATTAAATAAAGAAGTTCTTCTTTTATTTATTCTGAAAATAAAATTTTAGATGATGTTAATGTTTGCTGTTTAATAACCTGTCCTGGCTGGAAAATATAAATGCAATAAAATATAAAAATAAAGTAGTTGTAGTCGTAGTCACGTAAAGAAGACTGTGGTTGGACACTGTTTAAAGGAGGGGAGAGGGGTTGAAAAGGCATAATGGATACCTCTGACTATTGTTAAATGATATGACTTACCTACATAAGGGTCTTTCCTCCATTTGGCATGTTGGAGCTGATCTGATGATGGAGTCAGGAGGTGAATAGTGGAAATCTTCAGTGTGGCTCCTAGTAATCCCCTCGTGTTCGGGCTCATATGATTCGTTTTGACTAGTGCAACAGATTTGGCTTTAT
Organism: Euplagia quadripunctaria; assembly: GCA_963859945.1. NCBI lineage: Eukaryota > Metazoa > Arthropoda > Insecta > Lepidoptera > Erebidae > Euplagia > Euplagia quadripunctaria. Next base: position 2,160,963 of record OY982562.1, on the reverse strand, counting down.
AATGATGGTCTGATAATGGAGCCAAGAGGTGGACAGTGGAATTCTTTTTACTTTTTAATTTAGTTCGTTTTTAATGTTTTTTTTTTGTTTTCCTAAACTATAATTTTTGTTCTATTCAGTGAGGTCGAAGACCGTTATATGTACTCAAGTATATTTTGGGGATACCCGACAGGGGTCCTTGTTCAAGGGATGTAGCGACCTGCTGCGTTAGTGTCAAGCTCAAAACTTTCACCACTACTGCTGCTAGTTTTTATCGAACATCAAACAATAGTCATAGAACTACAAGAAATGACAGCTTATTTTTAAAAAAACTGTCAGTTGTACGACTGCACACATACACACATCTGTATATATGTCATCTGAACGTGACGGTCACGCGAGTTCAGTGCTTTTTTCATATCCCAAAAGTGCCCAACTTGCTTAAAGAAGATTTCACTTTAAAAAAAATGTCTTAATAAAATGTCGGAGATATCACTAAAATCTACTGGGAAAGCATGCGACCCAATTACCTGTAAAATAAATTTTATCGGAGTAACAAGTCACCTAACAAATGCCATCGACTGGTCGTTTATTTATTACTGTAGAAAGCGGAGTCCGGTCCTTCGATATCGCTCCATATCTGCACAGTTACTGTTATTTGAGTATTTTCTAAGGAACCATTCCACCATTCACTATATACAGGGTGTATTTGAAAAAGGAACACTTACTTAAATCACTGAAAGGCAGCAGCATAGCATGCAGTTCCAATAAGAGTTTTAAAAAAAAACTATCTGTTTACAAATTATGACCGTTTGAATTTCTAGGTATTTTGCCTGCGTTTTTCATATAAATGGGTAGAATGCTAGTTAAAGATTATTATATATATTATAAACCGTTAATTTTTTTTTTATTTTGGAATTTTTCATTTCGTTACTAAGAAAATCCATAAAAACCAACTTCGAATTGTTTTTAAATCAGTTTTATGGATTTTCTCAATCACTGAGTGAATAGTTTCAAAATAAAAAAATATGCACCATTTAAAATCTTTAACTTTACGCGATCCAACTGCTTTATGACAAACGGAGGAAAAAATACCTTTAAATTGAAACGGTCATAACTTGTAAACGGATAATTTTTTTTTTCAAAAATTCTTATTGTAACTGTATGCTAGAATCATGACCATTCAGTGATTTAAGTAGGTGTTCCTTTTCAAATACATCCTGTATAAAGTAAATGAATTCAATATGTTGAAAGGTAGAAAGGTGGCGGACACCTCACTCCCGCCTGTATCCCCGAAGTGGGCAGAGTGAACACACACATCGCACCCTTAGAATGAAAGTGACCTAACTCAAAATTCCTGGAGACATTGAGAAGCCTACTCTAAAATTCCGTGAAGAAAAAGAGTTCGAATGATGAGTAAGAAAGGGATAGGCTATAATACATCGGTCACTTTCGTTGATCACGCCATCTACCTATACATTTTATATCGTACCCTCAGAATGATAGTGACCTATACCAATTTTTTTAGGTTAGGTCACTTTGGCACTATAATTTTATCCCAGTCACTTTATAGGGTGCAAGCCCAGTGCCTTCAAACCGGACAAATTGGGAGCATATTGAAAAGAAAGGTGGGATATTTGTTTTACACGTGATCGAGAGTGTTCACGCCTATGATTCAAGAAAATCTGTTCAGTTGTTTGAAGATTATATTATCAGCTCTTTTCTAATCCTTGAAGGGATAAAAATAACTTATACGGTTCTAATCGATTTGAAATGTATCCTGTGACTTTAATATTATTATTCAAAATATTATTACATGGTTACCTTGACCTGATGCTGTAAAATCATCTAGAATCAGCAGGATACTCAATTCCTCACCAACCTATTACGGAAGTATCGTGTTTTAGCTCATTGGAGTTTCAATGGTTGTGTTATGAAGAAGATGGATTTTTTTCTGTCATAGATTTTTGAGTTGGGGGCTATTTTAATTTTTATTTATCAAACTGAACATACGCCATATTGAAAGCTGGTATTGAGCTACTTTTTTACTTTGGTAATTGGGTATCCACTCATCATCATCTTCCTAGCCTTGTCCCAATTTCTAATTCTACTCTCATTCGTCATTTCACTGCTTTACTTTCTGTCTAGCCATATCTTCTTCTACACAGTCCAACCATCTTTGTAATTCTCTTCTCTCATATCCATCAACTTCCATACATATAACTCTCTTCACCACATTTTGCTCATGACATGTCCATACCACGATAACCTATTGCTCCTCAACTTTTCGTCAACTGGCGCTACTTTCAGCCTCGCTCTAATATATTCATTTCTCATCTTGTCCATCCTAGTCATACCACACATCCTTATATACACTATATCAAGACTTTCTTCTTATGCCAATGTGCTACTTTCCCTTCATCAGTTTACATTCATAAAAAAGTTGAACTGAAAGAACCTGACCAGAATGCTGTTTGCCGAGTTTTACTTTACAACTCACGCACTTTTGTAAATAATGCATTAAAAATATCAAATGTTGAAATGAATTATTGAAATTGGTTCACAAATGGCAAAGATATCGCGTTACCCGTCGAATTGATAACCTCCTCCTTTTTGAAGTCAGTTAAAAAATGTGTACCGGAAAGGTATCTGGCTCAGAATCCAATGTAAAATAAAATACAGTTAAATATATAAAATTCAATAAATCTACTATTACTGTCTAGCTACGATAGTCTGTAGGGCTTAGATACTGGACCAGCTGAGTGACGACAGATATGTAGTGTGTGTTTCTGCCCGAGTTGGTCCATAAATATATCACGAATCACGATTAACTTCTTCTGGAGACGTATAAAATTTACCTGTACCAATCAGCCTGTGACCAGGGCTGGTGTAACCTGGTCAGAACTTCCGACAGTTTGTACAATTCGTACCCATTGACGACCTAACCCAAAGATGTACATACATACATACCCAAATATTCGCATTAATCTAATCGATTCAAAAATCGAAAACTTTTCCGTTCCATTACATGAACGGGAAAGTTTTAAATGAAATCATAATATTATTTTTTATTAAACCAGTTTTGTTTTTATACACAAAAGTGGTCCAGCTACTATTACGTATACTTACGATATTCACTACTTACATAATATTATAAAAGTCATAGAAATAATATCAATTACATAAAATAACTTCAAATAAGACAAGGGTATTCCAAATGGACCAACTACGATTTTGTGCAGAGAGACCTAATAAAGTGTTCTAAATACAAAGGGATTTTACACTCTGATATCTTTTACATCGGAGAACAATGTCATATAAGACATACACATTATACAATGTAAACACTCTTTTATTCCTATAGTTTTAAAATCTTACATCAATAATAAAACTAAATGCTTTTAAAAAGACTTCTATGGGCAACCATAATGTTCCTTCCCTGATATGAAACGACTGTAATTACACACATTAATACTTCATTTAAATCTGAGTTTTATCTTTGAAGCTGCTACCGTTAGCACTTAAGTTCCACTTTATAGTTTCTAACGGACCTTCATCCTGTAACCACCATCCAATCCTATAAAGTACAACAAGCAGCAACACACATCTTCCACAAGAAACTTCAACAACATCCTTCCCCTTCAGACATATGGTTCAATTCCGCTTGGCAAGCTCAAACTGGCAACAAAGGGCAAGTTGGTCGAGTTCTAAGAAAGATTTCCAGTTTACGATCTGCTAAGGAATCGGACGTATAATTATGGGCCATTGAACACGTGTATGAACATAAATAGCTGATAACTGACTAGAATTGGACGTGAAAGATTTATCTATGTATTAATACGTGAAAATAATTCTTTGTACGCATTTTTAAGAAAAGTTTCACTGATGGAGGAACGTGAAATTTTAAATATTTAAAGTTGATGTATAGAATAAACGCAGAAAGCTAAAAAAAAACACTATGTATTACAAATTTTAAAAATACGTTAAAGCGGTTGCATAAAGCGACACGCGTCCAGTATAATAAAGTCTAACAATGACAGTACAACTTAAACTTGAAATGAATATATAAAAATTGTATGAATTTTCGCAGAATTTACCACCAGCCGATCCCTAATTTAATTTCAACCTTCAATCTGCAAAACTAAACTATTAGGCTATCTAAATTAAAATTTCTCACACGACGGATCTTTTATACACCAATCCTACCCAATATTTCTGGTATTTATTATCGTTTTGTGATACTACGTTAGCCTGTAAGAAATTGCTCTTAGCTATAAGGCCTTTTGTACATACTTACTCTACTTTTCATGAATACAAGCAAATTTCTATTGGTGTACAATAAAGTTTATTTCTATTCTAAACTTAATTTTGACAATGTGCCTCCGTATCGCAGTATCAATCCTAAAATCATGTTTCTAGCTCCCTTCCATATTGATTCGAAGGATGATATATTTAGCCCTGTAAGGATGATAAGTACTTCCTGCCTAAGAAGGTAGCCATTCTAGTGCTTTTTACGTCGTCAATGTCAACAAATGTAGCATTTTATGTACCCAAAGATGTTTATATTGAGGTAATTTATTGTTTACCGCTTCCTTGTTTATTTACCACAATTGGCATCTCAGTTAAAAAACTAAGTTAAATTTAACAGTACATTTCAAATGAACTTAGTTTAATTTCAATTTAATTTTCTCTATATGCAATAACAGTAAAACATAATGATCAAACTAAATCACGTAGCCATCGCCTCATAAAAAGAAATAAAGCTAAAATTTAATCATTAATAGAACGTCAAAATGTCTATCATTAAAAGAAAATAAAAGCTTAGAACAATAGCAAAAATTCCAAAGACCGCTTTTTGTTTATTTTCATCGACCTGTATAATAATGACCTTGATACTGCATCATTATATTACAATCAATCACCCGCGCGAGGAAACTTGATTGATGGCAATATTGTTTTAAAGGTAGATGTACAAGTAATCTGCAAATTGAAGTATCATCTCTACAAACAAAATTCAACTTTAAAATATTTCCACTAAAAGTTACTTCATCAGACCACTATATAATCGAATTAGTTTTTTTAGTTATGCCTATTCAGCTTGAACTATCATTCTGTTCATCAAAATGCAAAACAACATGAAAATCACGAACACTTTACGTCTAGGGGGTTCATAAAAGTTTGGGCGCTGATAATGATGATTCACTAGAATTAAGATGGCATCGCTTTCCAAAGGAAAGGTGTCGAGAGATCGTTGCAATTATCAAGCGTTCGATACGATGCGAGGCAATTATGATCTTTTTGCCATAGACCCGTTATCTTGGCTTAGATGCGCAGCAAAAACGCAACTGGCGCAGTGTAAAGTCTTTCGCCGCCGTCGGCGCACGCTACCGCCTCTAGAGCAAACATACAATGTCACCCCGCGCACTGTTGGCTTTTGTCGCTATAGCCTGTATCGGACAGGCAGTGACTCGGCCCATCAAGAAAACTCTGAACTTCAACATGTTCGTACTTCGACCAAAACAAGGAGCATCAGATCGCTTTTTACTTACAACCGATGGCGTGTCGAGATTTGGGCCAATATTGGAAATGTTTGTCCAACGTTTTCAAGGGATGATGTCAGTGAAACTGCCTCAAGATAATGGTATATCTGTTCCTGAGAGTGCAGGGGTGCCGGTTGGAAACGCTGCAGAGAATGAAGTGGATGGTGTGCAAGAGTCAAGGATGCCTGGGATCGTAGTGAGGCCTTCGCGTACTAAGCCGGGGACATATGAAGTGGAAATAGACATGGTCGTGGATGATGGCCAGCCGGATGTGAAGACGCAATAGGAGTTGGACGATCGATTCAAAATCTATTGAAGATTGGAAACGGAGAACTACGAAGTTAATATGAAATCGTGATTTCATTTGAACGTGATTATACAGTTTTCTTATTAAAAAATGAGTATCGATGAGGGTCTAAATCGGGTATAAAGTTGGATGTATTTATTAAAACTAAATATATGAAATAGGTTTGACAAAGACATATCATTTTTAGGCTATTTTTGAACTTTTGTCGTAGGCTAAATAATAATAATAATATTATCATGATTGAAGAGCATAACTCTCGTACATTTCGTTCGATTTTATTATAGTTATAATATTATTTTCGCATTTATTATAATATTATTAATTTTAAGTCCAAGTCGTTTTATTATTAATTTTATTTATTCTTGCCATATCATTAAGGGTTAACGTGCGAAATAAATGAAACTTTTTTTTTAAACTTATTTGTTATTTTTTTGTATGAAATATGCTTTTCGTGTGTGTGTTTTATTGACCAACTTTAAAAAGGAGAAGATTCTGACTGTTTTTTTGTTTGTTTTTTTTTTGTATACTATTTGATATCTTCGTTTTTTTAAGCGGGTTTCAATACTTGTACTCAAGGTTGGTCCCGTTGAAATTTGAAGAAAGTATTCCACCTGTCATGGTGGAAAATTAAGAAATGAAGAATCTAACTTATTACAATTCATCATGGATTAGGCTCACTTTAAAAAAAAGTTAATTATGTCAAGAAATTTTCTTGAAGTGCCTGTTAATATTGTCCCTTTTTTAGAGTTCCTTAGGCTAATCTTTTTATTTTTAACCGACGTCAAAACGGAGCTAGTTCAATTTTACTGACTTTTGTTTGTGTTTATTTTACGCTATATTTTAGCCATTTGTGAACCAATTTCAAAAATAATTTTTTTTATGAATTGGTACATATGTACTTAAAGTTGATCCTATTTAAATTTAAAGACAATATTTCACCTCTAAGGTTGCAAAAATTTAGGAATGAAGAATACAGCATAATAAAATTTATCATGATTTCATATTTACAGGGCTGCTGGTGTTATGCGAGATACTCCTAATATCGTAGGCTAGGGTAACCACCGTTTAGTGGCCATAATAATATTCAAAATTGCCACCAACAAAATTCTGTATTTGTTCCCAAAATATTAGCAGATCATACCATATCTTATACAGATATATTGGCAAACAAGTACACGACCTGTTTGCTGTCAAGCTAAGCTACTAAGCTGGTCGGTATAATATAAGCGCAAGTGCAACAGCAATGGTGTCACTTTTGTGTTGCCTTCCCTACTCCCTCTTCCTTAAAGCTAAAGTAACCCTATTAGCAGGAAATAACTATACTAGATCTATATAATTATATCGTTTTTTTGTAAATACTATAGGTTTTTTCAGAGTAGGTCAGCACAAATTGTAGCAGAAATTTACTCCAGTACCCCACATTTAATACTTTATCCGCCAGCCTTGGAGGGCGGTAGTCATGTGGTGTCGTGAGATTTAGGGCTCATTCTACAACCTCTTAGTTGCTATAAGAACAAAAGCACCAACAAACCTGTTTCATCCATGTCAATTTCCGTGGTCAAGTATGTACTTAAGTATCAGCTGTGGTTTTCTTATTATTTCGTATGGAACTTTCAAGAAACTTTATATTACTTCCTTGTTTATTTCGCTTAGGAGAAAGTCTTGCACCAGCCTTGGATGGTAAACATCTTACATAATACTTGTTTAACGAACAAGAACACACACACAACAACACATATAGATAAGGAATCCTTTTCTCATAAATATATTTAAATTGTTCAAATTACCTTGCATTGTGTAATGTGTAACTGTTTGTTATTCCAAAAAGTCTGTCTGTCTGTTCGCGATGAACTCAAAAACTACTGAACGGATTTTCATGCGGTTTTCACCAATAGATAGAGCGATTCATTAGAAAGGTTTAGGTATATAAATTATTAAAGTTTTGCGTAAATTGGTTGACATATGGTGATGATCCTCAATCCCTTAAGAAATAACACTACCTCATTTTGAGAATCACTCTATCTAAATATACTCAGAAGAAAGCCTCAGAAGAAGCCTTCCCTTCTTACCGTATTACATATTTTCCCATCTTTAATTCCCAAAGTGTCCAGTTGCCAGTAACAGTCTTGCCCCCTTTAGGTGAGTGAGACCATATTATAGTTGTCAAAATGTATGCATAAAAAAAGAAAAAAGAAAATCATTGAAATTGACATAAAAGATGTGCACCTACATTAGAAAAAGCATTTTCCGAAGAATTTTTTTTTTGTAGTTATACTTCTTTTGGCGCGTTATGGAAAATTGATGGGAGTAAATTCTTACGATGCGCACGCATACCGTCACGAAAAACCCTGAAGTTAGCTAGTCAACATTTTAGTTTTTCAAAAAAGTTACCAACTTCACGATAGTGATAAAAATGAAACCTCAAATTCTACAAACGTACTCAAAGTAATATACTTTGAGTACGTTTGTAGAATTTGAGATTAGTTGACGGTATGTATTATTAATGATAATTTACTGTGGTTTTAAGTGATAAAAATGGTTTTTCATATTAATTTGAGTACGTTTGTAGAATTTGAGGTTAGTTGACGGCATATATTATTTATTATGATATTTAAATAAACTTTATTTAACTAGATAAAAGTCTAACTTCTTACGTGCGTACTTCATAAGTAGACACACAGTTTTTTCATTTTCATTTTTTATTCAAGCTTAATCAACTATTTGCCAGCTACACATATCTCTTCACGAATTTGACCACACCTTTCTGTAACATCCTGTATATGTATGTAATTAGGTATTCAAAGTCATTTTTATTTTCCAGTTAATAATCCAACACTTGGGAACTTCAGAAGTTAGATTTAAAATTAATGCCATTTGACTTTGTGCTTTGGCAACTTGTCCGCCTCTCATCACGGCAATAAAATTGCCATCTAGCATCTGTATCTGTTTAAACGACTAACAAACAAGGGAATCATAGATTAGTCTATCTGACTGCACAGAACTGTCAAAAAACAACTTTATCAACTCAACAGATACTAAAATACAAATATAATAAAAGTTCGTCTGTAGTCGAGTGCAAATTTAAAGCTGGTTTATTGAGTAGCAACCATCCTAACAAAGTACGTAATTTATTAAGATTTTAAGGATTAAAATTAGGAGTTATTAACGAAAAACAACACATCTTGTACGCACCTTTAACACATTAACGGTACGTACACTTGGCTAACCACATCATCCGAAGTAAATTATGTACGCTGGTTTTGTGATGCGTTCGCACAACTTGAGCGACGCGTGAACAAGACCGCTATAATAGTCAGGAACTCAAACATTCTTGTAACTATCATTATGGTAATGTTAGTACGTTTTGTTTACAAATCTAAACTAAGTTATTACAGAGTAGAATCGCGTTCTACTCGTTCATACTTATGCTTATACTTGGTTTGCGAATACACAGTTTTTTGTCACCTTGATCATATAATAAATTAAAATACCCCTGACTCAAAAATCCCATCAAGGAATAGAAAAGAGCTGATGATCTTCGAACGGCTGAACAGATCTTGAATTATATCTAATAACACTCCCGATCAAGCTACCTTTAAAAAAAAAAAATCTAAATCGAAATCGGTCCATCCGTATACGAGCTAAGATGCCACAGTTTTTACATCGGGGGTTAAAAAAAGACAGATTGCATAAGATAGCTAATAGAAGATTTTTACGTTTTAAACTAGATTTGTGTCTACCTGTAACGGGTCAATAAAAATGTACGGTTTTTTTTTTACCACGTCGGTGGCAAACAAACATACGGCTTACGTGATGGTAAGCGGTAAGTGTAGCCTATAGACGCTTGCAATTCCAGAGGACATGCGCGTTAAAGACCTTTTGGAAACCTACGAGTATACCCTTGTTCGGTGTAATATAACCGAACACCCTAATTAGGTAAGTCATAAGTCATTTATTTCTTAACAAAATACATTGTGTTGAAACAATACATTACACTTCCTAATTACATAATTCAATTAATATATTAATAACTACATTACGATGTCAATAACTAATAATAAAATATGAAATACACCTTCATTTATCATTTATAAATTCTTCAATACTATAATAGCTGTTTTTTCAATAAATACGTCTTTAATTTGTTTTTAAATACATTTACACTACGGATAGTCTTAAACTCTATGTAACGTGTAAACGCGTGACTCGCTTATTGCTTACTAAGGTGTTCGGTTATATTACACCAAACAAAAAGCCTTTCTTAAAGAACCTTTCTTAAAGAACCTTTCTTAAAGAACGTCATAAGCTTTAAGTGTTATAAACTACCTGTAAGTATCATACTTTATAAATATACGTACAAAATCCCAATCGCAATATAATTATTAACCTAATTCAAAGCCCGAAAGCCACAGAACAAATGAATAAATCATCTACCCATCGAGTAAAATATTTATTCTTTGCACGAAGCCATACATTTCAAAAGCTTAATAATGAATTATATCTTTTGAATTCTATGGCTTCGCGCAAAGAGCTTAAAACTGTAAATTTCAGTACGCAATGAAATATAGCGGTACTATATACGCCTTCTTCGAATTAGTTGATTTTGAAAGAGTAAAATGATGTTGTTCTTGTTTTCTAAGAAACGCTGGAATAATGCGATAAGGATCTTTTAAACTGTCGCTAAAATTGGAGCTATGGCTGGTATAGTGTTAATCGTCACTTCAGTTCAGTGTTGCTAGCCCATTTTTTACCTACTTTTTTAAAGTGGATCTACATTTCACGTCACATAATCTTGATTCTGATTTTCTCAAATCCACTTTGTAACCTTTTTCATATTAATATATTATTTTTGCGCGAACACGATACACGGAAAGACTTGAACCCTACTGGGGAAAACCCTACGAGAAAAGTTCGTCGCGTGGATGAATTTAACCAGTTGAAAAATTATTTATTATTATTAGTATAGCGCAATGCTGTAAATGGATAACATAATATCATATTTGCTTCTGTCGATCTATAACCGCCCGTTTCCTAATGGTTGAGACTTGTGAGAATAAATTGTGAGAAAAAACGATTCTCAAACATATATATTGTTTTTAACCCGTCCCATTAAGCCAAATGCTTGTTCAGAGTGATTTTACAGAGCTCAAACCGCCTAACTTTTGTATGTTACAAGCCATTACAAAGTACATAAGTCAACGAAATCAAATCAAATAAAAATCATTTGTTTGAAATTTACAAATTATATATATTTGAATTGAATTTTCAGAACTAGGAGTTAGTCGATATAAGTCACTCGTGAATCTAGTTGCCTGTTCCAATATGTAGATCCTATGGAGAAGAACAGGCAAGAAAAGAATTGAATAGAATACGTTTATTGGCTTAATGAAGGTACCTCAATGATAGAGAAATGTTTAGCAGATAGTGCCAGATACATTTCGTCGTTTGTCAACATGCAAATATAAAAATAGTATACATGGATTTTTCTTAAAAATTACATAAATAGTGCTGCTGGGCTTTTTGTCTCTTACTTTATCTATATTCTCATACTGCATATAAACAACCATGTCAATTTTCACTATGAATTTTACAGTATTTATATAATATGCCAATACAATATCGAATTACGTTTTTAGTACTTTAAAAATAAAAGCGTGTGCGCGCGAAACAGTTGTAGGCAACCCACTGCGCGAGACTAAGTATAAGGTCCGCCAGCGGACGAGCGGCCGTTAGGTATTTAGCGCGCGCAAGTACATCGAGTGACAGAGACCTGGTAGAGGTTTCACTTAGTTTATAGAGCACATATACGAACCTATTAACCTTCGTGCACACATCGACATGACCTTTCCAATTAAGGTGTTTATCCAACATTATTCCTGAAAATGTTGATCCACTTACCTCAGAATTTGTGAGAATAAGTTGGAATTATCGTAGTTAATATTTAATTTAATTGTTTGCTTAGTCTACCAGATGTGTAAATTGTCTAAAATTAGTTTTAGTTAGGTTTACTTTAAAATTTTTTTTATATCAAACCATTCTATTACGGATTCTTTAAAGTGGTGTTAATGTCAATGTTATTAATGTCAGTTCAGAAACTCGAAGGACACTCTTTTACGAAATATTTTCTTTAAAATTTATGGTTACATTGCTTATAAGTGGTACCTAATTATAATATGTTACGACAATGTAACATAATGCTCAAAACATTTAAATAACTCAAATGTTGCTATCCCTTTCCGTACTAGCTCTGTACGATGACAGATTAGAAAGCAGGGTTGACCATCCCCTTCCAAACCTTAGAGTAATGTAATGTATAAACGACATAATGTACTAAACGATGAGACTATTAAAGGAAGAATCTCTTAAACAATCCTAATTCGCTTACACGTAAAGTAGGACATCCCCGGCCAGATGAACTGACTACCACAAAAGGTAGCTGTTGATGTGGAATAAGACGGAGGAACACAGGAACAGGTGATATGACAAGTCCACAAGTGGATTGTAGTATCCTTAATATTGATGAGCCATTCATCACATTATAAAAAAATAAAATAAACGCGTCTTTAGGACACCCGGTTGGAACGTAGTTCCTTTCGCTATATATAACTATATTATTATATATATTTGTTGTGTTGAATAAATTGTATTGAAATAAAGTAAATATTGTAAAAACTCGAAAGTAAAATTGCGCCATCTGTGAAAGTTCCCCTAACTAATATACGGATAATTAGTATACAAACTGTTACAGTAGTATCGCGCAGAATCCACAGATGGCATAGAAATAAAATAAATCAACTCGCGATCAGCATTTTTCGTTGCGCTAACACTTTTTTTAGGCTAGCCGGCCGCCGAGTGTCAGAAGTGTAACGTGTGTTAAGGAAATTCGTTATAAAAATACTTATCAGATTTATAGGTATGAACCAAATTTTAGTAAATTAAAATATAGTTACATAGTTTAAGCTCTTTGGTGTTAGATAGATAGATAAATAACACTTTATTCCACCATAGTTACAGTAGAAGTATCACACATACATGTGCCAAACAGATGATGTACAAAGGGCGGCCTTATTGCTAGATGCAATCTCTTCCAGGAAACCTTAGGATGGATCAAAATGATTCAGAGACACAGTGATAGTTGGTGCTGTAATAAAATTAAAACAATTTTTTTTCATTGCTAATAAATACAAAATAAAAAGATATTCTGTATTTTCAACTACTTTATTTCCTATAAATTTATGCCTGTACTTAAACATAAACATATATAAATATACATACATAAACTTAAGTATATTATATTTTATATCATACATATTAAGTATACCTAAAAGTATATAATTATGAGGGTCAAGTAGTGGTCAAGCTGGCTATAATAATAGTAATAAATAATGTTCGTGAACCATTTTCTTGAAAGCGGTTATTGATTGCGCTCGCCTAATACTAACTGGCAACGTATTCCACAAGCGTACAGCTTGTATAGTAAAAGAACGGTCATAAAATGTAGTGCAATGCAGTGGTATCTACAATATCAAATCTTCAGATGACCTTAGACATTTTTCATGTGTGTCATTTTCAAGGAACTTAGACCGTGTAAATCAGTTAGGTTAGGTACCTTACGTTTGCGCTAATCACATATAATGCTAATTACATATTATAAAACAAAGTCCCCCGCCGCGTCTGTCTGTTTGCGTTAAACTCAAAAATTATGGAACGGATTTTCATGTGGTTTTCACCAATAGATAGAGCGATTCACGAAGAAGGTTTATTTGTATCATTTGTTAAGGTTTTGTGTAAATTGATTGATATATGATGATGATTGTTGAAGATGTCTCTGCTACCCGTGCGAAGCCGGGGCGGATTGCTAGTAATAATATATTGAAGAAAGATATTTAAAAAAAAAGTAATATTTGCCGATATTTTAAGCCTATCTTGTAAATCTTGCAAAATTAAGGAGAAAGAAAGTTGTCAGTGATCGTAATATTCTTAATAGAAAATATTATAAATATGTTTAGAAACGAGCGGACCCAAAAAGAAAGCAATGTATCACAGAAGGTCAGGGCCCCAGCGAGTGGGTCATTTGTCACCCGACATGAATAATAACACAGTGTAGAACGTAAAATACGGACATACACTTCCTTGCTGCCAGGCGGAATACCGTGTTACTAGTGTTAAATTTTAAAAAAAAATCTGTCATTTTACTGTTGGCGGTAAACGAATTTTGTAAAACTCTGCCTGCCGAATTTGTTGAACATATTTTTTTCAATTAATTCTAACTAATTTCGTGCCCGAGTTAATTACCAACCAACTAAATTATCTCTTTCTTCTCTAAACCAGAGACTAGATGATGAGAATTTAGTTGAATTAAAGACTTTCTCCGGGAAAATAATAGTGCAGCAGAAAAAAAAAGTCCAAAGATTGGAACTAAAACAGTTTTATTAGTACAGTGAAAAAATGAATTACAAGCTTGTTCTAGTGTTGTGTCTTCATGTTTCTTCAATACATAGTGTACCAATGAGAATGCAGTTTATGCCACTGCCATACGGGATGCAGCAACAAAACCCACTGTTACAGATACAAAATCCGTTTTTCAGGCAGGCTGCAAATAATTTTCAACCTCCATTTATGTAAGTATTATTCTTTATTATAATATTTTTTTAAATCATTCGACCATCTAAAAAGTGTTCGAGAAGTTTACTATTATACTTGCAAATTAAAAAAAAGCGTCTAGATAAATTCGTTTCACCAAAAAAAAATAGAAACATGTTTGACTAGCGAATTGTAATTTTAAACGTAGAACAAGTTGGCTAATCAAAAAAAAATCTCATAACAAAACTAGTATTCACGCTGTTATAGAAAATTTCAAAATTTTAAAATCATTTCGTCTCCTTAACGATTGTTGTTCAGTGGGTTCAATGCTTTATTTCAATGAGGTTGTGCGTTAATATTGTGGTAGTAACTGTGTTTCCTGTTGTTTTGTTTTTTTTTTACACCTTACACACGGCCGCCTGATCCCAAACTAGGCAGAGCCTGTACTATGGTACCCAGACTCCTAATAACCATACTTATATGACACAGAACAACTGATCATGCTCATTACATAGTTATTTGTCCTGAGTGGGAATCGAATCCACGACCTCTAGTCTGATTCACCAGTCAGCCGTCTACAAAATGTAGAAATACGAGCAACTGAAAAGCAAAAATATCAATATTTGTCACTAAGTATAGAGAATCAGTTCTCTAAAATTACATTACACAGACAAATTACTTGAATATACCGCTCGAGAGCCACTCCGATCACTATGTTAAATCGTAACTTAAAAAATTAGATAATCGACAATCTAAGCATTTCATTACTAGTACACGTATCCTCCATAAAGCAATGGAAAACGTTGGATGGACGCTTCTCAAGACGCTCAAAAAAGGATAAGCTTATCCCTTAAGCGTGGCAATGTTCCAAATGTTCTAGGAATGGTACCAGTTGATAATGATGCAAAGATTTTTAAGACACTCATAGGAAAAAAAATTTAAAGAACTCCTGCACTAGAAACTTTTCCTGTGTCGCGGGGGACTTTACAAACATTCAAACAAACAACACCCAAACTCGGGACAACTATTTGTTGATCAGACAAATTTTTGTCCCGTGTCGGATTCGAACACCCAACACTCGGCGTGGTGTAGTGGCTAGGTCATCACTTAAACCATTGCGCCATCCGTGGAGCTAATTTTCTAAAATTGAATCTATCATTATTAAAATATCTCAGTTAATAAAAAAAACATCTTGATGATAAAGGAAAAGTCATTATCTCCATTTGTGTTTCTTAAAAGAAATGTATTTTCAGGTATCCCCAACAACCAATAATACTACTTCTACCAAACTCAGCTCCCACCGCAGAAACCGATGACAGATATACCAAGCTTAACGAAGAAGATATCGCAAATAGACTGAAAACTAACACAGGACGTATAGATGAAAACAAAGACGCTATAATACTCGATGCCGATTACAATTCTGAGGAAGTCGATTCTAAGAAAGCAGTGATGCTTATGCCAAATGATCCGAGATTTTCGATCGGCTCAATCATCTCTCTCATACCCTTCCTACCTATAGAGATAAACGTACCTGATACTATTAACTGGATTTCTAGTCTGTTACCTGGATGGTTCAGTAGACCAGGCCAAAAGCCTGAAAACACCAAGAGACTATCAAATAAAGGTCCGATACCAATTTTAGTTTTACCTGGACCAATGATGACACAGTTTTAAATTAAGAAATGTGCTTTGCTTAAAATGTAATTATGAAGACTGATCAATTAATTAAATATGTGCTTGTTTACAGTTTATATGAATTCTATTCATTAATTCTTGCATTTATGAGTATATAGTGTACGCATACTTTTATTGATGAATTTCAAATTCGTTTATGGACTTTCGCATTTCACATGTATGTATTTATTTATAGAGATGACCTGGTGATCAAATTTCGACCAAGATTCATGAATTATTTATTTTTGGTTTATTTCATTGGCCATTGTAACTCAGGAACTGTTATTGTATACTCTTACGCGTTACGCGATACGATACGCGTGTAGCTTGATGTAGCGTATTCACGTTTCATTTTTAAATTCATTTTTAAACTTGTTACTTAATTAGCTTTCTGCACTTCTTCTGTACACAAACTTTAAGTAATCAAAATTTTACGTTCTTACGTTAGTGCATTTTTTTTTAAATGCGTACAGAGAATACTATTCACGTATATTATTATGGCTATATCTAAATGCATTATTATTTAGTATTTCCTGATTCCACATGCTGTTTGTTTTCTTATTTTGTTAAACTCTAATTTGTAATTAGTATTTTTATTAAAATGTTCTACAGATTAAAATTGTTTCACTTCCGTGCTTTAAATACTCATCCTATACAAAAAGCAGGTGTCTAGTGTCTAGTAAAGGGTTAAAAAATACCAAAAATGGATCACAAAATGTTTTATTATTGTATTTAACTTGTCTTAACGTATTTTTACATTACACTAAATGACATTATGGTAACAATCTTAACTTTAGCAAGGCCGAGTTCAAGAGTTTAACTATAGTAATCAAAATTACGTTACTTTTACTAGCTGAACGACAATATACAAATCATAATATCAAACCTAAACATGTTACACTTTCAAACTCTGACCATGCTGATTCATTCCATAGTAACGTTCGTCTGATAACTGGAAAACTGTTTTAAGGTACTGTACTTAATAAAAAAAAAACTAAAATAAACACATTGCAGAATAAACCACTTAAAACACAACACAAAGTGTATCGATCGTGCCACTAAAGACTAAAAAGGCAAAGGAATCGTATTTCGCTCCATAAATGGCAACACATATAGGACAAACCAATAACCTAAGTGTAAACAGTATATTTCGTTTAATTACTTCACAGAGTCATACAAACTACCTCATTAGACTATCTGCTTGTTAAGGCAGTCATAAACCTAATTTGTTATGGCTGGTAAGGTGTAACCTTTTCAATAGGAGAAATCAAAGTTACTAGGCTAGAAAGTTGTGTACTAGTTGCTATTTTCCATGGAAGGCACTTAAAATAGTGAGTGAACCTACTTTAAGTATGAATCGTTCAGAAACCGCTATTTCATGGACCTACATTTGAATACATGAGATTAAAAAAATAGTCATATCGAACTAATGTAGGTACTCGTTTAATTAAGTACGTTACCTAAATAAACAGGGATGTTATTTATGAAATTTTTTCAATAAAAATATTTTTCATTTGTTATAGTTGACAAAGTTCTAAATAAAAATTACAAATAACAAAACTTTATTTCCAAATCACATCGAGAAAAATTTATATCGATTAATTGTACTGTAACCACTGTTACACTGTTACTGTTACTTTATTAATGCCTGATGTTGCCAACCTAGAAAACATATTTCTACCCTAGAATATTAACATTTCAATTAATAATGTTTTCCGACTCCAACTGTATCGTGATCAACTGGATAGCTTGGGTCCTCTTTCTGTTCGTTCTTGGGAACGATAATGGAGACGGGGTAGTTGAAGCTGTAGAAGAAACCGTGAGGGGGGCCCTAGAAAAAAGAAATTAAGTTTTAAAATAGGAGAGTGATTACAACAGTCCATAATTAATTTTACGAAGTAAGTATTAGTTTATAAAAAAACATGAGCCATTGAGTGCACGTGTTTTGGAGACTTCTCAAGAAATAAATGGTGCTTTGTCATCCGTGAATCGATGATAACGAGTACTGTATTATAGAACAAAAAACAGTCGAATTTAAAACCTCCTTTACACGTGATAAGAAAAAAAACAGACTAACGTCCGGTTTCTAAAAGGCTGAACAACGCAAAAATTAACTAATCGGATGTCAAATTCCTTGTCAAATATACATATGTATATTGAGTTGCTGAAAGCATGATTAGGCACTGGCACTTTGATATGACCATCGGATCAATTAACAGAGCTGTCAAATATTACTGCAAAATTTTATGTAAAATGCCATTCGAATGTTCAACGAAATTGATCATAGATTAGTTTATTTTTATCAATGTTTCGGAAACCCGAACTAATTTCATCACTGTAAAGACGGCTCTGTTAATTAAACAATATCTTGATCAGCGTTTCAGAAACCGTGTAGTAAGTGTTATATACTTACAGTAGGTTCCGGTTCTTCATATTTTCCTTCTTCATTTGGTTTGTCTACATATTTCTGTTTAATGAATTGTTGTTGTTGCTGTTGCTGCTGTCCGTACTGTCCCTGTTGGCCATACTGTTGTTGCTGACCAAACTGTTGTTGCTGACCTAACTGTTGTTGCTGATTATACTGTTGCTGATATTGCTGCTGTTGGTAACTTCCTTGACCGTATGCCTTGGCTTCGCGGGGTTGATTTGGAGGAGCAACAACTACGGGTCTTGCCTCAGAAGCTTGGCCTTGGTATGAAGGTTCGTAGTAACTGGGTAGGAAATATAAATATAAAGTCAACAGACCCCGCGGAACAAAAATAGTCAACTGGAGGTGTAGAGAAAAAGTGCTATGAATAGGAAATGGAAAAAATCAAATGTAGACATTTTTTTTTTATTCTCTTAGTCAATATTCTCTACGGGTTAGTGTCGCCACAATGTGTAAAACAGAAATATCCAACAACATTTAACGTATTTAAAAAAAATCCATACAAAAAGTAGGGGTAAAAACTACTAATGTGCCATGAATGACATGGCACTTTAGTAGAACTTTTGGAGTAGGGGGAAAATGCCAGGAATGACCTGCCTGGATATTATAATAATTATATTTTTTTGAACTGCCCTACATTTATTTTTATATAATTGGTATCCAGGGGTGTTTTGGTATTTTCGTGTTATTTAAAAAATACTTTAAAAATACTTGACACTCACGGAGCAACGGGTTGTTTCTGGTTGGCCTCTGCGGCTTCTTTCCATGCCTTCTCAAAAGCCAGACGAGCCTCCCTAAGTTCTGGTGTTTCTTCAGCAGGTTTCAGTTCAACCTTTGGAAGGTTATCTTCTTGGTGGAATCCTTCGCTGTCAGCATAGTATTTGACCTGTAATTAAATGGAGAAAATAGTTAGGAAATTTGGCCTGTATAAACAAAGTATTGTGTTGTCGTTTTTTCCTTTATTATATAAATAATAATAATAATGATTAAAAATATCTATTTAACAACTGTCAGGGACGTAAGGTGACGTGGTTGAGTCATTATTGGTTTATAAATCGGTCGCGTATACGCTGTCTTATTCCTGTTAAATTGATACTTAAATTATAATAAAGATTGAGGATTTTTTTATACCATTAAAATAATGAACGACTTTATAGGTTATTTATGTATAGATAGATATACAAGCAAGTATGTATAAATAATAAGAGTAATCACTTAAGACACGTCACACACCGTCCTATCACAAACTAGGCAGAGCCTGTACTAAGGTAACCAAACTTTCTTTTTTTTTAACATGTGGAAACCCCCACGGGTCATCACCCCACCCGGGCTAAGCCGTAGGGTGGTATGTCGGACTCGAACCGACTAAAACCACACGGTGTTCCGTCACAGTCCTTATTATCAGGGCCTCAGGTGTACCCTTACAAGGAAATCCCTGTGAACCCTGGCAGAAAGGTAACCAGGCTGCTAATAAACATACCTATATATTTCTAAATACATACATATTATAGATAAATTACACCCAGACACAGAATACATGATCGTATTCATTACACAATAATATATCCTTGGTGGAAATCGAACCCACGACCTCTAGCTGAGCAATCAGGATCAATAACCACTAAACCAACAAGACCGTCAAACTTCAAACATCAAAAAAAAAAATCAGTGGTTGTTCTATGTAATTGGTTATCGAAGTAAAGACTCATATATTTACCTTGACGAGTTCATGGTTAGGCAACTTGTAGATGTAAGATCCAGTGACTACTCCGGATCCTTCACGGTTCTCAACCTTCGATGATTCGGGGGTTTCATAGCCGTACGCGTACTGCCCTAGGCCGTCCTGACCATGGTACTGGGCTGCGTTGTAAACCTAGAAAATATAATCAATAAGTCAGCCTATTGCAGACCACTGCTGGATATGATCATCTCCTACTGTGCGCTATAGCACCCGGTCCTCGACCTTCCGTATCCACTATACTATATACTATCTCACTAATATTATAAAGGCGAAAGTTTGTGAGGATGAATAGAAGTTTGTAAATCTTGCACGCAAAAACGGTTGAAAGGATCTGGATGAAATTTGGCACAGAGATAGATAGTCTGGAATAGCACATAGGCGTTTTATACCGGAAAAATGCGAAGGAAGTCGTGGGCAACAGCTGGTATTATAAATGCTAAAGTAACTTAAACGGTTTAGGCGTTCCCAGCTAGCTTATTCTGGGTTAGTTCTGACTCAGTACATCTGGCTGGGTGGCGTTCCAACTTCCGTTAAGAGATTTTTGGACTTTCGTGGGACTTTAAAAATATAGGAAAAAAGGGAACTTACATCTTCAACGTAGTCGTCGGTGTTTTCGATCTCCTTCCCATTCTTCCAGTAGTGCCCGAGGGTTGGGCCTGAGTCTGCGCTACGAAACCTAGGGTCATCGAAGCGTACCTGAAACACGAAACTTCTTCTTTAAACAGCTTACTCAAATAATCTAATTGACATTTATACTGGCGTCCGAAAATCTAGTACTGTACTTAAAAAAATACGAATGGAGTCATCTAGCTCCTTTATTTTTTTTTAAAGACTTCTAGTAACGTGGTTTACACATTACTAGTATTCTTGTTAACGCCTGCAGCTAAGCTAAATGCTTGTGTTAGGAGTGGGTTCACGTCGGTAGTGCACTGGGTGGGGTTCGAACCCGCAACCACTCGATCGCAAGTCTGACACCTTAGCCATTACGCTACCGCCGCTTTGTATTGTGGAAGAAACTTAATCCTACTATATAATATTATAAACGTGAAAGTTTGCGAGGATGTATGGATGTTTGTTACTATTTCACGCAAAAACCACCAAAACCATTTGCGATGAACACTTTTTATGTAGAAAGTTTATTTTTTCATTTTTAATATACTAGCTGCTCCCCGCGGATTCACCCGCCGTGAGCAGTGACAGTCCCGATCCCGTGGGAATATCGGGATAAAAAGTAGCCTATACGTTAATCCAGGTTTCCAGCTATCTACATACCAAGCTTCATCGCAATCGGTACAGTGATTTTTGCGTGAAAGAGTAACAAACATCCATCCACCCATCCAAACTTTCACATTTATAATATTAGTGGGATAAGGTGAATAAGTTTTTAGTTCTAGTAAGCAGTATCTATTGTAGTTTTTCTTCACTCAAAGGTCCACACACATACACACACACGCGTATATCCTTCAGCAATGTTACCATACGTAATAATAACGATAGGTTAAAGTTATTGGACACTTACCAAAGGTAGGGTGGCAGTCTTGCCAGACAGCGCTGGCACTGTGAATGGCAAGTTCTTCAGATAACTCTGAGCCTCTTCAGGAGTGATGTCATTCTTAAAGATGAAGTTTGAATCTGGCGCGCTGAGAGCTGTCACCACCTGAGAAGAAAACAAGTAAGGTAGAGATCAGGTATTTTTCGAAGTTGTAATAGGGTAGTGATTGGATATATCGAGATCACATACCAAAGACAAATTGAGCTTACAAAGGTAAACAGACTTCATTCATTAATCGTAAATCATTTATTTTCATAAACATCGGTAAAAGTTTTGTTACAATTTTTGCCATATTCTACTTCAGCAAGTTTTATGCAATTTATTCGAACATCAAGTCATTCATTCAAATCAATTAAGTTCCATTAATATTTTTTTTATATTTTCAAAAGAATAAAAAATAATAATAAAAAGAGGGAGGTCGAATAACAAAATAAAGAATCATCATAATACGAAGTCAAAGGTAGAATAACAATAAGTGTCAGGTCGGATAATATAATTTCACAAATGTATTTTTCAAGAAGCGAAAATTGTTCGCTTTCTTTTGAATACAGGTATAGGAAGCTTTTGGATAACTGATGTCACTTTATTAAAGAAAATATACACATACCATAACCATTCCTTTGAAACAGCATAGTTTTTGGGACTTCATCTACTACAATACTATCTAATAATACTATATTTACTACTAGATAGCGATATTACACAGATGTTACTATTGGTAACTGAAGCCGATATAACAAAACACGCAACTGACTTTTCAAGGTGTTTTAGACAAACAACATCATGAAAAAATCTGCATGTCTAACATTTCCTTAGATTCGCAAAGATTTTTTTAAGTATGGCAACCCATACTAGGAAAGGTTTTTTTTTTTCTCTCATGGCTCACGGTTACTAGGGAAGGTATTGCCTGCCCGTGGCCTCTATTGTAACAAATTCTATATATAAGACTGACATTATTCTTATCTATGTATGCATATATTAATACGTGAAGAAAGTTCTTTTTACTTCTTTTTAAAACAGTTTCGAGCACGAAATACTTAAATGTTATACGCGAAAGAAGTAGAGAAAGCAAAAAAAAATTAAACAATATGTGTTATTAATTTTAAAATTTAGTGGAAACAGCCACAAAAGCTACACGTGTCCAGTATATATGTTGAAATGTCAATGACAGTTCAAATTATACTGGAAATGAATGGCTTGATTTATGTTAAAAATATATAACTGTTATAATAGAAAATATACAAAATTTAATTAATTATGGTCGAACTTCAACCACTAGGCGATGTCTAGTTATTAGTAAGTACTGTAAGTAGCTAACTGACAAACGGTACTCTGTCGATATTTCAACAAATTTGTTTGTGATTGTCGTAAAGTTATAAATCTATAGAAAAAGGCCAGGTAGGCCATAAATATTTAAAAAAAAAATAGCCAAACCCGTTCAGTCGTTTTGAAACGAACATTCTCCATCATCCATTTTATTTACTTTTCTAATAAATAAAGACACTAAGCGAGCGAAAATAATTTTAAAACACCAGGTCTCAATAATTAAATAACAATATTATCGTTCTAACAAAATAAATTAAACTCTAAACAGGATACTGAAGTGTTCCAAGGTTACAATATATACCTAACACTAATATCTAATGAGTTTAAGATTACAGATGATCCCAAAATAATACCTTATGCTAAGCTTGAGTCATCACGACGAGGCCAAGGGTCATTCAAACCGGACTTGTTTCAAAATGAAAATGTATAGACATATTATAAATATTAATTATTTAATTATAGGTATTGGTGAAGATGTGATTTTTTTGTCAGTTTTTCTACTGGTAATCACTACATATTATAAAACAAAGTCCCCCGCCACGTCTGTCTGTCTGTCTGTTCGCGAGAAACTGAAAAACTACTGAACGGATTTTCATGCGGTTTTCAGTAATAGACAGAGTGATTCGTGAGGAAGGTTTTCATGTATAATTTGTACCCGTGCGAAGCCGGGGCGGGTTGCTAGTATGTGTTAAAGAAAGAGATAGACACAAAGGCGACTACTGCTTATAACAACGCAAACAACGAGGCGATGACATCGCTTTCACACACGCATTTTAAAGAAAAAGTAGCTTTTTCACCCCTCTTGAATATTCTTTTCTTGATGGGAAAAGGTACCCCATGTTCTTTGCTGTATGCCTATGCCCTTGTATTTATGCATATATTTTATATGCAATGATACCTTCAAGTACAAGGCAATTGGCGCTTACTTACACTTACAGTTATAATTTGAGACGTAATAGATACTCACAACCGCATAATTTTAGATTTTTTCTTAAACTAAGACGTCAACAAATACATAATATGTATCATATAGGTACTATACGACATTTTTTGCCATCAACACAATTTAACTACGTCACAATACCGGTGTAAAATGTCATCATATTATATTCAGATAACATAACATGGACGTTCCGCCTTGTTTCACTACAATGCAACGCACGAAAATGTTTTTTACTAACAATATTTCAATGTAAAGAAACTTGATGGCGTTTGAGTATTTTTGCGTGTTCTTATCAGCAAACTGGTATATTTACATACACGTTCTGTGACACACTAACACCTGCCTTAACCATTGCACGTGATATTGAGTGTTTCATCTTCGATTGCGACTTTTTCTTACTTTTACCTACCGAGAAATCTTTTAGCTGAAAACATTCGAAAAGCAAATTGTGAACCATTTTTGTTCAACCAAAGTAGAAAGTCAGACTTGCATTGAAATTGCTGCAGAACTAACTTACAGACAGGTTGTTTTCTCAGAGGTTCTATTCATTGCAAGCAAATCTGACAGTAAATGCTATTGATTTTTTATAAACAAGGAGCAGCTGTATAGCGAAGACTCATATTGTAATATATCCTTATTAGAAGTATCAGTGCCATTTTAAATTAAAAATACAATTTCAGTAGTGCACGAGGTAACACTAACATATTCAATTCTACGTTGCATTATACAAATACATATAAAATAATGATAATTTAACATGTCTACTTTTACAACCTACACCGAATCACTTAGCACCTTATGTTATTGATTTGTGTCATTGTCATTGTCTACGTTTTACGCATAAACTTAGTATACTAGCGTAATAAGTATATGGTTTACGCTACTATTGTATCTAAGGTTAAACCAACTATGGAGTCATTACAAGTATCATCGGCCTCTGGTCATCAGACTTAAGAGTTATACATATAACAAAGTTTCCTTTTTCACTGAGCTGTTTTGTTGAATTCACAGGCATAAAAGTCGGGTCTTCTCGAAATAGCTGTTTTTGTATTATGACACTTTTTTCCCGGGAGGCGATATGTAGATTGTATAATCGAAAAAAAAATCTGTAGAGTATGGTTATTTAATGCATCCTGGTATAAATGGATAGAATGGCTTATCCTGCTTAATATATCGTAATGTACATGGACCTATATGAGAGTACCTGTGGTTAAAATAAATCATTTATTCAAAAATGTTATTTGACTGACTGTGACTTTAAATTGAAAATTTGATATGTTATTATTTTTAAGTTGGTTATTTACGTAATGTTAAACTAGACATTATAAGTAAATGATTTGATGATAGCCAAGAATGACGTCACAGACTGTTTGTAATTTTTTTTTTTATGTAACAGGGAGCAAACGAGCAGACGGGTTACCTGATGGTAAATGAAGTGCGTTGCCGGCTTTTAATATGGGGCTACACTCTTTCACTGTTTTGACGTTCAATAAAGAGAAACTTATTAGACTTGATGGTCAACTGCCATATTGCTTAACGGTGATTAATACTTGTTATGAGATCATCTTGAAAATGGTGGACTGTTACTATAATTTAAATGCAGAATTCATGGTTTACATAAATTCTTTTTCGCAATTAACATGTCATATTACATACCTATGAATCTTATTACTTTATCACGATGAGGTACTCATTGACTAGCACGCTTATAAATTGTTTTTATTATTTTATATCACCACTAGCTGCACCCGGCATGCGTCGCAATCCCTTTTTTTCTCTTTTTTCTCTAAAAAATGAGGGGGAAAAATGGTTTAACACTTATTCTCATACCTACCAAATATACAAATAAAAATCATTAAAATCAGTCGAGCCATTTCGGAGGAGTTCGACTACAAACTGTACAAACACCGGGACAAAAGATTTTTATATATTAGATTGAGGTTATAGAAACTATTTCTTTATCAATACATACAAATCACTACATATTATAAAACAAAGTCCCCCATCGCGTCTGTCTGTCTGTCCGTCTGTCTGTCTGTTCGCGATAAACTGAAAAACTACTGAACGAATTTTCATGCGATTTTCACTAATAGACAGAGTGATTCATGAGGAAGGTTTCTATATATAATTTGTACCCGTGCGAAGCCGGGGCGGGTTGCTAGTAATAAAATAAAGTCCCCCACCGAGTCTGTCTGTCTGTTCGTTATAAACTGAAAAAACTACTGAACGGTTTTCATACGGTTTTCACCAATAGACAGAGTGATTCATAAGGAAGGTTTAGATGTATAATTTGTTAAGATTTTGTGTAAATTGGTTGAAATATGATGATGATTCTTGAAGATGACTCTGCTACTCGTGCGAAGCCGGGGCGGGTTGCTAATAAAAGATAAAGTAGTATGATAAACTAATGATTAAAGTGTCAGTATTAGACACAACACGTGTGTTTGTGTAAACAAATTGTGAATTGATTGAAAATTAACATTACTATTGAATACGAAATGACTAATAGATTAGTAATGGAAATAATGTAATATTAATAAAACCTTCAACAAGATTTGGTCTTTACAAAAGGTTTTGTGTTATATTTAACTACTTGCGCGCGGTTTTACCCGCGTTAGCCCCTATCCCGTAGGAATATTGGGATAAAAAGTAGCCTATGCGTTAATCCAGGTCTCCAGCTATCTACATACCAAGTTTCATCGCAATTGGTTCAGTGGTTTTTGCGTGAAAGAGTTACAAAAATCCATCCATCCATCTATCCAAACTTTCACATTTATAATACTAGCAGCGCGACGCAGTTTCACCCGCGTAAGTCCCGATCCCGTGGGAATATCGGGATAAAAAAGTACCCTATGCGTTAATCCAGGTCTCCAGCTATCTACATACCAAGTTTCATCGCAATCGGCTCAGTGGTTTTTCCTAATCCAAACTTTCACATTTATAATATTAGTGGGATTAGTGCGATTGGGGTGTTTACAATTTAAGAGTGAGTGATGGGCCTCCTCCCTCAATAATATTTTGCAGCCGTGTATTTGATGGGCCTGTTAGTCTAGAGGTTAGTGATCCTGACTACTAAGCCAGAGATTGGGGGTTTGATTCCAATCCAGGCCAAATAATTGTGTGATGAGCACGATCATTGTTTCGGTGTCTGGGTGTAATTTATCTATAACTAGCAACCCGCCCCGCCTTCGCACGGGTACATATTATACACCTAAACCTTCCTCATGAATCACTCTGTCTATTAGTGAAAACCCCGCATGAAAATCGGTTCAGTAGTTTTTCAGTTTATCGCGAACAGACAGACAGATGCGACGGGGGACTTTGTTTTATAATATGTAGTGAAGATTTTTATAATGTGATTTTTTTCATCATTAGCTCAGCTACATGATATGATGATGATTCTAAACGCAAAAACCTCATAAAGTAATGAAAAATAAACAGAAACACTATTCGTTCCTACAATTTTCGAGGGTTTCTCTCAATTTTATCAGGATCCCATCATCAGATCCTGACTTCCTTGACATGGGACCCTTGAGGTTCCCTATCTAACAAAAAAGAATAATCAAAATCGGTTCGGCCCGCCAGCCGCTCTGCCCCTGCTTTTTAAATCTCTGATATCTTCTAAGATATTCATTTTAATAACATGCTACAAAAGCAATTTTGATATACATGAAATGCACAACGTATCTAATGTATTTAATTGGATAAGGAATAATACTGTATTGTTTAAAATAGTTTGATAAATAACCCATAATCTTTTTGTAATATGTAAAAGATAAAAATGGTTACTGTGGGTTATCCTTAGGAGATAAACGTATACTATCACGGACTTTTTTATTGATCTTTTTAAGATATACAATTTCGTAGTACATTATTTTGATCTATCTCGTATCTCGGGTTCAGCCAGCGTTTGCAATGTAAGCACAAAAAAATGTGTTTATTTACGACATCACATTAGAAACCTCAAAAATTATCAGTGTTTTTCTACTATATTATGCATGTATTATACATATGAACCTTCCCCTTGAATCACTCTATCTATTAAAAAAAAAACCGCATCAAAATCCGTTGATAGTTTTAAAAATCTAAGCATACATAGGGACAGACGGACAGCGGGAAGCGACTTTGTTTTAGACTATGTAGTGAATAGCAACCCGTCCCGACTTCACACGGGTAGCAAATCATAATTATATTGATTTTTTCCGACATCTTCAACAATCATCGTCATATTTCAGCCATTTTACACAAAACCTTAATGAATGATACTCATAAACCTTCCTCATGTAAATCCGTTCGGTAGGTTTTGAGTTTATCGCTAACAGACAGAGACACGCGGCCGGGGCATAATAACTATAATATAATTATGATATAAATATATATTTAGTTTATCAGCTTTCTGGATACAATAGTACAGGCTCTGCCTAATTTGGGATCAGACGGCCGTGTGTGTATCTCAAGTTATTATGACCGCGGTCCGCAAACCGAACCACCGAACCTTGACTTAAAATCTGAAAACTAAAGTAGGTATACTAAGTAGGCAGTAGCAACATTTAATGCAAATAAGAACTAAAATAATATTTTTTGTTGATATCACTAAGAACAAAAGGACGAAAAACCGCTGAGTTGTTTTGAACGCCACTGACCAGTGGCAAAGGTTACACTATATCACGATTGTATAATTTACCCTAACTGAGATCATCTGGTTGGAATAATTCACGAATCATACTTTAAAGAAATACGACGCAGAAAAATAAAACGTATTTGAAAACGATAAAGCAAATAAATTTGAGTCACAACGAACTTGAGATACTTTATAAAACTAGCAACCAGCCCCATATTTCAACCAATTTACACAAAACCTTAGTCATGAATCGCTCTATCTATTGGTGAAAACCGCATGAATGTCTGTTCTGTAGTTTTTCAGTTTATCGCGAACTGGCAGACAGACAGACGCGGCGGGGGACTTTGTTTTGTAATATGTAGTGATAATTGTCTTTTTAAAAAGTATCGCCAACTGCAATGCGCCTAAATCATGATAAATTGGAATTAGAAGCTGTATTCTTCATCTTAATTTTGTATCCTTAGAGATGGAATATTTTCTTCAAATTTAAATTGGACCAACTATGAATACAACCAATACAATTAAAAAAAAGAAATGATATAAATCAATTGGAAGATTTTTGAATTTGGAAAAGTGCTCTATAAAAGAGACACTTATATCTGTCATAAACAAAAGAGTACCTCTAACTTTTTTATCGATTTGCTATCGAGTAGAATCTAAGCCAATACTCTAGGTGCGTGAACTGGGGTTAATACACTTCATAGAATAACAATCGTGCTTTCCTTTGAGCTTGCTCTAATTCACAAATCTCGAGTGTCTTTCTGTTAACCTAGATAGTTTTTAGGCTATTCACTGACTCTTAAATTAAGTCCGGGATTTTTGTTTTGGGTCAATTTAACTAGGTTTTTAGGTCTAAATAAGGTTTTTTTATAGTTATCTAGCCGTCCCCGCAGTTTCACCTGTGTTTATGGCCACTTCTTCGCTTCTATTGTTCGTACCGTGATGTTATATAGCCTTCGTCGATAAATGGGCTATACAACACTAAAAGAATTGAGATTGGCGCGTTCAACCAAACAAATAAACTCGTCAGCTTTAAAATATTAGTATAGATTAGTATAGAATTCACCGCGCTCATGTTGTTAAGGAAAATACTTAATAACTTATTCATTTGTATATATATGTATGTAATTTAACGTTATCAACACTGGTCCAAGTATTCATTTATTAGCCTTTGCCCGCGGCCTCGCGCGCCTAAATATATTTTTCGATCCCTCTTAAACATGGATTTCTGGATGGAAGATACCCCAGTCCTTTGCCGCATGCCCCGAAACGTGTATGCTAATTTGCAAAATTTCATGATGCTCGGCATGCGGCATGCGGCATGCGGCATTGCGGCATGGCGGCATGGCGCACTTAAAATACGAACAATGAAACATTGATTTTTATTATAAGACGTGATTGGGATTTGCTTTGGACAGTAGGACTTTAATCCCACACTACCTTATCCTATATCCTATATTTTATGTAATAAACCAAGTACATGAATTAATTTTTTATGTGGGAGAGCCATGCTTCGGCACGTATGGGCCGGCTCGACTCCGCTCGTTACCACGGCCTCACAGAAAACCGGCCGTGAAGCAATGATTTCATTGCATTTCGCCACGTGAGTGAGGTTACCGGAGGCCCTAACCCTTCCCTCTCCCTTATTCCCGTCCTTCCCCTCTCCCCCCTCTTCCCCCTCCCCCTCTTCTCCTACTCCCACCTTTAAGGGCGGCAACGCACTTGTAACTCTCGAGTTTCAGGTGCCCATGGGCGGCGGTAGTCATTTACCATCAGGTGACCCGTCTGCTCGTTTGCCCCCAATACCATAAAAAAAAAAAAAATTTGAACTTTAAATAAATGAATTGTAAAAGCGTGGAGGCTGGAACTATTAAGTCCTATAAAACCTATATTTTGGTTATAGCGGTACAAATGAATATAACCGATTGTTACAACTTTACAAGTAGGTACCTCCTACCTATGTCTATAATTTGTGTACAAATGTACACAAATTATAGACATAGGCAAAAAAAAAGTACCTATGTCTGTAATTTGTATACATTTTTTGTATTATTTCTTAAACCACCATGTAACTTAATACTGGCAGAAGTGATTTCCAATAATATAGGTAAAAAATATGATAAACATCATTAAAAATATCACGTTTATTTACAATTATATATTTTCTTATTATTTTGGCTACAAAATTGTTGATGTCGTCATTCACTACACGATTTATGTCTTTTTATAGAAAATCAACTATTATAAGATTGTAGACTGTGTGATTATCGTGTTGCTTTATGCGGCCTGACTACTCAAATTTATTAATATATTTAAAGGAAGGTCTATAAACTACACAACTTAATGGTAATACGATGTTCAAAAAAATATACATAATTAAACACAAGTCAATAATTATTTAGCATATTAAAAAACCTTGTTTATACTACTGTATTACAATATTTCACAAGTAAATGACGCATTTGCATTGAAGACTTGCATCAACAATATTATTCAAAATGGCTGGCGAAAATTTTACTTCCTTACTCTGGACGCCAAAATAATTAAAACTAGAGATCGCGTGGTGGTCGAATTTGGACTATAATTAACGACCATAACTTTTAAACTGATCGTTGACCAGTATAACTTGTCCATGATAGACTTTATGCAGCATGTCCATGACAGTTCGAAATATGTAGGAAATCATACTGGACGCGTGTAACGACGTAGGTAGCCGTTATCACGTAACATGTTAATTTCTTTCACACATTGTTTAAAAAGTTTAGCTTTATGCACTTCTTCTATATAAAGCTTTAAGTGTGTAAATTTCAAGTTAATCAAAATCAAAAATGCGTACAAGGATTTCTCTTCGCGTATTAATATAAAGATTAGTTATTTCTCAAACTTTAGGATTGTAATTAAATTACAATAGTGCTTAAATTACAATATTTTTGACGTTGGTGTGGACTTACAAATTATAAATCGATAGATAACTCGATACTCTAAGTTTCAGAACGTATAGGAAGGTTATAAAAAAATATTTATTATTACATACTTATAGAAGGTTATAAGAATATACATGCGTAGTGTTACTGGCCTTAAAGGTCAACTCTTTTTGTTCTTTAAAATCATAAATCATTTATTTGCATAAAACATGAGTAATAAAGGTGTTACACCCTTTCACGAGATCATCTCTATTTTTAAATTAAATTAATGGTTAATCTACAACACCGATACCCAAAGACTTCTTTGGGTCCGATACCCAAAGAAGTCTTTGGGTATCGGTGTTGTAGATTAACCATTAATTATATACTTATATATCGATATATACTTATATATCGGATCGGGCAACCTTGAAATACACACGTAAATACAACTTACTATGAAGTTGCTTTTCTAGTTAGTGAAATGTACAAGTTTACTTACGTTTTCGTGTGTAGTTTGCCTGTGATATGTGCATTTTTCAGAAGAACGAGAAAAGTTATTCAATTCAAAAAATCTTCTTTTATTTATTCTCTAACGGAGAATACACATTATATATTTATTTACATACATTTCTTTAATTATCTTGTGTGTCTACAGAGAGATCACAACATGCAGTCTTATTAAAGGTAGTGGAGCATACCGAGTATAAAAATAATAATAATAAAAAACAGTGCAATAGGTATATAAAAAAATCCAAAACAGAACAAAATATAACGAATAACAAAACAGAGCAAGTCATTTCCATAAATAGTAGTTTGTAGATATACATAATGGCGGTTAATGTTATATTGATGTTCCACGATCACATTGTGTATGAACGTATGTTTTTTTACAATATGTTAATAATATCTAAACATAATTGTGACTTGTTTGTTTACAACTTTAAACGCATAAAGTCATCCGGTATAAGGATTATGAATCAGTTACTTAAATATCAAGTTATAAGTCACGTTGACTTCGTGATGTTCAGTGACGCATATCTACCGTCATGAAGATTTTTTCAGACATCTCTTTCGATGCTAGCCAGTGGCATAACAACTGTTAATTTTTCGTTCAAGTTTGAAAGCAATCGGTGCATAATTGCGACCTCTATCGTGCCGGTAAAATTGAGGTACATGTATACATACTTATAATATAAAGTTTATATATATATATATAAACTTGACAACTAGACAGGTAGGCTTTCTTTGAAATCTACCTAAAATATTAATTTTGTATTTAATCAATATAAGTAATTTAATTTAATAAACCTAATAAAATAGACAAGTTAAAAAAAAGGGGCAAGTGCGAGTCAGACTCACACACATCCGATGAATAAGATGATTGCCCAGATTGCGCAGTAGTTTATGTGGTCACTGCGCCAACTGGCCATGCTCGCGGCTCGCGGCAAATGATATCAATTCGATCCCCAAGTAGGATAATTCAGTAAGCGGCGGCGTGGCTTTAGTGTCATAGCTAAGGCGTCATACTTGCAATCAAGTGGTTGCGGGTTCGAAACCCATCCAGTGCACTACCATCTTTAACCCATTCCTAACACAAGTATTTGGCTTTAGCTGGAGGGGTTAACTAGTAGTGTATAACCCACGGTGCTAGTATTATTTCAATTAACTTTTTTTAAGTATTACCAAGTTCATTATTATCTGTATTCTTCATCCTCTAATTTTTTACCCTTAGAGGTTCAAATTTTTCTTTAAATTTATAAGGGACCAACCATAAGTACAACCAAATCAATAACAAAATGCCTTACATCATTTTGAAAATGAGCTGATACTCTTACACTGCTGGGCCGATATTAACCAAACGTCCCTAAGAACCACCGCAAGGAAACTGGCTTTCAAATGAAAAAACTACATTGAAATCGGTCCATCCGTTTGAGAGCTACGATGCCACAGACAGACACGCACACAGACATCGACGTCAAACTTATTAAACCCCGTCGTTTTTGCGTCGGGGGTTAAAAAAAAGAATTATTGAAATAGGTTAACACACAAAAAAATATCTGTCGAATTGAGAACATCCTCCTTCTTGAAGTCGGTTAAAAATGATATTATATATAGTTCTTTGTCTGTGTGTTCTGTCCTCCGCTGGGGGCAAACAAACTTGTATAATCAGTGTTAAGTGGTGTGGTGTAGTGTCTGTGCTATGCAACCAATAGTTGTATTGAGTTAAATAATAAATAGTTGTGATATTCAGTGTTGTTTCAAGGGCCAGACTGTTCAATCTAACAATTCGTTCACTCATGACTGTTTCTTATCCTAAATTACTG
Organism: Euplagia quadripunctaria; assembly: GCA_963859945.1. Classification (NCBI taxonomy): domain Eukaryota; kingdom Metazoa; phylum Arthropoda; class Insecta; order Lepidoptera; family Erebidae; genus Euplagia; species Euplagia quadripunctaria. Next base: position 2,127,036 of record OY982562.1, on the reverse strand, counting down.
CACACCCCAGCGGCGTAACTACACCACCTCAGGCCCGTGGCTTATTCATGGGATGGGGCCTTTCTTATGGCGCCACGACACACATCGAGCGATGATAGAATGTGTGAACGTTTTAATTAAACGTGTGATGGTAGAATGCGGCAAAAAAAAAACCTTTACGCGATGGAAATAAAATAATCCATTTTGTAATAAGTGTATCCTGTTTACACGGCCTTTGGACACCAGGGGCCCCCTCGAGCCGTGGGCCCGTGGTTTAATTACGTAACAAAATGGGCAGATTAATCGGTAATCTTAACGTATCTTCAGTTGTACTAGAGGCTAATGGATCCTTTGGTCGTCAGATGTCATAGTGGAATTGTTTCTCATTCAAATTGTCTATTAACTCATAGTGTCCACTATATCGTAATTCCGGTTATAATTATAGTCAACTATGATATTAATGATCACGGAACTGGTGAGCTCCTCGGCAGTTGGCTGACCTTTGTGGTGGTATCTAGTTGTGGTCACGTGGGATATTATCGTAATATATTATTATGAGTATATATATTATTATTTTATGCGTAGTTTTTTTACAACATGCATCATTAAAGTCGAAAGGGGATTTATTATACTTTCAACTTCTGTAACTAGTTTTTATAATGATTTAAGTATTTAGTAAGTTGACTTGTATACATACTAGTTATAAGAGACTTAATAGCGGCAATAGTTAATACGATACTACGATTTTGGTACCCGTGACCACAACTCATTCAATTCGATACAAACTTAGACTGGAACTTTACCGGGAAAAGTCTCTATTTTTTTATATGTTAAGAAATAAAATTTTAATGTTTGTTTTTTTCTTTTTTTACCGTACCAAAAAATAAAATTTTATCTATCTGTCTGTCTGGTTGTTCCGGCTAATCTCCGGAACTGGTCTACCGATTTCCACGAGACTTTTACTGGCAGGAGGCTGGTATTATAGAGAGTACTTTAAAAAAAAAATTAGGACTCCGCGGTATGTAGAGTTAGTAGTATATAATAGCAATAATAATAATAGAAATTTAGCAGGCGATTATTTTACACGACTTTGGTCATTAACAACATTTTATTTGAGCTAACGTGATTTTTTGTTTTTTTTTTACATATTGAGATTAAGTAAAAAGCCAGTCTTCTTCAATTATATTTTAACATATAATTGAAAAAGACCAGAATAAAATCCTGGTTCAGTCATTATTCAATTCTATACATTAATATGCAAAGAAGTGTCGTGTATATATTATACACACATTTCCAGGGATAATAGAACCCACGGCGCACATGTCATCAATCATGATAATCATTAATCGATTAAACTGAAATTTTGCTAACAATAATTTACTTAGTGATAGATGCGATCCAAATTCAAACCATATTACTTTGCTATGAGATGTCACGTCTTTACAAAACAAGTAAAAAAAAAATCTACAAAAACTATTCAACGTTGGTTCTTGACTTTGAACTCCCAAAAAACGTATAGAGAAGTGTTAAGTAACAGCGTAAGTTAGGAAATAGTTGTGAAACGCAAGTTGAAAGCAACTAATCATGTGCCCGAGGCTTGAGCACAACTGGTTTGGCGTGAGCCGTGAACTTGAACGTCAGTGCAGCGACAGTGGCCATGACGCCAGCGAGTGAACACGAAACTTGAATTATAACATTCTTTACCATACCATACCATATATTAAATGTTGATGTATCAACATCAACATTTAATATATGGTATAATCACTTCAGTAGAAGCATAAAACAATTTAAACAGTGAAATACTGGTATACACACTTTTATTTTTGGTTTTGACGGGATGTGGCTTATTTCCAAACGCTCAATCAGAATTTTTAACATTTCACTTGTTCAACATTAAATAGAAGATAGGGAACGTACCCATACTACGTGACCCGTTCTGGGGGGGGGGTCTTCAAAATACCACGCTTGTTGGTCACAGGGGGGGAGGGGGGGCTTAGGTTTTCGTCACGTAGTCAATATCCTCTAGGGAAATCTCGTACTTTTTCAAGCTATATTCAATTGTGGCGCGCAGCGTTTAGCGCTTTTTAAACTCACAGGTGGCAACAAGCAAGCGTTTAGCGGTTTTTAACTTTCTGTCGACAAAAAATGATTTAAAACCATATATATAATTATAAATTACTACGTAACCGGAGGGAGGGGTATAAAAAATTGTAAAAAACGTAGTATGGGTACGTTAACATACGATTTTTTTTATTTTCAACCAGGTACTTACTTGTAATTGTATTCTTCCTATTAGAAATATGTACATGTTGTTTAAATATTACATGAAAATATAAAGCAAAGACCAAAGCCCTCTATTAGCTTCCTCTATTTCAATCAATCAAATAAATGTTAATCCCTTTAACTTATCCAAACTTTACAAGACTATTTTATTTAGGTATAAAGGTGTCTATCTATTATCTTTAAATGAAATTGTGGAACTCACTACACTATAATAATATGTGTAGTGAGTTGCACAATTTCTTCTACTATTCTTATAATTGATCACTGAAAGAGATATCGCTCAACTTGTAACGCTGTGGCCCCACCCAACGGTTTCTAAATAAGACCTTGTGATATTTAATTGGTATTCGATGTACGTACAAGTAATTCTAGACCAAACGATTTGACAGTCGGGGAATGTGTATTTAAGTTACGGGCCACACCTATGTGTGAATAAGTAAATCCTTCAAAAATTTAAATAAAGGTGACACACTCCATTTACTTAATTTTACATTTGAGACTGTTTATTATTGATTTCAATCTTAATATTCGTCGCGTTTTTGGCTGTAAAGATCGACAGAACATTACGGAAAACTTTAATAACTCGTCAAAATATTATAGCTAAATATAGCTCATCTTTATCTTACGCATAAAAACTAATGCGTGGCGAAGACACAAGAGGGTATTTTAAAAGCTATTTTTATCAGAAACATTACAAATATGAAATTTCGGATCTGGATATAAAATTAATATTAACCGGTTTGGATAGGATATCCGATAGTTTCGGTTATGGATATTGGATTGTTAAGGAAAATACAAATAAATTCGAGTTTATTTCCAGATTATCATTTGTTACTACAACAACAGATTACTAAGTAGCTTACAACCACAGAAAAAATTGCCTCATAAGTGATTATTATAGCAATTCACTTTTAAATGTTATCTACTTAAAAATGCAAAATTAACATTATAATAAACAAACTCAACATTAAACGACCATTTCAGCTACATAGGAATAATAAAAAAACTATGCATAACATGTCTCATTTAGACTCCGCCCCCATTCGAAACTTTTATATCCGATTCTGTTACAGTTTTGGATATCCGATAGTTTCGCCCCTATCCGAAACTTTTATATGCGATTCGGTTACGATTCCGGTTAGATTTTTAATTCGGATATCCGATAGTTTCTTTTCTGGTTACGGAGTTCCATAACATCAATAATTTATAGTTGTAGTTTCGATACTTTATATCTACGCCTTATGCGATCAACTCTGGCCGTCAGATATGCAAGGATAAAATATATAATGAAAATTGATTTATTTCCAAGAATATGGCCGACTACAGATTTTAGTGCAAATGCGTGAGATTATGTGTTTATAAATGTGTAATCTCATACCTAAATTCTGACGTTTAAAAGGCTTTGCTTGTGTTGCGTGACATCATCATAAATGCTTTGATTATAAACCTGTCATAAATTTGATATATTAAATCTGAACTCTGACTAAGATCTTTCTGTACCGACTTTACTGCAAATAAATAAATTTGATTTGATTTGAAGTCTTTTAAATAAAACATTTATTCAATATTAGCAACCCGCCCCGGCTTCGCACGGGTACAAATTATACACCTAAACCTTCCTCATGAATCACTCTGTCTATTAGTGAAAACCGCATGAAAATCCGTTCAGTAGTTTTTCAGCTTATCGCGAACAGACAGACAGACGCGGTGGGGGACTTTGTTTTATAGTATGTAGTGATATGTAGTAAAGATTTTTTAATATGAGTTTTTTTCATCATTAGCTCAGCTACATGATATGATGATGATTCTAAACGCAAAAACCTCATAAAGTAATGAAAAGTAAACAGAAACACTATTCGTTCCTACAATTTTCGAGGGTTTCTCTCAATTTTATCAGGATCCCTTCATCAAATCCTGACTTCCTTGACATGGGACCACCCTTGAGGTTCCCTATCTAACAAAAAGAATAATCAAAATCGGTTCGGCCCGCCAGCCTCTCTGCCCCCGCTTTTTAAATCTCTGATATCTTCTAAGATATTCATTTAAATAATATGCTACAAACGGCAATTTTGATGTACATGAAATGCACAACGTGTCTAATGTATTTAATTGGATAAGGAATAATACTGTATTGTTTAAAATAGTTTGATAAATAACCCATAATATTTTTGTAATATGTAAAAGATAAAAATGGTTACTGTGGGTTGTCCTTAGGAGATAAACATATACCATCGCGGACTTTTTTATTGATCTTTTTAAGATATACAATTCCGTAGTACATTAATTCGATCTATCTCGTAAGGTTTAGCCAGCGTTTGCAATGTAAGCGCACAAAAATATGTTTGTTACGACATGACATTACAAATCTTTAAATTTCTCGACTTTTCTCTACAATAATATGCATGTATACTACATATAAACCTTCCTCTTGAATCACTCTGTCCATTGGTGAAAACAGCATGAAAATCCGTTCAGTAGTTTTTCCGTTTATCGCGAACAGACAGACGCGGCGGGGGACTTTGTTTTATAATATGTGGTGATAATTGTTATTTGCCTCGCTAGATTAAATCTGTAATATCTTCGAAAATATTCATTTAAATTGCATGCTGTAAAGGGCCATATTGATCTATATTAAATTTACAATGTATTTAAGGTACTTAATTGGATAAGGATTAATGCAGTATTGCTTAAATCGCTTCGTGAATAAGCCATTATTTCTCGTAAAAAGTAAAGGATATAAAATGGTTATTGTATCGCGGACTTTTTTGTAGACCTTTTTCAGGTGTACAATACTGTAGTACATTATTTTGATCTATCTCGTAGGGTTCAGCCAGCGCTTGCAATGTAAGCGCAAAAAAATGTGTTTATTTACAACATCACATTAGAAACCTCTAAAGTTATCAGTGTTTTTCTACTATATTATGCATGTATTATACATATAAACCTTCCTCTTGAATCACTCTATCTATTAAAAAAAACCGCATCAAATTCCGTTGCGTAGTTTTAAAAATCTAAGCATACATAGGGACAGACGGACAGCGGGAATCGACTTTGTTTTGTACTATGTAGTGATTAAAGTATAAAAATACTCTCGCGATCTGAACATTCCCCTAACCCTACAGTGTTTCTCACTTTATTTCTACATGTATAATTATGTACACTTTCTGTGAGTATTTGTGTGTGTGTATACAAAACAAGTGTACTCTCTTTGTGAGCAATGTGAGACATATGAGTAGACAGTGACGACTCCACTTGTGTTCATCCTAACCATAATATGTGTTTGTTTGTTTGTCACGCTTTCACACTTTAACTACTGAGCCAATCATCCATATTGTCAGAGGCACCTACAGAAAAGGACATAGGTACCTTTAATCCGGAAAAAAGTTCTGTTCAAAAATAAAAAAAAGCTTATAAGGAAATAATTAGGTAAATCTCACTTTGCTTATAATACCGTCCTGAGATGTTGCAAACATTTAATAATAAAAGAAAAACGTCTTAAACTCATTCATATGCATGAGTGTCATCTGTCTGTCTGTTCCTGCTAGCCTTGGACGAACCTTGGGGCTAATGGCTGCTTTCTACCCCGTCATTAAATGTTCGTGACATTGGATGAAATGACTGTCTGACTTGTGAGTTTGTGTTGGCTGTGTGAATAGACTTCAAGGGAAATATTATCTTCTATTTTGTATGTATATTATTTTGTAATTATGTAAGTATATTAAGTACCTAATACGTGAAGAGAATCCTTGAATTTGTTATACTTAAAGTTTAAATATAGAAGAAGTGCAGAAAGCTAAAATATTTAAATAATATGTATTACAAATTCAAAAATTACGTGAAAACGGCTAGGTACATCAAGCTACACGCATCCAATATATATGTTGACCTGTCATGGTACCATAGTAACTACTCAGTAATCTGTGATGGTACAGCAAGCTATACAATGACAGTTCAAGTTATATTGGCCAATGAAATAAACCAAAAATTTCAAACAGAAATTCGACCACCAGGCAGTCTCTAGTTGTCATAAAACTGCATTTCTTTTCTAAATTTGAGACGTGCATACCGAGTACATTGAATAAAACGGGACTTACTCGCAAAATTATATTTATTTTTATACCTTTTTGGTTACCTGACGTTTCGACCGAATTGCACCGATCGTGGTCACGGGTATCGTACCTTACATTTATCTATACATACCAGGTATCTAAATTCCATAACATTAGAAATCATATCCATTATTAGGAGATATGCGCGCTGCGGTGATTAACACCACAAACAGGACATAAAGGTTGGTGGCTCAAATTGGTGCACTGCTGTGCCCCAAGTCCTTAAATATAATATAAATAATACTTTTTATTTTTTTTATTTATTTATCAAAACATGTGTATATATTACGAAACGTGGCCTCTTTGGCAGTATTCTACCGCCTCTACCATGGCGAGTGTTCCGAAGAGCTCTTCCAACTGATCCCACCCTCTCCTTTCCTATCCAGAACAACACGTAGCGGACTGAGGTGTCACTCTCTTACAGTGCAAACAATCCCAACTAGAACCAATCGGTTCAGCACCTCCTTTCTTTGCCGCACCATTAAAATGTGGAATGCATTACCCAGCACACGTGTTCCCTTCGTCATATAATCCCGGGTCTTTTAAGCGGGGCGTGAAAAAGCATCGCTCGAGGCCGTCAAGCTGAGGGCGACCATTTTAGTATCATCCGTATCTATAATGGTGGTCCTCAGTCTTTGGACCTCACCTCTAGCTTTTCATCAGGCGGTTTGAGGTCATTCTGACGTGCAAAAATAAAAATAAAAATATGTTACACTAAATAAATTTAGTTTCAACATGTTTGCGCCATTAAATTTATATTTAATAATACAATATGATATATTCAAAGTTCGTTGGAAGTATTTGGCATTCATTAAACAATTAATAATTGCTAATGTATGCTTGTTATTTAGGAAAAACCACATGAAAACTGGTCGCCAGTCACGGCTCTTGCACTTACAATAAAACACTCATTAATATTACAATTTAGTAGGTAATATGGCCATGAATAAAAATAACTTATTATAGTGCACTTTAATAATTTTATTGATGTAAGGCACTTTTCATTTAATATAATAATAATAAATTGACAAATCATTTGATGTGGGAGAGCCATATGCTTCGGCACGTATGGGCCGGCTCGACTCCGCTCGTTACCACGGCCTCACAGAAAACCGCCCGTGAAGCAATGCTTTCATTGCATTTCGCCGCGTGAGTGAGGTTACCGGAGGCCCTAACCCGTCCTTCCCCTCTCTCCCCTCTTCCCACTCTTCAACCCCTACCCCCCCTCCCCCTCTTCTCCTACTCCCACCTTTAAGGGCGGCAACGCACTTGTAACTCTCGAGTTGCAGGTGCCCATGGGCGGCGGTAGTCATTTACCATCAGGTGACCCGTCTGCTCGTTTGCCGTGTTTTTTTTTTATGGTATAGGTACCATAAAAAAAAAAAAGTCTATAAACACGGCCGTCTGATCCCAAACTAGGCTGCGCCTGTACTATGTTAACCAGACTGCTGATAAACATACTTATATATTTCTAAATACATAGATATTATGGATAAATTACACCTAGACACAGAACAAATTATCGTGCTCATCACACAATAATTTGTCCTGGGTTTGAATCGAACCCACGACCTTTGTAATAAATAATATTAAATAAACAAATAGACGTTTTTCTACGAGTGCATATTATCAATACAAATAAATAAAATTGAAGTGTCTGTTTGCAAAGATATTGCAAACTATTTATTGCAAAATATTAGTTTTTTTATGCTTATACAGTTATTTGTACATTACCTATACTATAATATAAAAATTTTGTCTGTCTGTCTGCCTGTTTGTTCCGGTTAATCTCCGGAACGGGTGGACCGATTTCCACGTGACTTTCACTGGCAGATAGCTAGTGTAGGAGTAACTTAGGCTACTTTTATTTAGGAAAAAGAATTAGGGTTCCGCGCAAAATATATAAATATTATTAAATATGTATGTACACGCACGCGAACGAAGTGCTAGTTACTAATAAATCACTAATGCCGCGTTCCTAGAATCAATAAACGATTCGTTTTGCTTACGGACGGGAAAATTCTCGTTGAAAATTTAACGAAATTTTACCGTCCGTAAGCAAAACGAATCGTTTCTGGATTAGAGGAATGCATAAGTGATTGACAAACGACATGAGTTTGTAACGATGTATCTTTTTATATAGTGGTAGAATACTTGGAATCCAATTCGAAAAGGTAACATGAACTCAAAAATGTTATTGAATAATGAATTCTATTATTACCTCTTTTGTGAACAAAGTACAACTAAACTAAAAAAGTAATATATGGTATTGGATTCAATTAGATTTTTTATCCCATAAATATTGTTGCTTGAATATCCGTGAAATACTGATTGATGTTTTCGTAGTTATTAATGCTATTATTTAGTTTTTGTGTTCAAGCTTTGAGCTGAAAAACCATTCATCAATATTTGAATGCGGTAAATAGATTTAATAATAGTGAAGTTAAGAGTCATTCACATCGGATGATTGAACAGCAAAACCACGCGTGTTATACACCAGATAGGTAAACACTTACATATACCTACCTAACTACGAATCATAACAAAATTTTCATTGAAACATAGTGTTTTTTTTTTTAAATTATAGGGGGCAAACGAGCAGACGGGTCACCTGTTGGTAAGTGACTACCGTCGCCCATGGACACCTGCAACTCGAGATTCACAAGTGTGTTGCCGGCCTTTGAGATAGGAGTACGCTCTTTTCTTGAAGGTTTGAAGGTCGTATCGGTCAGGAAATACCGCAGGCGACAATTTATTTCAGAGATTGGTTGTGCGAGGCAAAAATCTTCTGGAGAACCGCACAGTGGTGGATTGCCAATTATCCAGGTGATGGGGATGAAAGTTTTGTCGCGTTGAACGATGGCGAAACGTTAATTTTGAACTCTTTATGAACAAGAACTCGGTTTTGTCTACTTTGATTGCACGATTATTGTATAAATGAAAGTATTATAATTACCTTAATGGAATGAAAATCTTTAAGATGCTCTTACAAAGAACTAGCAACCCGCCCCGGCTTCGCACGTTTACCAGAGACATCTTCAACAATCATTATCATAATTCAACCAATTTACACAAAACCTTAACAAATTATATACCTAAACCTTCCTCATGAATCGCTCTATCTATTGGTGAAAACCGCATGAAAATCCATTCATTAGTTTTTCAGTTTATCGCGAATAGACAGACAGACGCGATGGGGGACTTTATTTTATAATATGTTGTGATGCAACATTGATTTATGGAAACCCTAAAGCTACCACCCTAAAGATAACACCCTAAATAGATTTTGATAAAATACGTCAAAAAATATAGATACATAGTCATATAATATGTAATTCATATCTACATTATTTCCATAAGACATAATAGTAATTAGTAATATCGATAACTCACACGATGAAAAATTACAAAAGATGTTCTGTTCTTTCATATGAACCGTGAAAATCTTGCTTTTGCAATGCGCATGCACGCTCACACACTATTTCCATCATAATTACTTCACGGTACACTGCTGGCGCCGTGCATCCAATACGCGGGTCACTTTGCATTACAATACATTGTTAAATATATTTTAGAGACTAAATGTAACACGGAATGAGATTAGAGAATCAAGTTACGTCTGATTTCCACATACAGCAAAAACATATTTCAACATCATCTATCCAAGCTCAACTTACTAGTGCAGCTAACTGCTTACTTCTCACACTGATATGAACGAGCATATTAATAATAGTTTATTGGAACAAAAAAAAAAACAATGTTTACAATAGACATGTGTACGAAAATAACCGCTCTAGTGAGAACTGTGTCGCAGTTATTAACGCCCACCTCCGAAGACGGCTCAACGTTCCATGGTAAACTATCTAATAATATTTAATTCCTATGTTAATGATAAATGTTTACAATAAAATACAATAGAAAAGAAAAATGATACAGAAATAAAGTGGGTGAGTGAGTGCGTGAGTAGATGAGTGAGTGAGTACATGAGTCAATGAGTGAGTGGGTGAGTGAGTGTGTAAATGAGTGAGTGAGGTGAAGAACTGCCCAACATAAACCGTTGGGTCGCCTCGCCTGGTCGGAGAATCCTCCCTTTGTATTGGAGGGACATATCACTCGTTCCTCCACAGTTTACTGAAGATATTTGTAAATTATAAATATACATTTCGTTAGCCATTTTTCACCTCCTGTTTAATAACAGAAGAGGTCCAAAATAGCCGAAGATAAAGTTAACTTAAAACACAAGAACCAACAAACTTAACAAACTCCTATTCTTTGAAGTCGGTTTAAAATGCAACGGCTTTTTGTGTCATTTTTAAACCGACTTTAATTATATTTATTCATTTAATTAAATTAAGTAAACACAGACGTGAGAACTATTCGCAAGTTAATGCAATTGGTACTTGATAATAACGTTGCATTCACAAATTAATGATGGGAGTAACGTTAGAAATAAGACGTGATTATCTTTAAAAATATATAAATATGCAAGCACAAGTCATACAAAAGTATGAGTACTTTTGATATTTTATGTTATTCTTATTTGTTCCATGTAGTCATGAACTTTATTCCAAATCTAAAATAAAAACGTTTGTAAATTTCCCCTTTTTATGTAACATTTTTTATTGATGCTCCGCTCCTATCGGTTTTAGCGTAATGTTATATAGCCTATAGCCTTCCTCGATAAATGGGCTATCCCACACTAAAATAATTTTTCTATACGAACCAGTAGTTCCTGAGATTAGCGCGTTCAACCAAACAAAAAAACTCTTCAGTTTTATAATATTAGTATAGATGAATTACACCCAGACACAGGACAAATGATCGTGCTCATCACATAATTATTTGTTCTGGGTGGGAATCGAACCCACCACCTGTGGCTCAGTAGTCCACTAGACCAACAGGCCTGTACAGTAATGTGTGATCCTTAATACTGTTATTGATATTAATTATAGATTGCTTTAATTCGACTGTATAATGTTTATTACCACACCAATTTACAAACAATATTTGTTTCGTTACAAAAAACGTACAAACACGTTACAAGACAAGTTGAAAAATATGTTTTTGGTATAAGGAAAATAATACGTTAAGGCATAATATTATGCTTGCTTCTTCAATTTGTTTTTTTTTTTGTTTACATGTAATAACCCTTGATATACGGCCTATTGGATAAGAACTGAATCATTAAATTAATTGTTAAATAACCAAGAAATAGCGAGAAATACCCATTAAGCAATCAGCCAAAGATAAACGGTTTGTTTTTTAAATTCGTTATCAATTCTGAAAAAAAAAATTAGACGCGCCGGTGGCTGTTTGCGTTCTTCTTCTACGCGCGAAAAAAGAATAAAAACTCTTTAGCTACAAAATATTACCTTTGATTATATAGCCATGTCTTGTATATAATCAAAGAATATGACAATAATATTACTGTCATGTCACTTTTTACAACAAAAATGTCATTGTTTTGTGCAAATTTATTGTGAAGTCGTTTTATTTTATTGTATGTTTGGAACAAAAAAATTATCAGGTATGTAAATAATGTTGATTACTTCATATATATAAGCGATAATATCATCAACAATCTATTTAACTTGTCTATAAATCCTTCAACAAACATGGTCATTTCTACTATAATTACAAGCCTTGTAAAAAGTAAAAAATCTCACCTACTTACCTCTATCTTATGATTACTAAGTTTAACTAGTCAATCTGTGACCACGGCCAGTTCAACATGGTCGTAACGTCAGGCAAATCAAAGCCTTTATAAATAGATTTTTGATAAAGATCAACAAAGGAATTCGACTGATCACAGATTTAACTCCATTTATAAATCACGCAGAGGAACATCATGATCGGAATTAGAATCTATAATGATATGTCATGCCATGTAAGACGATATGCCCTGAAGCATGCGTGACGTTTGAGAGCCACGCTACAATTGCCGGTTCCTGTAAATCAAATCAAATGTCTTGCACATTTGGTTTGAGTTTGATATTTTTAGCTTGTTTTTTTTTTAATTTTATTATTAGTAGTGCATGTTTACTGACATTTGTACTGTGTCTATTTCTTGAATAGTTTTTGAAAATTATATTGACATTAATTTAGTTAAAAGTTTAATTTAGGTACACAGTAATCAAAAGTTTAAATACCATACAATACCGTACGGAGGGGGGGCAGAGGAGGACAGCTGCTCCCCCCCCTGGCTTTTTCAGTCAAATTTTTTTGACTGACTGACAAAATCAAATGACGCGGCGGGGATCTTTGTTGTTTTATAATATTTAGTGATGATGGATTTTTTTACTCTAAATGAACGTAACGATAAAATATTGCAAACTCCAAAAATAAAGATGACCGCTGCCATAATATATATAGATTGATACTATTAGCACATGTGTATTTTGGACATTAGTAAATAATAAATTATAAAAGTAAATCTTGAGTATAAATATGTACATTACTTCGATGAAGTTCACAAATACGTAGGCACGAATTGCATATGTGTTTAATGACTCCAAGCTTGATACTAAATTTAAAGGCTGTTTTTATTAGCACCTTTTTACTTCAACAAAAATGACAAATACAAAGTAAAAGATACGTTTTACTTTGTAGGTCATTTGAAACGAGTACTGAACACTGACAATGAGTCTATACTAATACTAGCAACCCGCCCCGGCATCGCACGGGTAGTAGAGACATCTTCAGCAATCATCATCATATTTCAACCAATTTACACAAAACGTTATCAAATTATACACCTAAACCTTCCTCATGAATCACTCTGTCTATTAGTGAAAACCGCAGGTAAATCCATTTAGTAGTTTTTCAGTTTATAGCGAACAGACAGACAGACAAACGCGGCGGGGGACTTTGTTTTATAATATGTAATGATTATACAGCTGAAGAGTTTGTTTGTTTCGTTGAACGCGCTAATCTCAGGAACTACTGGTTCGAATTGAAAAATTCCTTTTGTGTTGGATAGCCCATTTATCAAAGAAGGTTATAGGCTATATAACATCACGCTACGACCAATAGGAGAGGAGCATCAATGAAAAATGTTGCAAAAACGGGGAAAATTTTGCAAACGCAGACGAAGTTGCGCGGGTCAGCTAGTCGGTTATAAGGTTGAAGTGATCACAAAACAATGATTCTATTTTCTTGAACTAGATGAACAGAAATGATTTTAATTTCATTCACAAAAATATATCGCAAATTTATGAACAAAGACGTTTCCCGTAATGTCTCTACGTTTATGGTCACTACTCCGCTCCTAAGAGTCGTAGCGTGATGTTACATGACCTATAACCTTCCCCAATGAATACTCTACCCCATACAAATAGAATTACTTAAATCTAACTGATAGTTATAGAGATTATCGCGTTTAAACAAACAAACAAACAAAAAAAGCTCTTCAGATTTATGATATTGATATAGATATTACAAAATTTGTGTACATCTCAGTTACTTTCGTTTACGAATAGAATTTTACAAAAGTCTTCTAAATTGTTTTTGCTTGAAACCCGAACAAACATAAATAATAACTACCTATATATATAAAACTTAAAACACCCGCGACTTGAAAATCCCTTCAACGATTACAAAAGAGGTGATGATCTTCGAACGGCTGAACAGATTTTCTTGAATTATATCTCTGAACACTCCCGAATAATTCACTTTTCAAACAAAATGAAAATCGGTTCATCCGTTCAGGAGCTACGATGCCACAGACAGACACACACAGACACGTCAAACTTATAACATCCCGTCATTTTAGCGTCGGGGATAAAAAAATCTAACTATCAAGAAGTGATCCTTTATGATTACATTTCTCCATAGACACTGTGACTTTTTTGCCACTTTAGTTGTATTAAGAACTTCAAAAATTTAGAATAGAAAATATACAGTCATAAACAGTCAACACAACAAATAAATTAAGTTAAACTTATAATCATAAGACATATACGCAATAACTCATTGTCAAACAATACGTTGAAAATCACGTGTTATACACATGTACAACATAAACACATGTAATACATGTGCAGTATTGTGTGTACAAAACATGACTTATGTTAGTCTGACTGACTATACAATCACTGTCAATAACTTACTGATGGCTCACAAGTCATATTTATAGACCAGCAACTATTCATAACTATAGCTAGACCATGAAAAGTGTTGTAGACTGTTTGACGACTAAAACACCCACATGAAAGTCAATAGAAATCATATCGGTTTAGTTATCATACGTTAGTTTAGATTTTGGTTAGGTAATCACGTTAGGATATAACAAGAGTTCGTGTGAGAGACTGCCTTATACCCTTGGCATTATTGGGTGATAATGTTTGCTCACGGGTTCGCATCCCAGCAAAATAACTACTGTTTTCTTCGGTACAGAAACAACTCGAAGTCTTAGTAAAGTCTACGGAGTGCTGGTTCTACCTACCCCATCAAAGGTTGCATATATATACATATTATTTATGTAAATTCTAAATTTAAAATAACATCGAGTCCCAAAACCCTTAAAAGATTAGAAAAGAACTGATGATCTTCAAACGGATTAACAGATTTTCTTGAATTATAGCCAAGAACACTCTAGATTAAGTTTTCAAACAAAAAACCTAAAAAAATATTTTTAATTATTTAATTTTATTAATATTTAACACATATTTACACTTAAATTGTCATGGGTATGTCAAATATTCAAACTGTTTGAATATTTAGTGGCATAGTATCGAAATATAAATTACTTGATATTAAAAACTTAACATAGAAAATATAGATTAAAAAAAATTGAAAGCACTTTTATTCTTATGTAAAATAATATTTATTTACCAAAAGTACTATAATCTATAAATAAATATCTATGCCATATAAAAAGTGATAAAAAACTCACCGTGGCAGCTAATATAACAAGACGTAGCATTTTTCAAATGTCGAATTTCGTTGCCCTGCACTATAACTATTCTCACTTATTCAAATATACAGAGGCATTGCGCGCCGGCGCATACCTATATACCGTCGCAGCCTCCTATGACGTCACGGTCCCCCGCGCCCCGCTAAACCTGCTTTAAAACCCATCTTCGCGACATTTGACCTTCGTTTCACATACATTGATGATTTTATGTGTAGAATATTTTATTTTTTTTGTAAACCATCGGTGTATAAATAATTGAGGCTAGCAAGGGTTGTTATAGTTGTAAGAATCCCAAGAAATAGTAATAGTTTTGTTTGTTTTTAAGTAATGGGCACCGCGCGCGGCCTGTCATTGACCAATTAGTGCCAAAAAAAAAAGAACGTGGTATGATCACAATTCACATTTATTAATGAAAATGCTATTGTTGTAAAATACAACTCAGCTCGCTTCGTGAATATTGAAACTAGAAAACTAACAAATTCTTACCATGATGTCTTAAAAACAAGCGGGTGACTTGAGTAAAAACAAAACTTTATTCAAATGAGTCAAGCCGTTTCTTATTCAATTTGGGATATATAAATAGACAGGAAATACAATTACATTCTGTTTCACTTTAGTTCAGTAACCAGTTATCAAGAAAATGATTCCGTCTTTTTTACATATTATTTGAATGTTTTGGAGGCGAGAGAGTAATGTAACGTATATTGAGGGTTGTCTTCTTTTCTTACCCTGGAAGTAGTAAGGCCTGAGTTCAATAACACTTTAAGCTGGTTTCAACGATGATGATGTGTAAATATAAATTAAGGCGTGTAAATATTAACAAAATAGTAAAATATTATTCAAGTTAATAAATCTCTTCACTGCTCTGAATAATACATACAAACATTACCCACGCCTGTATGCCCCAGGGGGTAGACAGACCACTGCGCTCCACACTCTAGTGTAGTGCTCAGCGTGGACGCAACAGCGGTACGACCTCGTGACGGCTATTGGTGTAGGTAGCCTCTCGCTAGAGACCATGGTTCGCTAGAGGTCATGTTGGCCAAAGAGGCGGTGGAACAGGAACGGGAGAGGACAAGCACTCTCCCATCCCGCAGAAGTCTGCAGGGGTTCTCGGAAGCTTAACTCCTAGGGAATCCCTGGTCTCCTGAAATAGACTCACTTGTGACGAAATACCGTGTGGTTTTAGTCGATTCGAGTCGGACATATCACTTCACCCTCCGTAAGGTGCTTTCCTGTGGGGCTTTCCTCACGATAAAAGAAAAAAGGGGGTAGACAGAGGCGTAGTTACTTACATTTTGCAAACCATAAGTTGTCGTCGGCTGGGCACTTTAGAGATTAAAGATGGGATAAATTTAGAGAATATTTATTTTAGAAGGAAAGGGATATATTAATATTGCTTATAGGGATGGATTGCGGAATGTAAACAATAGCTTGAGTAGGTCAGGGTTGCATACCTGTAACTCGAACTGGCTATTGGCGGGAAATCCGAGCCGGGAAATTCTAACCCTATTTCGAATAAAGTTGCTTATATTAATTTTCATACACAGGGTGTAAGTGACGCAGTACCGAGTCCCTGAAACAGTGTATTCAGACCACCATTCTGAGTGGAAAATCATTGGAAATTTCTGCCGGAAAATTCATTTTTTTTTCTTTTTTTTGCTTAAAAGTAAACAGTTTTGCATACAATGAGTAAACATTTTACCGAAAAAAATCAGTAAATATCCCGTAAGGCCAAAAACTGCAATGTAAAATATTTATGCAATCAGCTGCTTCGATGGCGCCGTGCGCTGAAGGTCATTCACCGTACCGCACAGTACGCGTGTTGCGTTACATTGCGTAGTTCAAAATCAAACTATTGACTAAATCCTTAATCTCGCATTTTTATTTATGACTTTTGCAGTGTGATAAGTATCCAAAGAAATACGTTTTTGTAAGTTATTCGCGACGGTGATACTTATACGCTGTATATTTATACATATTCACAAATTACGGCACAAGATAGAAGACTGAATATAGACCCTGAACCGCTCGACCCCTACACTCTCCAATCTTCAATTGACTGCACGGATGGCGCAATGGTTTAAGGGGTCCCCTCGCCACTACGCCGTGCCGAGTGTTGTGGATTCAAATCCAATACGGGACAAAAATTTGTGGGATCCGCAAATAGTTGTACCGAGTCTGGATATTGTGTCCGTTGTTTAAATGTTTGTAAAGCCTCCCGCGACACAGGAATAGACCTAGAAAAGAATCATCAGTATTATGCGAAATGCTTTTCCTTCCCATTGCCTTCCCTTCTTCCCAATCTCTCAATATACTCCCAACTTTCCCATCTTTAATTTCCAATTGCCCGGTGGATGACAGTAGGCTTGCGTATTACGTGAGTGGGACCATGTTATGGTACGCAAAACAAATTTGCAAAAGTGGGTATTTAATACTCCTCGCCTTCCCCTTCGGGGATACACTGAGTTGGACTGGCCTGTTGGTCTAGTGGTTAGTGACCTTGACTGCTGAGCCAAAGATCATGGGTTTGATTCCCACCCAGGATAAATAATTATGTGATGAGCATGATCATTATTTTGTTCTGTGTCCGGGTGTAATTTATCTATAAAAGAGGCGTGAGTGCAGTATTCAAAATGGTGTTATATCAAAATTTGTTTACCCAATAATAGACATGACTCCATCTACGTAGGCATACAATGTCAATATAACTTTATAGAGGCTTACATCACTTAACTCCAGACGTCAACATTAGATTAGGCATCAAAAACGGTGAAGAGGGAGAGCCATGCTTCGACAGGTATGGGCCGGCTCGACCGGGGTGATACCGCGGCCTCACAGAATACCGACAGTGAAGCAATGATTTCATTGCTTTTCGCCGAGTGAGTGAGGTTACCGGAGGCCTAATCCTTCCCCCCACTCTCCCTCTCTTCCACCCTTCCCCTACTCGCACCTTAAAGGCCGGCAACGCACTTGTGAGTCTTGTGACTCTTGAGTTGCAGGTGCCCATGGGCGGCGGTAGTCATTTACCATCAGGTGGTCCGTCTGTACGTTTGCCCCCTATACCATAAAAAGGAGGGTGCAACAGATTTTTCTCATATTTGAATACACTGAAAGAATCTCTACTTTTGTTCTACTATTACTGATATTGAGGGCAAAGTGTTTCTGAAAATAGTTAAAGAATCCAGTTGCCTCTTCAGGTTTGGTTAGGCCTGCCATCACTTAAATTGCCGACGCCGGACAAAAACTTAAAAAAATCCGGACACATGGGTGCCATCGAGATTCTTTCCCGGACACCTTAAAAAAACGCCGATTCCATTAATTTTTTTACAATTTCTAACAATTATAATTGTCCCTTGGTACAGAGTTTTACCCGGAAACTTTTTGAAAACCCCGCCCGGACGCTCCCCGGACGCCCTCTAAACTAGGACAAATCCGGGGAAACCCGGACGGATGGCAGCCCTAGGTTTGGTAAACCGAAGTTGTAAAATGAAAAAAGAATTAAATCTAATATGTAGTTAGTAGAAGTAGTGGTTCTTCAAAAGTACTAATAAGGCAAGGGCATTGTTCACCAACCAGCTATATAATTTGTTTAGATACATTTTGGATAAAAAGAAATGAAATGAACCTCAAAATTTATAAGATATTGTTATGAAATTGACATCGACAAACGACAAATCATTTATTGAAAAATTACATTAAAAATAACAAAATTTAAAAAAAAAACGTATATTTTGAAGCTAATGTTTACTACATATTTATCAACTAAACTTAAAGATCGTGCGTGAAATACGACCAGACCTTTCTGTAACTATACTCGTAACTCGTTTGATAACTTTGATATATTTTACAAGACATACTTTACAAGCCTGAAATTGAATTGAAATTAAATGAATTCTGAATGATGTCTGCGGCCACTATATATGTAGATTTCCGCATTTACAAATACCTTATGAGACAGTACATAATAGAAAGCTCTTAATTAACGCGAAAACCAAAACTTGGATATGTAATTAACGAATAAGTTTCGTTATTAATATAATCTGGTCACAATAAAACTCCCTTCGATCATCAGCGCGCAGTTTCCTTGTACCTAAAATTATCTGTGAGCATAATTATAATTAAAATGGCTGTGTTTTTAAACGTAAATCAAAAATTGACTGACGTGACTCATTGGAGTATATTCGTAGTAAGAAAGAAATATTCAAAAACAGTGTTTCTTAAAAAATGTACTTGGTTTTACATTTATCGATTTGGTAGCGTTTGGTAAGCGTTTTAATTCCAGGTCAACCCTTGATCGGCGTAAGTTGGTCGAAACATCGGGTTTTCAAAGGAATTTACTACAATTTGTTTGGGTTTTCTTGAAAAAATAGAACTATTTAACTACTGTTTACCAGCGAATTTAAATATTGCTTCTCATTGCGAACTCTGTATTGTATATTTATTATGATTTTATCTCCATAAATCAGACAAATTGTTAGATTTCAAATGATTTTTCTAAGGCAAGAGTGTTCTGCGCGGTTAACGATGAGGTATAAGAAAGATCGATTATCTCAAATAAATCATAGCAAATCTAATAAACCAAAATAGATTGTCTAAAATGTGTATTTACTGTACAAGGACCCACACAAAACTTTGAGCATCTTAATATCCGGGTAGTTAAAACATCATGTTGATGTTTTAACTACCCGGATGCGAAATTGACGCTGGAATCTTTCTTGTTAAAGGGACTATGCGGTCGGGTGTTAAATACGAAACTGCCTTTTAATGCGTAGTTAACTTGTTTTTGTACAATTAATTTTAGTCTTGTAAATATTTTATACACATTATGCATTCCTTTGTCATCATTTGCACATAGGGAGGTAGTAAACTTCTGCTTAAATTAGTAGTTTCCGGATATTCTTTAAGTTCATCAAATTTTTTTACAGAATTGAGCTTGGTTTAGACGCTCATTGATAAAGACGATACACAAAAGTATACAAAAATGTTTTTAAGCTCTATTATGAAACCAATAATATACAAGATACTTTTACCAAATCCATTTAAAATGTTATTAATGCGTTGTTACCAACCGTAGTGCACACGCCTGTTGGTTTTTATCATCTTCGCTGCACTTTTAAATGCCGTTTTCATCCGCGGCGCGAAAAGCTCGTAGCGCGCCTGGTCTTAGTCTCACCAGACATGTCCAGACGGGGATTTCCAATTCAAGTGGCGGCATTCTTTAGGATATCTCCATTGTACAAAAGGCGACTGTTTAATAGTACTATTCGTTTCTGTTAGTAAGTTGGATCTCCTTTCTCGAGTGTTGGAAAGCGAAGGCGTACCCTGATTACCCCAACCCTGTTTGCCATCAGTCTCAAAAAAATAACAGATCCTCATCGATGGAAACATCGGCTAAATATAAGTGCCGTGCCTTATAATGCGAATATTTGGTATCTTTTAGGTACACTTAAAAAAAAATATCGTAAAATTTATTTCTTTAAGTGTCTCGTTTACTTTTTTTGTACTTAATATATTAACATGTTTAATGTCCCAAAAAGAACTACTTTATCTGCGTAATTTATAATTAGGGTATTTTGGTTGTTAACTTTTTATAAACTTTTATGTCATGGTTTAGTGTTTTGTAATCGACCGTGTGGCTTTAGGTTGTTCGAGTGCGAAATATTACCTTGTCGTTTGCTTGGTGACAACCCTATCCGGGGTTTTCCACATGTCAAAAGGACAGGAATACTTATGTTTAATGTAATTTTTTTTTTTTTTCTCTACAGTGGAAGATATAGATTCATTGTATATATATTTTTAAACACGGAACCTGTTTCTTCTGCAGCTGAATGAAAAGTTACAATACAATACAATATTCTTTATTGTACACCATAAAACAATTTACAATATTAAAAAAAATAAAAACAAGTCATGGTACAAACGACGGTCTTATCGCTAATTGCGATTTCTTACAGACACACTTTAGTTAGGTACCTAAATCTTTGGATATGACCTTACTGTACCTACATATATCAAACAAGTCAGCGTGTATTTATATACACTTATGTATATGAGTGCATAAATTTAAACCACATCCACAAACAAAAAAAAATAACTTACGCAAATTGTTTTTGTACAATTGACCAAAAGCAGACAGCAATTGCCAAGAGTTTTAAGAAATTTCAACAAAGTGTTGAATACCTTATATACCTACATAAGTACATGTTATTATAACCCCTTCGGTCTGTTAAAATAACCAAATCAAAACACCGTATAATACATATAAAATATACATACCTACTTTGTTCGGAATACGGCGTATTAACATCACCCAAATTTTGTCAACAATAATTTTGTTCCATTCTCGTAATACGGGCCAACCCTATTTATTGCCTTTGGCAACTAAAAATGGGAAAATTGGAAGTATATTGAAAGGGGGTGTTGAATGGGAAAATTGGTAGGCAAGAAGGGAAGGCAATGGACGAAAAAGAATATTTCTTTTACGATGGATTATTTATTGAAATCAGTATCAGCTGACGTAACATTAATGAATGTTTCCAGCCGCATTCACCGATTTTACTAAAACCAAAACTATCTGAGTCTGAGCTGAACTACCTGTGGTTTTGAGGGTTACAAAAAATGAAATATTCTTAACCCTCTGACTCTTCGTCATCAACAATACAGAAATGTCTCTTGCAATAATCTAGAAATTTCTAAATTTAAATAAAATAAGTTAGGATAATTACCCATGATGAATTGTATGTCTGCAGAAGATTAATAAGGTCAAAATTAATAATTAAAGAGAATGAATATTCACACATTTACTTACACTTATATTTATTTCGGCGATGTCATACAAGTCCAAAAGTAGATAAATAAAATATACATATGTATACGTGTATATTAATATATATAGGTAGGTATACAGTATCGATCATTTTTTTATAGATCATAAATTTTTATACGTGACATAAGTTATACAAATGACAATTTTATGTTAAAATGGACACAGGACATTGTCCTCGGCATAAATAAGTACAATATCTACTGAGTACTATTATCAGTAAAAATGTCGATTGAAATAGCGAACCAAAAAATTGACGACCACCTGCGGTCACCGATAGATCTTATTTTGATATATCTACATAAGTCTTTTAGTTCATTTCTAATATTTTTATTCGGCAACAATAGAACAAAAAGTTTGTAAAAAAAATAGTAATCCGATTTATAGTTTAATTTTTTAAGGTTGGCAAAACATAGATATTTTAAAATGAGGAAACCAAAGACACAAACTTCTTTACGCAATCACCTCGTGCCGGTTGAAGGAAGATATTTAAAACTTGGCATTCTTATAATGTAGTTCTGATGTAGTTGAGTCTGATATAGAAAAACGTAACTAAAATGCCTTAGCGTCTTAATTAGTTGTTAAGCCAAATATTGAATGCGAACCAAACAATCAGACAAAACACGTTATAGTAAAAAAAAATAACTTATTACAACTATTTTAATACTAATTCAATACTTCATGTGGTGACGGACATACATTTGTATGAAAGTTGTCTGCCGCACTTACGAATGTATAAAGGCCCATTCACTCATATCAGTGAAGTCACAGTTCCGGCCGTAATAATTATTCTTATAATACATTCTCTATGAACGCATCCACACCTCTCAGTGTCAGTGACGGCACTGTCACTGAGAGCACTGTGCCGTCACTGACACTGAAAAAAATGTTAGTTTTTACCTTACTTGTACTTTTCTGTACCTCAACAACAATGTACCTATGCAAAATTTCAAGATGATAGTTAAATAGTTTTTTTAACTTTTTTAGTGAAGGCGTGCAAACGTAACAAAGTCACATTCGCATTGAAAATATAAATTAGGATAATATTGACAAGTTTCCAGTTAGAAATACTATACATTTTATTTACTTAAATATTAGTAACTCAATGGGTCACACAGGAAACTGTGTCTCAAATTCGCATACCTACTTGGAATAGGTCAAGGTGATGCTGAAGTTATCATTCATCTAATAGCTGACGGTGTTAACACACTTGTAATGCAAACTTATTTGTTGGAATTCACAGAATCGGATGTGTGATGTGTAATCAAATATTAGTAACATACACACGCCTGTATCCATAATCCATATTATTTTATAATAATAGGGGGCAAGCTTATTGCCGTCAACAGGGCGCTTTGGGAATTAAAGATGGGAAAATTGGGAGAATATTGAAAAGAAAAGGTAGGTAAGAAGAAAGTCGAACCGAAAAGTTCACGCCCTCTAACCAAGCTACCTAGTAACTAACGCTAACAGCCAGGCTGTGTAAGAACACGTTATTAAACATATAAAAAATGTCAAAAAAGCAGGCAAATATGATAGCTTTGCGCCGTCAACCATATGCTAAGCCCAAAACCGTTTTGACTTTGCAATCACTAAATAACATCTACCTACTTGTATTCTGTAAACGACAAAGTTTTTCTTATGCCTATTGATATAAGCCCCTCGTGGAGGAAACTGAAAAACTAGGAGACTTATTTATAGTCTCCTAGTTAAAACATACTAGCTCACCCGCGCAACTTCGACAGCGTTTGTAATTTTTTGCAACCCCGTTTTCGCAACATTTTTCATTGATGGTCCGCTGCTATTGATTGTAGCGTGATGTTATATAGCCTATAGCCTTCCTCGATAAATGGACTATCCAACACTAAAAGAATTTTTCAATTCGAACCAGTAGTTCCTAAGATTAGCACGTTCAACCAAACAAACAAACTCTTCAGCTTTATAATATTAGTATAGATTTACACACTGATGACAACCCTGTACTATTAAGCGACGATTATTTTCGTCGTCAATACGACAGCGACACGTCGTACGTAGCTAACTGGCAAAGTTCAAGGTTGCGCTGTGAAAGATCATTGATGTGTCAGTGGACGGGCGCGAAACTTGTCTGAGGATAAATCTGAGCGGGGCAATCAATTAGAAAGTGTTTTTTTTTATTGTCTTATAGGTTAGAACGTCTATTTTTGGAATAGGAGGTTTTAGATATGAAACTATGAAGTTCATGGCTATAATATTACATTTACTACTAATTAGTAAAACGTGAAATCAAACATTATTCTAGCATAGAAAAAAGTAGCAAAGGCATTTCTGTTTGCTCCAATAATGAAAACCTCTAGTGAACAGCGAGCACATAAAATTATTACACCTTTTAAATGCTTACTTCTTTTGCAAAAATTCCAAATCACAAAGTTACTTTACACTTGGCCTGGATCCATCGAGTTTTTTTTGCTAGATAACTCACCGTAATATAAACAAGTAAACCTTACTTTACCTACTTACTTTTACTAAATAACCAACCTTAAAAAAATCTGTCCTAGAGGGACAGATATTGTTATTATCTTGGAACTACCATCCAATCATCTCGGTGTCTTAATTTAAAATGTTGTAAACCACTTAAAAAACTGCTGATAAGAACCTGACCAATATTTTGTAATCTCTACATATTATAAAACAACGTCGTTTCCGCCGCTTGTACGCTTAGATTTTTTAAATTACGCAACGGATTTTAATTCGGGTTTCACCAATAGATAGAGCGATTCAAGAGGAAGGTTTATACGTATACTTTCATATTGTTTTGTGTTGATTTGTATAATGAAATTAAGATAATTATTCACCACGTTAGTATTTACATTGCACCCGTGCGAAGCCGGGGCGGGTCACTAGTAAATATTGTTAGAGGGCTCGCATTTTCTGGTAACAGCCAGTTCGAGTCTCCAGTAATGCGACCGTGACCTGCAATAGGCAATAGGCTTGCCCCATATTACGTGTGTGGGACCAAATTACAATAACCCCGCTACTCTCGGGCACATAGGCGGGAGTTATCAAGTTTGTTATTTTTTTTATTGTGTGAGAAAATAGCTACCGTAGCATTCCAATAATGCTGAATATATCTATTAAACGCTTTTTCATTAACTTTCCTTTTTTTATTTAATTGGGATACTTGGTTAACATAATATGAAATCGTTATAGCATTACGAAGCAAAAATATATTTTACTAACAGCGCCCCGCGATTTCACCCGCTTAAGTCCCGATCTCGTGGGAATATCGGGATAAAAAGTATGTGTTAGTCCAGGTGTTTAGCTATCTACATATCAAGTTTCATTGCAATCGGTTCAGTGGTTTTTGAAAAAGTAACAAACATCCATCCATCCACCCATCCAAACTTTCACATTTATAATATTAGTGGGATTAAAAGAAAAATCAATGTTAAAAATGTAGTTCTATTCTAAAATAATAGAGTTGAATGAAATTCACCATTATATACGATGTGATACAACTACTCGTAACTCATTGAAAACATTTAAGAAAGTAAAAAATGTCTTTGATAATCTTCTTATACAATTATATCTCATTCGAACACTCAATTTATGTTAATTTTAAAACAATCAGGAACTAAATCCAATGAGTCAGAATTATTTAACCACATTATATTATAATATTTATAATTGAATAATAAATTAATTGGTTATTCTCCTCAGTTTTGCAGGCAGTTTTTTTTTCCTCATCTGCGACTTGACATTTACCATTAGTTGGTAAATTAATTAATAATAAGTCAAATGGCACGTCTGTTAAGTATATTTTATCACACACCTGCTTTAACTATACCTAATAGAGGCATGGCAATAAGAATATTAATTGGGCAATACCGTTTTCCCCGAAACGTGATAAAGTGATGGTTATGATAGGAAAATTATATAACTTACATCAAGACAACATTTTTATAGACATTCATATAAAAATGGTAGGTATACCCAAAGTAGTATAAGACGATTGATTATGATTAAAAAATACTAAAAAATATGTCATTATGTAACTTATCAGCGTTGTTTTAAGAGCTTTTATTACTTTTTGATGGTTGTTTTTCTTTTTTTAATGATACATATTAATGTTACTTTTCGCAGAACAAGGGTTATCCCTTCTATATACTCCAAACAACAACACAGCTGTGTATCAACTAGTAAATATTGTACTTATATTGGTAACGTGGGAGAGCTATGCTTCGGCACGTATGGGCCGGCTCGACAGACAACCGGCAGTGAAGCAATGCTTGTATTGCTTTTCACCGAGTGATTGAGGTTACCGGAGGCCCTAACCCTTCCCTCTCCCTCTCTCCCCTCCTCGTCCCCTATTCCCCCCTTCCCCTACTCCCACCTTAAAGGTCGGCAACGCACTGTGACTCTTGAGTTGCAGGTGCTCATGGGCGGCAGTAGTCATTTACCATCAGGTGACCCGTCTGCTCGTTTGCCCCCTATAAAAAAAAACCGTTGACATGTAGCGAAATATATAATTTAATATTGACAGAATTTAAGAGTATAGCAGCGGTTAGGTAGGTATATCTACTAGGTATATTACGTATAAATTTCAATTTCTTTATTTACTGAACATACATAGGTAAGTTGACATCATTACAATGGTATATAAATAGTCCTTCTATGCTCTACTATATTGGCGTGCAAATCACTACATATTATAAAACAAAGTCCCCCGCCGCGTCTGTCTGTCTGTCTGTCTGTCTGTTCGCGACAAACTGAAAAACTACTAAACGGACTTTCATGCAGTTTTCACTAATAGACAGAGTAATTCATGAGGAAGGTTTAGGTGCATAATTTGTACCCGTGCGAAGCCGGGGCGGGTTGCTAGTCTTAAAATATAATACAAATTTAAAAATATTACATAATTATATTAATTATGTTGATCAGATAAATTAATGAAATGAATAATTAAAAATAATAACATAGTGTCTGTTTGTGATGTCAAAATAGTAGCTTTTATTAAGCTTATACAGTTATTTGCAATGATACCTATGCCTAATAATCAGTTTTTTAAATTTTGGTCTGTCTGTATATCTGTTTGTTCCGGCTTTTTTAGGCATAGGTATTGTGCAAATAACTGTATGAACTTAAAAAAAAACTATTATTTTGGTTGACTAATCCTTAATCTCACATTTTTGTGATGAACTGACTTTTGTATTGTGTTAAGTATACCGAAAGGAACAGTGGGAGAGCCATGCTTCGGCACGTATGGGCCGGCTCGACAGAAAATGCTTGCATTGCTTTTCGCCCAGTGAGTGAGGTTACCGGAGGCCCTTACCCTTCCCTCTTTCTCACTCCCTTCCTCGCCCCTTCCCCTACTCCCACCTTAAAGACCGGCAACGCACTTGTGACTTTTGAGTTGCAGGTGCTCATGGGCGGCGCTAGTCATTTACCATCAGGTGACCCGTCTGCTCGTTGGCCCCTATACCATAAAGTTTTGAAGTGAAAACTTCTTTAGGCACGTTGGACACTGTACGGGGAAAAAGCACTGAATGATGACAGATGTGACAGTTATGTTTTCACTTCTGACGTGTAGTCCTACGACTGACAGTTTTTTTTTACTTAGGATAATGATATAAACGCAGCTAAATCTGATCGTCGTCTTAATATTGTGTACGGCAACACAAATATTACTCACCAATTTCTTTGTAATTCTATTTAAACAGCGAAAAACTAACTTCATAACAGAACAGCATGACACGATATTTTTACGAATTCAACAACCATTATTTATTATTCGGACAAATTGTGACAAATGGAACGATGACTTGAAACGGAAATATTAGTTAAACCAGGAAACATCAAGGTTTGCCACTACACTAAAGAGCAAAACCATGTCATGTGGTCACTAAAAATTCGGTACAATAAAAATTTCCTTAACAACTTATGACAAGGAAGGCGGTCATGGTAGATTTCTCCTCGAATTGGAACCGCTCTACATAAAACTGCGTTTAGATATCCCTACTAACATTGTACTGGTTTTATTGCGTGTTTATTGGGTCTGCAGAGCTTCTTGGAAGGTGATAGGGTTGGTGATGCATAATTTTATTTTATTTGTTTAATTTAATAACTGTTACGAGTATTTATTAGGCACTGGTAACCGTTTACCAATTGATAAGTTTGGTCTAGTGTCAGAGGTCGTGGTTTCAAATCCCACCCAGGACAAAATAATAATTGTGTAATGAGCAC
Source organism: Euplagia quadripunctaria (assembly GCA_963859945.1). NCBI lineage: Eukaryota > Metazoa > Arthropoda > Insecta > Lepidoptera > Erebidae > Euplagia > Euplagia quadripunctaria. The sequence continues at coordinate 2,098,700 of OY982562.1, read as the reverse complement.
GATCGTTTGTTCATCATTATGAGTGCAAGTGATGTAGAACTAAAAAAACACGTTTAATGGTGAACCGAATTAAAAAGTAAAAAGAGTTATATTATCCTCTTCCTGGCGTCATCGTGAGACCATTGTTACCAATCCCAATCTGGTGGACTCGTCAAAACGAATCATTTGAGCCCAAACTCGAGGGGTTTACTAGCAGCCACTGAAGAGTTCCACTATCCACCTCCTGGCTCCATCATCAAAACAGCTGTACGAAGCTAAATTATAGTATTGTCATCCAAACTACATACAAAGTTTTATTTCGATACGACAATTAGAAGTAGGTTAAAATTTACCCAAGATTTATTTACACAGTTACAAAGAAATTAATAAAAGCGTGTTAAAAAAATAGTTATAAAAAATGCGGACCATGTACATTATAACAACTTTTATATGAACGAATAATATATATTTTTTTATGGTATAAAGGGCAAACGAGCACACGGGTCACCCGATGGTAAATGACTACCGCCGCCCATGAGCGCCTGCAATTCTCCCAATTTTCCTATTTTATTTCCCAAAGTGCCCGGTTAACGGTAACAAGCTTGCCGTCTACTCTACATAAGTGGGACCAAATTATAGGTGGCAATATGTTTTTTTTTTTGTTTTTATATTATAGGGGGCAAAAAGCAGACAGGTCACCTGATGCTAAATGACTACCGCCGCCCATGGGCACCTGCAACTCAAGAATCACAAGTGCGTTGCCAGCCTTTAAGGTAAAAGTAAGGAAAAGGTGGAAGAGGGAGCAAGGGGGAGGAGAGGGGGAAGGGAAGGGTTAGGGCCTCCGGTAACCTCACTCACTCGGCGAAAAGCAATGCAAGCATTGCTTCACTGCCTGTTTATGTGGGTGTTTAATACGCATCTGCCTACACCTTCGGGGATAGTCGTGAGTGTATGTACTTCCTTGGTTTCTTGGTTCCTAGAACAAATTAGCCACTGGTAACCACTTGCCATTAGACGATCCAGTTTTTGCCAACTTGGCTTCATAATAGTTATCTCATTCATATCTATATTCTTAATAAATATTTTTTTCAAAAAGATTTGTCGTCTACAATAACGTTGTGTTGTAACATATTTGAATCTTATTCAAATTTTAAACAAAATTTACAAAATAATCGTAACTAACTGTGAGCGAGGTGTGATAACACAATTTATTAGGGTCCCTGTGCACGGCGGGCTTTATGTTACAAAGTCCTCTTAAACAAAATAAAAAGTCTTGATTTATATTAAAAAAAGAAATTAAAAAACTAATAAGAAAACGAAAGAAAGAAAAATTGTAGTGGATACATACATACACAATCTTACTTTAACATATATAGTTTAGTTATTTCATGTGCATTAGAAAGTTCATACTTAAATAGTTTTAAAATGAAATCAAAACAGATTTCCTTATCTTTCGTAAATCCCCTGAGGCGGCGATGTGGTATCTTGGCTTCCTATTGCGCCATTGAGACTAAATTGTACCTTTAAAATTGAATAATGTTCGAACTTACAAATGATTTAAGTAAATTATGGATGGAGATTTCTTATAGAAAAAGCCTGAGACCCGCCGGCTTGTACCGTACTAGTAGTTGTTGGAAACTAACAACGTTCTGCATTGAATTTTACTTGCAATGAATAACTATAATATTCTGGATCATGTTACAAAATCCCATAAGCTGCGGTAGTGTAATGGCTAAGGCGTCGGACTTACGATCAAGTGGTTGCGGGTTCGAACCCCACCCAGTGCACTACCGTCGTGAACCCACTCCTAACACAAGCGTTAAGCTTAGCTGGAGGGGTTAACGAGATTACCAGTAATGTGTGACCCACGTTACTAGTAATCTTTAAAAAAAAAAAATTGGTTGCCTGTAAAGTCGGTATACGGGCGAAAGTTTTACGTGACAACGACTTTGAGTGGTAAAATAATTTTGATGTGAATATTCATTCGTATAGTAGGAAGAAGGATGAAATAATAGTAACAATTTAAAACATTTATTTATACAAAGAATTATATTTAAAGGGACGCGTGCCTTTCACTTTTTATGTCTGTCTCTCTCGCTCTTAGGCGGGCTAACCATGCCCGAGTGGAAGAGACGCGTGCCTCTCACTCGCTCTCATTGTGAGCGCATAACGTGAGCGGAGCGTAACGCAGTTTCTTGAAGTGTCACCCGGCAAACCAATTTATAAGACGTTGTCACGTCAAAAAGAAAAAATATATACCTAGATCCAAACTAATAATAGCAGGCACTTTGCGTTCTAGAACACGGTTAAAAATTAACCAACCAATGAAAATATATATCTGGGACTCAAATCAGTGACTTTTGAAGTTGCAGTCATTCGACTTACCGCCGCCACACATAGGTTGTTGTAACAAAATAATTTCGTAAGATAGAAGGACACACAAAGAGATAGACAGATTTACTGTCACATTTTTTTAAGATTAAGTTTGAATTGTAACGAAAAACAACTAGCACTCATACCTGTATGTAAAATTGAGAGTATATTGAAATGTAAATATGTATTGCTTTTATGGATTGATAGAAACTGTCTCACAACCACTGATACAAACTATGAATATCAACAACCAACAGTAACCGCCAAGCTGCTCGCACCTCTATCCGCACTCAAGTCATAGTTCTCCACTTATTCCTACCCTTTTATAACCTCATTATTCATTAATATTCATCAATCGACCAATAGCATTGCATTACCGGTATAACCAGTCAAAATAATGTCTATTAACTTATTCTTATTAAATAGCGAACTGTGTTATCATCTATTAGTATGTCCTTATTTTTTATAAAATAAATAAGAGTTTTTGATGTGGCGACAATAGTATGAATTGAAACAATAGCTCGAGGGTCAGGGACGCATATCTGTGATTCGAATGAATTCGAGCCCTATAATATATAAACTAAGTTAAATAATATTTAAAAATGTCCTCAGTTGCACCTTTATTGAGTCATTCCATTAAAATGTAAATCCCAAAATGTCGCATCCTACGGACGGACACTCGGGTACCTTTCTCAAGTTCCAAGTAACGTAGGTGCATGTAAAAAACACATTTTCCTTTTATTTGAAGACTTTATGCGGTCATGGATGTGTTTGCGTGATTAATTCTTGCGTTTTAAGTTGCATAAGGCTTTATTACTTTTATGAGATTTGTCCTACTTTGTATAATAATATAGTGAATGTAATTATTAAAGAATACGATAGTCAAATGTCAAATCAAATCAGTTTTTCTTTACTGAATGTCAAGATGGTACACGTACCATGTACAGCACGTTGTAGAAACTTGTATGAAATAACAAGTTGTTGCTATCGTCAAATTATTTACTTTTAATATTTGGTACATGATAATTAAAAAGTTTATATCTGTCCCTAATTAAGTTAGTAATATTTATCCCTTATTCTTTATCCGTACAAAGGTTGTCAGAAATTAACGTGAGTGATAAAACCGCCATCAATTGATATGCCCAAATGTTTGGAATCATGGCTGTACTGTTCAATACAATAATGGTGAACATATATAGAGATGACTATAAAGATAAATAAATAATTAATAAAAACATACATAAAATAATGTGATATCCTATCACATAAAGGTGTGATCATATTGTAGGAGCGTTATGCATAGCCGACAAATAGTTGATTTACCTTGAAAAAATGGATTTTGAAGAAAAAAAATATTTTTCTTCGGAAAACGCATTTCCTAATAACATTTCTAAACAGCACATTATGAATTTTCATGTCATTTTCATATATTTCCTTTTTTTATATTTTTATGCAGACATTTTCAGAAAAATCGGGATATTTCATAAACATACTTGGTATTAAATGTCTATTTCATTTATGTCAGCACTCTCTCGTACGAAATATTAGCTTTATCGGTCAATTTTCAAGTTTAATTTTTCTGTTTCAGAATAAGATTTTTGTCTTAAAAGTGACGAATTATACTACAATTGTTAGCGCTTTACGATATTTACGGGGTCTACTATACGACCCTACAATATGACCACACCTTTCTGTAGCACCCTGTATAACCTAATTTCATGAGGACTTTTATTAATATTTTTTTAACCAAACTAACCTATGTATTGTAACATTAATATTCTAGAAAATAATGAACACTGCTAACTGGAATTGTTAAATATTTAGATATACAATATGTCGCTCATACCCCAAACTATAGATCGACTATAGATATAAAACCCCGCATGTTCATAGTTAAATTCTGACGTTAAAATGTATTGCTCTTTATGTTTGCGCAACTTCATTAATTTAATTTTTTTTTTTAATAATAACATATTTTTAACCTCTTACTAATCCACGGATCCATTGACAATTTGACCCTTTGTTACCAGGCGCTCATCAAAATGGGGTCATCACATTCAATTCGCTCAACTCACTTCCAACGTCCCAACAAGGAGACCAGCATGGAGAATATTTCAGATGAAGAATTTGATGACCAACGTAGTATCAGCATCACCAATAAAATGGTATGGTCACGTGTATACATTCTTAATTCTAAAGTAAATTTTTAGAGTCCTTTAAATTAACTTGATTAGAGTGGTTTATTGTGTAGCTACTTCCACGTACAGCAAAAATATACGTCAACATAATTTAGTGAAGACGAGCTGAACTACTAATCCTGAATCGCGCAATGGAATTTCTCGCGCCGCGCCATATTAGTAATATACAACTTCACAACAACCGCCAGGCATGATCGCCTAGTCTGGTCGGAGGATCCTCCCTTTGTATTGGAGGGTAGCACCCGTTACTCCACAACTAAATTGATTTTGCCAATTTGTAATACTTGTATTATAACTTAAAATTAAGCAAAAAGAGAGATATCCTTGTTAATTGACATATTGTGTACTAGCAGCGCCCCGCGGTTTCACCCGCGTAAGTCCCGATCCCGTGGGAATATCGGGATAAAACATCTACATACCAAGTTTCATCGCAATCGGTTCAGTGGTTTTTGCGTGAAAGAGTAACAAACATGCATCTATCCATCCAAACTTTCACATTTATAATATTAGTGAGATAGTGGGATTAACAGAGTATGTCAATTTAGCCATTTATGACATTATATTTAGCAATTTATGACAATCTACCAACGCACCGAATCCGCACAAGCAACAACCTCGCTTAAAGCCCGTTGAGCGCTTGTCTGCAGAAGTGGGCGCTTTAAGCGAGGTTCAGCATGAAGTGAGACATTAAATTTAGTTTTACACATACATACTCGTATTATATTACAAACACATTATGGGGACAGTAAAAACCGCAATTTATTTTTTTGAGTACCGGAATAGCCTTTTGTCTTCCAATTCACCTGATGGAAAGTAACAATGAAGATGGTACACGCCTATTGAAGAGGAACCTATTCGCTCTACTTTAGAACATTCTAGGATTATAATTGTCTGGAAAAATAGAGGCAAGCAGTTCATTCCAGATTTTAGCGACTCGAACTATAGAGGAGCTGTCGAAGTGTTTGGTTCGATTTTTAGGTGTTTTGATAATGAAAGGAATCTCTGTCTGCGTCTTGAAGTCCGATGAAGGAATGGTGAGGATTCTATTGATTTGAATAGAGCTTTCGCAGACTCACCAAAGTGAATCCTAAAAACACCGATAAGCAGGCGACCTTACGACGATGCTCCAGAGTAGGTAATATGTATCATCGTCATTTATAATCGTGCGGAATTTTCCTCGTAGTTCGGGCCGTTTTAGACACATCACAGCAAGATGAAATAACTCCAAAACAAAACGAGCTAGCACAAATCTGTGTGTTACAAATCATGCTAGTAGGGTTTATATACACACACAGAATAGAGGACATACAAAATATAGCTACAGTGAATGTACATAATACATGCGTTTTAAAACAATTTAAAAAAGTAACTGACTTTCTACTATTGGCGCTAGCGTCACGTCTAAGGTATCTAAATTGGGATCGAGTGTAAGAGAGACTACTTGTGAAGGGAGTCCTTGCTTCTCGTCAAATTTCATGATTCTAGGTTAATGGGATGTACCCCATAGGTTTTGACTTAGCTGCGTAGTGTTAATATTGGTTAAAATAGAAGGCTTAAATGGCCGTATCTTTTGATTGCGTTGATTTAGAAGCTTAATTTTTTTACAGCTTTACGGGACCGCAGACATAAGTATTAGATTTTAATTTTCACTTACTACCTCTACGCGTAGTTGAGAAAAAGGGTCTTGGCAGAGAGAAATACAGATAAACGAAATGATCCTATAAGGGCTCCTATATTTTTCCTTTGAGGAAGTAACTCTAAAAAGAAGAAAGAAAATTTTAAATCCCTAAAAAGTAAAATTGAAAACATTTTACAAAAATATAGGTGACAACCCTACCACGCCGACAACGGAGCGTAGAATAATATGTCACAAAAATAGTCTAGGTGATATAGGTACTCATATTTAGTCATCCTCCGCTAAACAGACATGTGCGTCGGTGTGCGCTCGTACTTTTTAAGGTGATGACATTGATGACCAGAATATGTAGGTCCTAATTTCTAAAATAAACAATATTTAAATACTTATATAAATATAAATTTCAGTTTGTGTATCACTTAAATATAACCACAACTCAATACAGTTTGTGTTATTGACATATTGTTTTTTTTTTGTTGGCCAATATATCTAATTTCGGCCAAATGGCGGCCGTGACTGCGCTGTAGGTGACCAATTTTGAACGACACCTTCGCATAAATGGGGTTAAATTTCAGGAAAAAACGCGAGTTACGTTGGCATTTAAGGCGGCAATTCTCTATAGTTTACTTACTAGTTTGTCTCAATGGGATAAATATTTGAAGTACCTCCATATAATATACATATTCTAACGATGTTCACACCAGATCCATTTGTTAAATAAATTCAATGCTTCTCACGCCATATAAGACATTTGGTGGTTTGGTTGTCCAGTCCGATGGTAGGTCGGTCTTCGGTCAGTTAAGTAACACAACAGCGTGGTAGATAAAATATATGTAATTTCCAGAACTATACATCACTCAACTTATAACACACACTTCATACAATACTTGAGTTCTGGCAGGCAGGTACAGAGGTTCCCGTAGGTAAGGCTTTGTGCCAGGTGTCGGCGTGGCACATCAGAGCAGCTTTTAATTGCCTGTGCATGCGCTCCACTAGACCATTCGCACACGGATGGTAGCTCGTGGTGCGTACGCGTTTGGTGCCACAGTGCTGGAGGAGGCTCTGAAAAAGGTCCCTGGTCCGTCGTAACGAGGGAGGGAACACCAAATCGAGAGATCCGCTCTCTGAAAAATGTCTCTGCGCATTCTTCTGCCGTCATAGTGATCTTCGGCCAAGCCTCGGGCCATCTAGTGAACCGGTCGACAGCTGTTAGGCAGTACTGGAAGCCTCTGCTGTGGGGTAGTGGGCCGATGATATCGATATGGACGTGGCGGAAACGTTTAGTTGGTAAAGGAAATTTACCAAGTGGCGTGATGGTGTGCTTGGAAGTCTTGCTACGTTGGCAACCAAGGCAGGATCGCGCCCAGCTGCGACAATCCTTATTCATGCCAGGCCACACAAATCGCTCAGCGACCAAGCGTGCGGATGATCGCACGCCGGGATGGCTAAGGTTGTGCAGCTTGGCGAAGTACGAGCGACGGAAAGATGGTGTCAAGTACGGTCGTGACTTTCCGGTAGCGGTATCGCAGAAAATGGAGATTTCGGTTCCAGGAATGATGACCTTTTCCAGTTTCAGCGATGAGCTAGTCTGCATCTTACGGAGTTCTTCATCGGTCGCCTGTTCTTCGGCGAGGGCGGCGAAGTTTTCCTCAAGACAAATGATCTCAACGAGACAAGGCATCTGCGACGACGTTGTCCTTCCCACTGACGTGAACTATGTCCGTTGTAAACTGGGAGAAGAAGGAAAGTTGGTTGAGCTGGACCGGGGGCAATTTCTCACGCCGTTAAGTGAACGCATAGATCAAGGGCTTGTGATCAGTGTAGATGGTTGCGTGCTGGACCTCTAACACGTGGCGGAAGTGTTGTACCGCCTCGTAAACTGCTAGCAGCTCCCGGTAATAGGCCGGCGAGGTGGAATGCTTTGGCGTCAGCTTCTTGCTGAAGAAAGCAAGTGGTTGCCAGTGGCCGCTGATGTTTTGCTGCAGGCAGGCTCCAATGTGGCTGGATGATGCATCAGTGAAGAGCCCCAGTGGAGCATCAGCGTTGGGGTGGGCCAGGAGCGTAGCAGAAACAAGATGGGTTTTGCAGCTGTCTTCGGTCAGTTAAGTAACACAACAGCGTGGTAAATAAAATATATGTAATTTCCAGAACTATACATCACTCAACTTATAACACACACTTTATACAATACTTGAGTTCTTAATTACACAAATAGGTAAGAGCAAGAAAACATTCTGTGTTGTTCGAACGCCGCGACAAGAGAGAGCATAGAGTTTTACATAACTCTACGCTTCCGTCTTGGGCATAGACTCGAGGTTTCTTTTCTATGCTATGGGCAAGTGGCAATTTGTGAATTTAATGTGTGATGTTCGAAACTGCTCAGCTCAGCTTATTAAACAATAAATAATAAACCTATTTTTCATGTCGATGGATCCTGTGGATCCTCTTTCTTCGTTTTAGGTACCAGCTCTATACCTAGCATACCATTCGGCGAGTCTCAGTAAAAATATATATCTTATGTAGAAATATACTTTTCGTTAGAAGTCGTAATTAATGATGATTTTGAGCTCGCGATATCATTGTACATTTAGGTTGAAAGACTAGTCGAAGACGCTACACTAGCAGGCGGTGCAGCTTCGGCGGCTCCACCGCCCAAACCTAAAGTAGAGTACAAAGACAAGATATACTCGGAGAAACTAAAATGCATGGACGACAACCATTCCGAGAGATGCAGGTACTTAGTAATTACCCTTATCTACATGTAATTTGAAAAAAAACGGGTATGTGCGACTAGGACTTGCGCTCCAAAGGTTCATTATTCACTATTGTGATGAATGGTGTACCTACATAACAAAATACTTTCTTTAATAAGTTAATTTATAAACTTGATTTTTATACAGCACGAAGGTACCGTGTATTGCAGTATTTGTCGCTCATCCCAAGATTGTACCCAAAGTCAGCTCAGAAAATCATAGTCACGTATACATATAGGTCTGTACTTATTGCGTAGAATTCCCAATATCATTTTTATTTTAAAACGTCATTGAACGATGATATTTTCTATAAACTGAACGCATCATCCCAATATTTCTAAGAAATTTAATTTTGGCTTTACCATTTTATTTCACCCATAATTTTTTAACAGTGTTCTAGTAATAATATACTTATCCAACCCAATCAAACAGTTGGACATTAAATAAGACTAGTGATTATCCACTCGTGGCAGCATTATAAGATCTCATTCTTTGACTACAGGATGGGACACCCCAGAGAGCTGTGTGAGCTCCTATCGGAGGTGAACAGTGTCCACGAACAAATAGGTGAAATTTGCACCAAACAAGCAGGCATATTTAGCCTTATAACCCATTGTCACCAAAAAATTGACGAATGTAATGAGAATTTGGTTTTACTTAATAAAAAATTAAAATCTGTTGAGACTCGTGTCAGTCACCATCTTCTTTCTTTGACGAATCTTATACCAACTGCAACAAATCCTATTATAAACCATACTGGAAAACAGACTGGTGATGATGATCACTCCATAACCACTGCAATACAATCACTGAGTGAAATAATACCTCCGTACACGGATGTCTTTACGATAAAAGAAAGAAGTCAAGCTATTAGAAAGGTTATCAGTGAATCATGTAAACAACCGGCTTTATTTAATAATCCTCAAAATAACGACGACCTTGTAAACCTTTGCTCATCTACTTCAGACGAGATAATAAAGGAAGACGTTGATAGAAAAGACAACAAGGAAGTTTATCATGATACCGAAAACCAGCATGCTCTTCTTTGTGGTACTTGTGGATGTAGTAAAACAACCGTCAATGAGAAGAAATTCCTTCATTTATGTAACATCACGGCAGATTCTAATGATGTTAAAGCCCACTTGCGACATCTGTGTGCAAATAGAAGTTGCAGTGTGCAGCAAATTAATTGCAAGGGTAATAACAAGTCATATAAAATTGGTGTTCCAATAGATTTCTATGAAAAAGTTCTATCACCAAAAATTTGGCCCGAGAACGCACTTGTACGACCTTGGGTTTATTTTCGAAGAAACCGCGAGAAACAATAGAGACAGGTCCTCGCTTCAAGCTACCTACAAAATAAAAGTTAAACAGATCTCAAATATGCTTTAAGAATGAGTCCTGCATTTGTAGCTTTTCATTGTCCAGCTTCTGAAGAAGTAATCGTGCATTATGTATTGATATAACAAAATTGAAAATGCCTGAATGGTAGTGTAAAAAAATAATGTGTGTTTGTATATTCCGCAAAATATGATTGCGAGTGTTTTGTATCTGTAAATAAACAGTGATTATGAAACAAATCTGACTACTTATTGTAAACTGAAGATTTAGCTCTTTAACATAAAACCGCAGGCCAATAGTAGAAGGCGAATAAAAAATGTTGTTCTAAATTATAGCGGATCTAGGCATTTAATCTCAAAGCTTTCCTTGATTTCATTTGTCTGAAACTTCTCTTGAGAACGTGACACCTTCTGACTTGACAGCACACAATCCCAATGTCCCATTCCAAAGTCCAGTCTTCCCCTGTTCCATGCTATGGAGCATAAATAATAGTTAGACATTTCGCACGAGAAGTAATTTAACTCGTTTGTAGTTTTTTAAATCTCCTCCAATCTAGACAAGTTAATATTATTAAGTACATGATTTTTTTTAGAAGGTTTGATTCATATCTATTTATACTCTACTCCAGTGGATAAAGATATACAGAGCTTGAGTTAAAAGTATATGTATTTAAACGGTGGCTGTATCTCACAAGGCAAGCTCTCAGGTCACCATAGGATTGAGAGAATGAATGACGACTATATAAACTTTATATTGAAGTAATTCCGCAGTTTTAGTAAAAACCATATAGGAATTCTATAAACATAAAATGTCCATCTGGAATAATGCAACGAAAGTCCTGCTTTTTCCTGCGAATGAGCTGTGAATTCAAGTATGTGTTATAATATTCGTAGTGGTAATCCACCCGAACTTCGCCAATTTGAACAATTATCTATACAATTATATATACCCCTTCCAGCATTAGTAGCAGTGGCAGTAATGTAACTTTCAAATAAAGTTTGTTAAAGTGCAAGTGCCGAAGATTATTCGCCATGCACATTATCACAAATGATAGCTCTGATATTTTAATATAATAATAATGATAACTGGACACATCTTACACACGGGCCGTCTGATCCCAAACTAGGCAGAGCCTGTACTATGGTAACCAGACTGCTGATAAACATACTTATATATTTCTAAATACATACATATTATAGAAAATTACACCCAGACACAGAACAAATAATCGTGCTCATCACACAAATATTTGTCCTGGGTGGAAATCGAACCCACGACCTCTGGCTCAGCAGTCAGGATTACTAACCACTAGACCAACAGGCCAGTCAAAGTTTTATAATTATAGTCTAGATATATATATATAACAGAAGGCTTTAAGACTATTTGATGCAGCTGGTCTATTAGGCAGTACATTTAACAATAAAGTAATAAGTACTTTAGGATCTGTGGAAAATATCATCGGTTAATTACGTTTCTCAAACGGGAATATATCATCGAATTGGGTGTAGGTATACACCCGTAGCTCCTTAACACCCCCTCCACTTCCTTTTTTTTATTTATTAGAATAACAGTGGATGATTTAAACGCGATGGCCAATCGTATAGAACTGCGTACAGCGAACATGGTGAGCGCGGAGCCGGTGTGCGACGACTTCAAAAAGAAAGTTATAGATTGCTACAAGGAAAACGAATCTGTAGCTGAAACTGTCAAATGTTGGGATGCTGTTGGTAAGTGGAATGCTTTACATGACTGTTTACACATTCCCATAAAACATACATAGGTATTTCAGCGAGGATCTTATACACATCATCAGAGAGCAGTGAAATAGGTTTCTAAATCCTTTCCATTCATTATCTATTTACTTCTAGCCGATTATTTTACAGGCGGTGTTCGACAGTGTCACCCGCGTGAACAAGTATAATTTTGTAATAGTATTTTTATAAATTTAAGTAGTTTTAAATCTCTAAAATGGCATTGGCGATGGCGGACGGGGTTCCGTCGCGGCTATGTGAATTAATAAAATCCTAAATGCGTCTCGGCATATTACAGCGGTTTACCTTACTAAGTATTTCTTTTTTTACAGGATAGCGGGTAAACGAGCAGACGGGTCACCTGATGGTAAGTGACTACCGTCGCCCATGGACACCTGCAAGTATAGCCATGTCCATTTCTACGTAGGTGCATATAAAATTTAGATAATTAATCAGTTTGTTCTTTGGCGCCGACTCAAAATAAGTTTATATAAAATTTGATAGTTTAAGTAAATAAGCTCAAGACTTAAGAGGTTTATATATTTTTTGCTTTTTAGTTATTTTCGTCGGTTAAATTTTTTGTTAAAAAGATTTTTATGTGACCTGATCTATACGTGTGACGGCCTGCAATAGCATGTTAAGTGAAGTTAAAAGACAACAAGACCTGCAGTAAAAAATGTAATAAACTAAAAGTGATATTGCATGAAATTAAAATTAATTACCGCATAAGCATGAAGTTCGCAAATGTACCAGACATGCATAAAGTTTCAATAAAATTTTCCCTCAGGTGACTTTACAAAATGTGTGTCAGACGCGGCAGGCGCCCGCCTGCGTGCACGCACTCAAAGAGAAGCTCGTGAACACGCTCGCCGCACGAGACACGTCGCGCTCGCTCGAGAACACGCACTAAAGGACCTCGCGTCTACTTCAATGCTGGACTAAAAAAGCTTTGTGCTTCTGAAAATTTTGTCAAGTACCGAATGGACGTGATTTAAATTTTTTTTGACGTCAAAAGTTTGAGATTCGATGTGAAAATAGTCATAAGAATAATATTTTTAATTATACCTACAGGTAATTATTGATTGTGAATATTGACCTTAAAACGAAGTAAAAATATAACGAAATGTCGTTACTTTGTTTTTTTTTAAACATACTATGGCGTAATGATAATATTGTACCCCATGAACGATCGCCCGTGTTATTCATAAAACTTTTCTTTTTGTAAAAGACTGCAAGTAATATGTTAATCTTATTACCAGTATTCTTGTTAACTCCTCTAATAAATTTAATACTTGTGTTGGGAGAGTCGTTTCACACGGGTATTGTACAGGATGTGGGTTAACCCACAACTACATGATTGCAACTTCAACGCTTTAGTTATTATAGTACCGCTGCTTAAAATATTAGCCCAAGAGTTCATAACGAATTTCGAATAGGTATTTTAGGGTGTTCATAAATATAAATGAGACGATTAGTTTCACATCAATACGTAGAATAGACCATAGGAGCGCTTGTTCACCGCCGCCGCGCTGTCACCAAGAATGATATGACGGTACCAAAGTAGCGTTACAAACATTTACTATATCCACCCATCCATTGCACCCCCGTCACTAGCCGAACGCATGGCGTGATGTACAACGAGATCGGTTTCACGATCGCCGTCACGTCATCTTTAATTCGGCTCGAAGTAGGTACTGCCGTTCTCGTTGAAGTCCCGGTGACGGCGGTGGTGGCCAAGCGCCCTTACGTTCTCAAGCACCTGTCACAAAGAAAATAAACGAATGGACAGAATATCATATTACTTTTTGATTTCCTTTTATCATGTAGATATCACCAATGATGGGTGCTAAAAATTATGCCAACCTTTAGGAAATTTAAAGTACCGTGTTGATCGTTCTAATAATAGAATTATGGACAAATCCACAGACTGAAATAACCATCAGCCGTTTTGTTAAAATAATTTAGGATGACTTTTTAGCAGTACATAATAGGTAAATAAAACTACATTTTTTTTAAATTCAAAATGCAATGTCTTTATTTCAAAAAATTGCTAGTATTTTATATTTGTTCGTTGGATTATAAGTAAATTAATTAAATACGTTATTAAGATTAAAAGTAAATAAACTAAATTCAGGCAATAAAAATACGGAAACAGAAAGTACGTAACTATCGTGGGAGATTCATGAGCAAAAGGTATAGCTTCTGAGTATCGTGCTTTTATGATTCTCACACTTTACCCATGAAAATTCAATCCTCGACACAATTAATGTTTTTGAAAACATACATAAATCTATACGAAAGAGGCACGGTACAATTTCCTTTTCAAATAATTTTGTGGCCAAATCGATACACTCACCTAATTTTACACTTGAGTAGGTACGTAAGACTGCTTATCTTTCCACCATTCTCGGAGCGAAATATAATTATAAATTGTGGACGAACCTCAACCATCCCTTCCACTTTCCTTTTTATCCTGAAACCCATGTTCGTATTTCAAACTTCCTGCCACTATAGGTTCTACATTATCTGTGGCATAAATGACGCGCGAGTGAAAATATAACTACCGCCTCTGTCGTACATCACGCGCGCTGTGAGACACACGTTTTCAAAAATTATACAAAATTAAACTCGTTAGACGATAGCTGACTGATAGGGTGAATCAAGAACCCACCAACACACTGAAAATGGTGATAGTGTGTGTTGTTGGCCGGCCGGCCCCGTTGCCGTCGAACTGACCCACCTATCTCTCCAATCTCAGTCTTTCCAGGTGAGCGTTTGCTTCTTTTCAACAAATAAGAGTCGCAGGGTTTCCAAGGGGTACTGCAACGGAGAATGCAGCAACTTCTCCAGCGAGTATCATACAAATTGAATTATGATCTGGTTTAGAAATAGCCAATGACGTGATGCATTATTCGCATGAGAGACTTTTCATCACCGAATAAGCTATATAGCCACTAAGCCGTAAGCTGCATCTCATAGTTCTTAAACATATGTTTCAAGTTCTTCTAGCTTCCTTTTTCTATTTAGGTGTTCGGGAATGTGCA
The DNA here is from genome assembly GCA_963859945.1 of Euplagia quadripunctaria. Taxonomy (NCBI): domain Eukaryota; kingdom Metazoa; phylum Arthropoda; class Insecta; order Lepidoptera; family Erebidae; genus Euplagia; species Euplagia quadripunctaria. The sequence goes on along the minus strand of OY982562.1, from coordinate 2,083,625 downwards.
ATTGTGCTATTCTTCATCCCTGCTGTTATCTGAAATTCTATTTTATTTCTATTCTAAATTCTCTTAAATATGATTTCATGAAAATTTAAAATGATTTCATTTTCGTATTTTTCACAATTGGTTCATTTGCTCAACGGTGTGCTTTTGAAGCAACATATTCCCAAATTGACCGTTGGGAACATAACGTTGTAATGTATCCAACACATCTAATGTTCCATAACAGCAGCTGCCTTTCAGATTTAAATGCAGGCCAAGCCTTGTGGTGAAAACTGCTTTTGCTAACGTTCACCCTAATATTCTTTTTGGCGTCACGGTTGTTGGCCGGACCATTTGTGCAGTTAGAGACGGTTTAGCTCTTCAATTATTTCTGCTGTTTCAAATATAGCACTTTTTCAATACGACCAACAATGCTGATATTAGTTTTAAAATTGTTTTCGCGAAATGTCTACCACAAACATATTTTAAAGTGTGGAGTTTCTCTATGAGCGGATAAACTAGATCTTCATTTCCGATAGCTTTCACCTAAAAACAATATTACAAAAGAAAATATTAACGACCTGTGGATATCGATAGCCATATTTTTTGCTTAGCGACAACACTATTAGCTTACATCTAATTTACTTTTACTTCGGATTTAATACGACACACTACACAAGTTTTATGATACAGTTTAATGTTATGTTTATAAATATTAAATTGTCAACAAAACTACAAATATTTTAGCCAAACATGAAATTTAAAACAGTTTAAATTAGTCGGCAAATTGTCATTATAATTGTCAAAAGACATTGACAATTATATACCCACCATTTTTTTTTGCGTCCATTTAGTACATTTATTTTTTTTGTATGGGAGTTGCGCAAGGCTGGGTACCACCTGCAAAAGGTTAAATGTGTCGCGTAACTTCAAACGTAGGTAAATCCATTTTATGTCATTGCAAGATATAGGTAAAAAATCAATACTTATCAAGATTTAGACTTTTATGGGAAAAATTAAATTGTATTTGAGGAAATAGATAGTAAATAATTGAATTCTGTAATCAAAATATAAATACACATCCCAGAAAACAATAAAAATGCGTATTTACTTTGGAGTTACCCTTGTTCGTTAAAACAGGGCGAGATTTAGCCGTTATTAAAAAAGCAAGGCGAGGAGTTAACTATGTACCTTAGTAGGGGATACAATTTTTATAAAGATCCCCCATTTAAGTACCATTAAATTTACTGTAAATTTAATTAAACACTTAAAATCCGGGAGATGCGATGAGAAATTTTTGACGTGTCTGACTGTCAACTGACGGCCATGTTGTATAAATGGAGCTTGCTCATTGGTTCAAATGGATTTGCCTTCATCAGGTAAAAAGGTCCTAATGGATTCGACTTTGTTTGATATAATTTGTAGATTTTATTTGCATTTTTCTTCAAATTTAAAGGGGTTTAGCTTTATTTGGTAAGATAGGTAAAAAGAAATATTTTTCAGCAATCTCAGCGTACCAACAAGTCAAATATTTTATTTTATGGATTTACCCACATTTGATGTTACGCGACACAAATGTGACTAATAAGTTTTTTTATTAACTTTCGATAAATTCGGTTTAGTGTTGTAAGAACCTCATTTTTGTTGCATGCAGGTTTTATTCAAAAGTCGAAGGATTTCATCATTTCAAATGCAAGAGTAAAATTCCCGTTTTGATACTTTTTGTAGTTTTTTTTATTCCCAACGTTTCACGTTGAGCGCCTGACGTAAAAGGAATAACATTTTATATAAAGAACCGTTTTATAAAATGTGTAGTCACACGTTTATAATTTTTTTTCTAAACCAGCATTAACGCGTATTATTATAAAAATGTCCACAATTTTTAAAGGATCTACGGTTAAATAATATTTTTTTCTCATTTTTCGTTTTATTATTTTTCAAGCATAAAAGCGTATTATGTACAGATTTTTCACGAAACGATTCCTTGTACCATGCTTCAACTGCCGGGGTTCACAGGGATTTCCTTTCTAGGGTACCCCTGAGGCCCCGGCTATAAGACTCGGTGACGGAATACTGTGTGGTTTTAGTCGGTTCGAGTCCGACATACCACCTCGCCGTTTGGCCCCGGTGAGGTGATGACCTGTGGGGGTTTCCACACATCATAACCACCATTAATCTCTTTACCGTCCGTTTTATCTACAATTTATTAATGATTTAATTATTTGATCAGGGTTGTCACACATTTTGAATTTTCGTACTAAATAAATGTTTTTGAAGTTATACTTCTTTTGGCGCGTTGTGGAAAAATGATGATAGTAAATTTTTACGATGCGCGCGCACACCGTCACGAAAAACCGACACCCTGAAGTTAGGTAGTCAACATTTTAGTTTTTCAAAAAAAGTCCAACTTCACGATAGTGATAAAAATGGTCTTTACAAATTACTTTCAGTACGTTTGTAGAATTTGAGGTTAGTTGACAGTATGTATTATTTAGGATAATTTACTGTGTGATTATAAGTGAAAAAACTGGTTTTTACATATTACTTTGAGTACGTTTGTAGAATTTGAGGTTAGTTGACGGTATGCATTATCTATTGATATTTAAATAAACTTTATTTAACTAGATACAAATAGAACTGCTTACGTGCGTACATAAGAAGTACACACACACTTTTTTTTTCAAAGCATTGCTTGAATTGACCATGCTTGTTATTTATTTTTATTATAGAAAATAAAGATAAAATTTTTCTATAAATTAGCTTTCATTTTCAAATACCTTTCAAATCTATATCATACATGTCATAGTATGTTATGATATTATCCTACACGTCACTCATTAGGGGGTCGAACAACACTCTGGGGACACCTAGACTAAACACAGACTAAAGACTTATAATTTATTGTAATAAGTGAATATTTTTTTTTGGAAAAGTCAATATTATTTTAATTAAATATGATATGGTCCAAAGAAGAGCACTGCTGAGTATGGATGTCGTGCATACCGGACAACAATTTTTTGACTTGTTAGAGAGAACGTGGGCAGCATATTTGATGAACTGATTTTAAGCATGCCA